>CM066332.1:86904096-87366596 GCA_033807585.1 Hydrophis major | reverse complement strand
AGCATAATCATACTTCCAGCAGATAAAGGTAATGCCACAGTAGTAATGGATAGAAAAGACTACAAAACAAAATTGACAGACCAACTCCAAGACTCCACATTCAAACCCATAAGCACAGATCCAAACACATATCTGGAAAAAAATAACCAAGAAGAAAATTATAACCAGCCACATGCGCAAAGAAATCCAACAGATGATCATCCCAAGAGAAAAATCATCCAGATGCCCCAAACTATATGGCCTCTCAAAAATACACAAAGAAGGCATACCTCTCAGACCTATAGTCAGCTCCAGAGGAGCACCACTACAAAACCTAGCCAAATACCTAGCAAAGCAGCTATAGCCCCATGCTGAAGCAGCAGCTTCACATGTACAAAACTCATACCACCTCTTGGAAATGATCAAAGATCTACATGTAGAACAAAAAGATCTGCTTGTAAGTTTCAACGTGGTTTCACTATTCACTCAAGTCCCGATAAAAGAAACCCTACAAATCATGAAAAAATAAAAACCAACCACCCAAACACCTCATGGAACTAATGGAACACTGCTTAACCAACACATATTTCATATACAAAGGACAAAGATATAAGCAAATGAAGGATCCCCTATGGGATCACCACTGTCACCCATCATTGCAAACCTGTTCATGGAAGAATTTGAATCCAGAGCCCTAGCCAATGCCACCCACAAACCCAAACTATGGTTAAGATACATCGAAGACACATTTGTTATTTGGCTCCATGGAAAAGAAAACCTAAACAATTTCCTAACAAACCTAAACAGCACACACCCCAAAATCAAATTCACCATGAAAATGGAAACAAACAACTACCATGCCTAGATGTACTAATCTTCAAAAAAACAGATGCACTAGGAAACACCACATACCAGAAGAAAACACACACCAACCACTACCTCAACACCCAATCCCACCACTACCCAGCACAGATAAACTCCGTGGCTAAAACACTCATCACTAGAACCAAACGCCTGGCAGATAAGACACACATCAAGACTGAACTACACATCCTGACTAAAATATTGACAGCCAACGGCTTCCACAAAAGCAAAATCACCAACCTGATCCACAAAAACACACTGAGATATAATAGAGACCCAGAAGATGAACAGACCCATGGAACAGCTGTCCTGCCCTACATAAGAGGCACTACAGACAAAATCAGTAAGATACTACACAGGCATCACATCAAGACTGCCTTCAAAACAGACAGAAAAATAGCAGCCATCCTAAGAAACCCCAAAGATAAAATTCACCAGGAAAACCAAGGCACACCAAGTCCCCTGTGCATCATGCCCTGCCATATACATTGGACAGACCAATAGAAGAATAAGTACCCGCCTAGATGAACACAAAAATGCAGTCAAAAAGCTGGAACACACTTCCTCACTAGTCTAACACATGAAAGCCACAGGTCAAAGCATCGACTTCAATGGCACCAAAACCCTAGTCACTATAGAAAACCCCTGCTACAGAATTATCAGAGAAGCCATAGAAATTGAAAAAAGACCAGAAAGCATGAATAGAAGCTATGATTCCACCAGACTGTCAATTATTTGGAATCCTACACTCACAAACAAACAAAAATCTCTACACCACAAGCCAGGCAAACACCTGGGCACAAACAGAACCCCGCCTGATACCTCTAGCTCAAACACACCCCAACCAGGCACCCAGATAAAACCTAGTCTCCTAATAAATGATAGCCATCCATTTACTCAGAGCCAAGCTGCACTAAAAGCCTCCAATACAGGAAACACAATGTTGCCAGCCAATCAAGACAAAAAAGCCACAAAACAGATAGAAGATATTAGAAACACTAATCAAGCAGAACACAGCAAACTCCAAGACCAATAAACACAGACCAAGACTCCCAACCAATCAGGATGAAGAAAAAACCATTCTGGCACAGCAGTAGGCCAGCACCAAATTTAAAACAGAAATGGCTGTGAAAGTCTGACTCACAGACGAACACAATACACAAGCCTGATGATGGCAGATGAGATTCTGCCGAAACGTTGCTACAACTTTAAAAGCACAACTACAATGACGTGGGAAAATACCCCAACAAAGCTGAATGCCATACATACATACATACATACATACATACATACATACATACATACATACATACGTATATATATTTTCATAGATTTTCACGGATACAGGTATGTAGGTCTAGGTGTATTTGGGTCTTTTCCCATGTAAGATTAAGAGTATCTTGGTGATGTTTCGGTGAGGTCCCACTCACCATCCTCAGGCTGGTGCTTTTGGCTTCGTGCCAGTGCAAGCAGTGTGTGATTGGAGCTGCTGTCTCTCTATAAATACTCATGGTGGGGGCTGGTTGGCTATGCTGCTGCCTCTTGATTGGTTGACGGAGTTGATGTTGGTATAATGGGCTGTGTGATGGCCTTGTGAGTTTTGTTGTGGAGATATCCTGGATCTTGTGCTGTAATATCCTGGGTTGTTTGTTTTATAGTGATCTTTATTCCATTAGCCTCTTGTGTTTTAATGGCTTGGGTAATGGGTTGTGTGATGGGCTTGCGAGTTCTTTTGTTGTGGTATCCTGGGTCCTGCGTTGTAATCTCCTGGGTCGTTTGTGTTTTGATCTCTTTTCCATTAGCCTCCTGTGTAGTAACAGCTTGGGCAATGGGTTGTGTGATGACCTTGTGTGAATTATTGCTGTGGTATCCTTGGTCTTGTGCTCTGATAGCCTGGGTCATTTGCTGTGTTGCAACTTCTTGAGTTCTTGTGGTGTAATTTCCTGAGTTTTCTGATGTGATGTCCTGAGTTTGTGGCTGTGATGTAGCATTCTGGGTTTTAGTCTGGCTTCAAGTTTGGGGTCTGGGTCTGTGTTCTTGGCATGTGTCAGTTTGTTTTGTTTTGGGGTTGGGGGGTGAGACAGCTGGTGCAGCAGCCATGGTCTGTTTTCTGGATGGTGGTTGTCCTTCATTTATAGGATGGGCTTGGGCCTGGATCTGATGAAGGGGATTGGCGGTGGTGTCCTGTGTTGTTTTGGGTCTGGTGTTGGTTTTCGTGCCTGGGAGTCGTTTGTTGGTGAGGGTTAGCTTCCAGGTGTCTGGTAGGTGGGAGGTATCATCCCGTCTATTCATATTATGGGGGTGTTTCTCTATCTCAAAGGCTTCCCTGATTATTCTCTTGCTGGAGTGTTCAGTGTTGGATATTAATTTGGTTCCTTCAAAATTAATTTATTTGTGTGTATGTGTCTGTGTAAAATCAAATCATTAAGTTGATGAAAATGAAAAAGACTTATTTGTTTGCATTCCTTATTTTTTAAAAAATAAATATGAACCAAATATTTTTAAAATGTATAGTGTCATTATTTTTTCTTCTGTAATGATTAGAAGTCATTAACCTTTTTCAAATCTATATAATCAAACTATCCTTTAGTTGTTTATAATCAAAAATAAGTCTCTTATATCTGTTCCTGAAAGCAAAGTTTAATTGACTAGTTTTCATATAATAATTATAAAATGCAGTAATTATCCTTGCTTCTCTGGGCTAATTTAGTCTTTATGCTGCTGTAAAATTTAGATTGATGAATTCTTCAATGAACAATTCATTTTTCCCACATTATATTTGTTATCACAGATATGTATATATTATCCATATATAAACATACATATCTATATCTATATCTATATCTATATCTATATCTATATCTATATCTGTATCTGTATCTGTATCTGTATCTGTATCTGTATCTGTATCTGTATCTGTATCTGTATCTATATCTATATCTTTATCTATATCTATATCTATATCTATATCTATATCTATATCTATATCTATATCTATATCTATATCTATATGTTTTCTTAAGTTTTCGTGGGTACTTACATGTATGGCATTCAGCTTTGTTCTGAAGCCTATACAGAAGCCTGATGATGGCAGATGAGATTCTGCTGAAACGTTGCTACAACTTTAAAAGCACAACTACTATGACGTGGGAAAATACCCGAACTAAGCTGAATGCCATACATGTAAGTACCCGCGAAAACTTAAGAACACACACACACACACACACACACACACACATAAAAATTTATTATCAAATTGGCTATTTACTTTTATAGTACCCTCCTCCTCCTTTTCCTCCTCCTTTGATGCTGTCCACGCTTGGTGGTCTTCTAACAACAGTATTCAAGTAGCTCAGTGCCATCAATTAACAAAACTGGGTACATAACACTAAAAATTCATTTTTATCTCCATAACTTTATTATCTTTGTTATGGACTAAACCAACGCATCAGTAACAACCCTAAATAGCTTTACTTTGCAGCAGGCTCGTAATCCTGCACTTCTCATTGGCCCGCGAATAGCGAGTCGTGATTGGTCGCTTCTGGCCAGTCTGATTTGCTGTTAACAGGCCTTTGATTGGACGCTTGTGAGAGCAGTAACTCAAATCATTGGTTGTTTTGACAGCAGCCAGCTCTATAAAAGAGCTTCTGCTGCCCAAGTATTTGCTCTGTTCTTATTTCACAATAAAGAGTTGAAGTCACCGTTCGATGTCTCGTCTCCATTCCTTGCGCCCATGCTCAGGACTTAACAATCTTAAAAGTATATATTTATGGCAAGACTTAATTAAATGAATCTTCTGAGGGTATATCCTGGTTTAAAATAAAAATATATGAAAAGTAATTTTAACCATTCCTTTCCTGACCATTTAAACCATTCCTAATTCTTTAATGAATCATTTATATCCTTTGATCATTTTAATCCTAAATTACAGTGTCCATTCTCTTGTCTATTCTTTCAACATGGTGTTTAGAGCTATGCAGACTTGAATCCTAAAACATGTAGAGAACAAATCAAGTACAGGATATTGCACCATTCAAAAATGGTTGCTTTGAAATTTCAGCTAAATAATGCACGGATTTGATGGTTATTTATATTTAAAGCTAGAAACCACAGGTAATAATATGTCTTTGTTTTGTGCCACAACTATGCTCTGCAGGAGATCAAGCAGGTATATAATAATGCCACATAATTCCACTATGTAGTGTACAGATACTATTAATTAGATACATTTATACATTACTTTTTTAAAAGGTTTTGGGAGACATTATTTCATGCAGTTTCTATGAATATTTATACTTCTTTCTAATTTATAATTCTTCCTTCTAATACTTTTTAAACATATTTGTAGTTTTCTCTGCTTGACTCATCTGTGAACATATCTGGATTTCAAACATTCAAGGAGCTGTGGAATTAAACAAGAACAAGTGCTTGGTTCATAAGGATTTCTAAAAGATCTGTGAAATGAACTGAAAATAAATCTTTGATCAAAGACATGTTCTCCTATTTTTTTTGAAAGCTTATATCAAAGATTCTGAAAAAAACAAAACAAAAAGATGACAATAAACCTGCATATACAGCTAAAGACAGTAGACCAATATAGTAGGGAAAGGGGGAGATTAAAAAAACAACAACTACCTCTGCTCAAAAATACTGGATGACTTCCACAAATCCTGGTCTCCAATTATTTTATTTATGTTATTTATTTGATTTGTCAATCACTTAGAAGATAATAGGTATAAGTATAAACATGAGTAAGAATACAGGAAATAGGTACAAATAAATGGGGACAATAGGACAGGGACAGTAGGCATATTGGCACTTATACACACCCCTTACATACCTCTTAGGAATGGGGTGAGGTCAATAATGGATAGAGTGAGGTTAAAGGAGTCGGGGTTAGAGGATGTAACAACAGAGTCAGGTAGTGCATTCCAGGCACTACCTTGAAAGTCATACTTTCTGGGTTTCCGGTTTCGCGTGGCTTCGGGGCAGCAGGAATTCGCGACAGCTCGCGATTCCTGCTGTGCTAGCCGTCGAGGTACCCCCGACCCAGATGGGTCAGGGGGATATGGCTGCCCTGTAGGGACAGCTGAAGAGAGAGGGGAGTCGGACAGGGAGGTGGGGATGTCGCAGACCCCCCCCTTCTCTGGAAAAACCCCTTTTTCCCAAGGCGTGGAGCGGCGGTCAGCAATGGCCGCCACGAAGAAGCCAGCAACCGGGTAAGATTGCGCTGGAGGAAATGTGAAGAGTGAAAGTTTTGTCTGAGCCGGGTCAAGTAACATCCGTTAAAGTGCCTGGAACTGAGCTGTTTGAATTGCTGGAGGATACATTGTATCCCTAAGAAGAGCGAAAGCGGCGGAGAAGCTGTTAAAGGGAACTTTCATTTTTTCTTCACTCTCCCACCCCATGGAAACAGCAGAAATGTTTGGATATATTGGACATCGAAAGTGAATTGTTTTGAGAGTTGAAGCTAAGGAACAAAAGGATTTTTGGACATTGAAAAATTTAAGAAATTGGAAACCCTTGTTGGAGGTATGGATTTCTGATTATTTAAAATTGACATTTTAAGTGGGAAGGGAGAGGAAAAAAAAAAAAATTGGCAGAAGCTGAAAAAGGAGGAGATTGCCTAGAATCCCAAAGAAAGATATATGGTAATTGGACCTCTTTGACTAAACATTAACCCCAGAAAGAGAAAGAGAAGAAGGAAGAAAAGTATTAATTTTTGGAATTTTTTTTAAATTGTTTTTGATTAAAAATACTTGTGGTTGTTTTGGGAAAAGTTTCTCTCTTCATAATGGCATTGTTTGTGGATGATCTAAAGACTGAATATCAAAAATATAAAAAGGAAGATACTTTGGGCGCTTTGTTTCAATTCTTGGAAATGGCGTTATGTACTTATGAAAAGTTGATTACGCAGCAGAAGGACTGGGACAAGGAAGAAGAGGAAGAAGAAGCCATCTTTGATGAACAATGGGTCCCTTCCGGAGAGGAGGAGAAAAAGGATAAGAAAAAGGGGATTTTAAGAATTGTAAAAACAACCAAAGGAGAGAAAAATGAGCGAAAAGGTGGAGGCAAGGTTAGAAAGCAAAGGAAAAGGAGTGGAAAAAGAGAGGAGAAAAAACAAAGGGGTAAAAAGGGCAAAGAGAAGAATAAGCAGGAGAGAAAGGGGGGGAGGAGAGGACTTGGTGGGGGGAAGCAAGATCTAAAGAAAAAAAGTTTATTTAGAGACAATGGGTGAATTTAATTTAGGATAAGAGAGGGATTCTGGAGGGTACATAGGTTTGTGTTTTTATATGTGTATTTAGAGTATAAAATTCATTATGTAATTTTAGAATCTTTTAAACAGAATCCCAAGAAAAATTGTTACACAAGGTACTTTTAAGTCAGGGTAATGAGTTATAGATGTTACTCCAATTGGTGTATAGGAGAAGTATAGTAAAAGAAAAAAGATGAATGGATAGTTGGAAATAGAACAGACAAAGAATGTTATTGAAAATGGTAATAAGATATGGAAGGATATATAAAGGCTTTGTTATGGTTTTTTTTTTTTTTTGGATTTTGTATATTGATAAAAGGCAATAAAATTTTAATTAACAAGAAATAATTTGGATGAAAAGGAGAAGTAGGGATAAGATATGAAGTTAAATAGATAAAGTATTGATACTATAATTTGGAATTGTTATGCTCTATTGGTTTTTTACTATTATTTTTTCCTAGAAAAGAATTTATAAGCTGTTATGCCTTGATTCTTTGTGCATTGTTTTTATAAAAATGGTTTATATATATATATATATATATATAAAAAGAAAATGATAATAGGATATGGAAGGATATATGGGGTGAATATGATATTTGAATTTGTGTCTGTGTGAAGAGTTTTAACCCGGGATCAGACAATCTTCAGAAAAAATCTTTTAGTTTTGTTTATGTTTTGTGTTTTGTATGTTTGTGTATTGTGTCTTCTGTAAAATTGTTAAAAATCTTTTTTTTTTTTAAAAAAAAAAAAGAATTAATAAAACCTTGGAGGAATGTAATTGTAAACAAGTCAGAAAGAAATGAATATGATGACTATAAAATGGATAAATATAGAAAAGAAATGAAATTGAATAAGAGTAAAGAGAAATAATGAGAAATTTGCTGAAAGATATTTATGTGTCCATATGGAAATGGGATAAATTAGAATTATGTTGTATAAAAATAATGTTTTATCCGACTTGTAAAAATTTATAATGTTAAGAGGTTTTATGTACTTAATGGTTAATGATGTGTTGTTTGTCTTTAAAATTAATAAAATTTGTTTCAAAAAAAAAAGAAAGTCATACTTTCTGCAATCAAGTTTGAAGCGGTTTACATTGAGTTTGTATCTGTTGTGTGCTCTGGTATTGTTCTAGTTGAAGCTGAAGTAGTCATTGACTGGTAGGACATTGTAGCAGATAATTTTGTGTGCTACGCTTAAGTCTAACCATAGGTGGCGTAGTTCAAGGTTGTCCAAGCCCAAAATCTCAAGCCTGGTGATATAGGGTATTCTTTTGAGAGCAGAGGAGTGTTGTACTCTTCTTGTGAAATACTTCTGGACTTGCTGGATTGTATTAATGTCCAATATGCAGTGTGGATTCCAGACTGATGAGCTGTATTCAAGTATTGGTCTGGCAAAAGTTTTGTATGCTCTACTTAGCAATTTGATATTTCCAGAGGAGAAGCTTCGTAAGATTAGATTTACAACTCTTAATGCCTTTTTGGCAATGCTGCTACAGTGAGCTCTGGTGCTTAGGTTATTTGATATGAGAACTCCAAGGTCCTTGACAGAGTGAGGATCATCAACGAGATCATATCCACCTAGTTTGTATTTGGTGTACTGATTTTTTTTGCCAATATGTAGGGCGGAGCATTTGCTGGTCAAGATTAAATTACATTTAATTAAATTACATTTAAAATATGCCAGCTCCAATAAATAATAGAAAACTGCTACCAACTCATTACTGGCAAATGCAAATCCAGCTTTCTGATTTTATATACCACTTTCAAATACCAATTTTCTGATTCAGGAAATACATAAGCAGCAGAAAGCTGAGTCAAACAATAGGAATTCTAAGAATTATCAGTAGACTAAATGTGGCAGAATATGTATTGTCAATTATTTTTCCTACTTCCAATTTTTAAAGTTTCCTGCACCACTTCTTGCAAAGATTTTGGATTTGCCCTTTCCGACTTTATATTGAATCCAAAGGAATTGTCCATCATATCTCTGCTGTGGTAGTGTATTTTTTTCTAAATTTTAGAAAAAATTTACATGGTATCTTCATCATAATTTAGCTACTTAGTCTGGTGGAAATAAAAAATGCATTATATTTACTGATAGGTTAGAGATTTAATGTATTAATTAATAAACGATATATGGGTTTCATATACACTGCATTTGCATATTCAACAGAGTAGAATTGACTGGACTATGTTTCAATTTAAGTGAAAACCCACTCTGAAATATCAAGAATTAATTTTCCTAAGCTGCTTTAGAGAGTTCAGGTATAGTAATCTAAGTGCTTTCCAATTACATGTAATCCTTTAAATTAGTCATTGATTCCATTTACTCTTACATCTTTTTCTATGTTTCTTTTTTCCTTTCTTGTAAACTCTAATATTATGTAAGCTCCCGTCCTACTTGCAATATGTTATAATTGAAAAAAATGCTAAATAACAGAAGCTTAATTCTCCCTGGGAATCTGCAATACAAAGAAGTAAGAATCTGAAATAAATAAAAGTAACAAATGTAAGAAGGAAAGAACCTCTGCAAACTTCAAGAAACTTCTGGAATTTTAATTGTAATTGTTTTTAAATTTTGATATTTATTTTCATCATTAAAAATTATTCCAAAATGATTGAAACCTTCTGATTTCTGTTAGGTATACATAAGCACTTCACCTTTAAATTAATAGATTCAGTGCTTAAGGAACATAAATTTTAGAGCTGTCTACATATGCTTATTACTCATTTATACTTGGTACCAAAGAAGAATTAATGTGTGTGTGTGTATGTAAAAGAATCATGATCTGTATCAGCTGTTATGGTATGGGCTAAGTGATCATGGTGTGCCTGAGCTAGTCATAACATGGGTCCAGATGCTTTATATTAAGGGTAACAGCTGAATGCAGGTAGTCCTTAACTTATGACATCCCAGAATTACAGTATAAGTCATTGGGATCATTAAGCTGATCATCACATGACCATGCATAATTTTATGACATTTTTAAGGTAGTAGTTAATGAATGCTTCATTGTTAAGCATTAACATCCATTATTTAATGGATGTTTTTGGCCATAAACCAGAAGTAAACGCTAGAAAAACTGGCCAAAAAAATCATGTTAATGTGATGTCACTATAAGTGGCCATAAAGGTAAGCCAGTTGCTATGTGCTCAAAATGCTATCATATGACCATGGTGGAGGGGGGGGAGAGTGTGGCCAATGGAACTTCAGCATTGTTCATAAATACCTTTTGGGGGTTCTTCATAATTTTGAACAGTTGCTAAACAGCCTATTGTTAAGTGTGGCATAGCTGTGTCATGTGCCACCTATTTCTCTGACAACTTTCTTATAATATTATAATGATTAGTATTATCACTACTGATATTCATTCTCCTCATGGATACCATCTTGCTTGCTTCACATGCCCCTTCACAGCTCACAGCTACCATAAAGGAAGAACTCCAGTGTTTTATCCACACATGTAATGCGCATTTAAACAAATTTGGTTTGTGCCTCAATACAAACAAACAGACAAAAAAAGGAATCTAGAGTAGGGTTTTCCAATCTTGGCAACTTTAAGAATGTGGACTTCAACTCCTGGAATTTTCCTGCCAGCCAAGAGGTCACTTTATGCCCACTTACAAAATGTCTTAAAGTTGTCAAGTTTGTGAACACCCAAACTAGACATTAGCCTGAATCCATTCAGTTGGGCTACACTCTGAAATTTACATTCTTGACACTAAGGAAATTTTCAGAAGTCAAAAAGCATGGTCCTGTCAATGCTGTTCTTCATCTTTGAAATGAAGACATAGAAACACAATAGGCCATTGATATAATTACTTCTAAGTGCACTGCAATTCCTGATCTTTTCCTGGTTTTCTGGAAAACTTTGTGAATGAATGAAACAAGCCAGGAGAAGAAATGATTTATGACTTAAACAGAAGTGATTTACAATTTGCCAGGAGATTGGCTTTAGTGAATACAATCAGACCTAACAGATGGTAATCAAGACTAAAAAAAAAAAAGTAATCCAAGAAAGCTTTTTAAGATGGTGAGGATTCTATTATTCTATTATCAACAGTTCTAGAAAATCCAGTGCTAGAGGTATTCAAAGACATGATAATGGAGTACTTATATAAAAAGGCCTAAGTGCCCGAGCTAACTATAGCAACATTGCCAAAAAGGTATTGAGTTGTAAACCTAATTTTACAAAGCTTCTCCTCTGGTAATATTAAATTGCCAGCTAGGGCATACAAAACCTTTGCTAGACCAATACTCAAATATAGCTCATTTGTCTGGAATCTGCACTGTATGCTGGACATTAATACAATTGATTGAGTCCAGAAGTATTTCACGAGAAGAGTACTATACTTCCTTGCTCGCAACAGAATACCCTACACCACCAGGCTTGAAATTTTGGGCTTGGACAACCTAGAACTATGCTACCTAAGGTTGGACTTAAATGTAGTCCACAAAATTATCTGCCATGATGTCCTACCAGTCAATGACTACTTCAGCTTCAACTGAAACAATACAAGAGCACACAACAGATACAAACTCAAAATAAACTGCTCCAAATTTGATTGCAGAAAGTATGACTTCAGCAACAGAATGGTCAATGCCTGGAATGCACTACCTAACTCTGTTGTTACATCCTGAAACCTCCACTCATTTAACCTTAAACTATTGACCTCACCGCATTCCTAAGAGATCTGTAAGGGGCATGCATAAGTGCACTGTCATGCCTCTGGTGGAGACTGACTCTGAGAGAGAGGAGGAACAGCCGACAGGGAGTGGAAGTGTGGCTCCAGAAGTTGTGGAGGAGGTTGGGGAACGGCAGAGGCCGGCTGAGCAATCAGAGGAGGACCCAGGCCCATCGCCTAGGGTACGTAGTGAGGAGAGGATAAGAGAGAGACATGGTCTACTTGGGAGGAGAGGGCCTTGATCCTCTTCATGGGCTACAGCTGTGACAACTGAATAAAAGAACGGACGTGTATACAGGATAGCACTGGAAACAAAGCGAGGAAATATCTCTAGTTTATGGTTCCTCTCTGAGTTTGGCATCCTTCCCAGTGTGTGTTATCTGTGGAGATCCTCCAGCCCTTATCTTGCCTGGTTTGTGTTGCTTTTTTTGTTCTTCTTGTAACTGTTTGTGTGGGAGTTTTTTGTCTTCTGTCAAGAATATTCAGAGCTTAGAAGCAAAGAGAAGGAATAAAAGGAGCTTCACCTGTGTCTGTGTTTTTTGTGATTGTGTTTGATTTGTATCCCATCCTGGGTCATCACCACCATCCCTACTGTCCCTGCCCTATTGTCCCCATTTATCCATACCTATTTCCTGTATTCATACTCATGTTTATTCTTATACCTATCATCTTGTAAGCGATTGACAAATCATATAAATAAAATAAATAAATAGATTTTAAGGGATGTAGATATAAAATTAGTTCGATTTGGATCAGCTAGAATACTTCTTTTGATATAATATATTCTAAGCTATGCAGCAGAATGTCAGGTCCAGTTGTATTGGATTACTTTCTTTTTATAAGAACTGGATATAGTTGCCTATTCTACCACAGAATTTTCTGGTCCTCTGCTCAGTCAGTACAGCTAAATGAGGGGAATTGACTTAATGGCTTCAGGCAATGTTTATTGTATTTTTTCCATAATTTACCTGTGGTAAATTTTTTCCATGATTTACCTGTTGTATTTTTTCCATGATTTACCTGTTGTAAATGGAATTTCACTCCATTTTAGAAAGAAAAAAAAGTAGCTTGTGGGAGAAGGGGATGCTAGAACTTGTCTCCAGGTTACTTACCAGCTCTCTGAACTAGTACCCATGGTCTGGCACCTTTTGAACACCCATTCAGGAATTAATGGTACATAATTTTGAATATTTTTTTTTTTGAAACAAGTTTTTATTAATTTTAAAGATAAAACAACACATCATTAACCATTAAATACATAAACACATAAAACCTCTTAACATTGTAAATCCTTACAAGTCAAACAAAACATTATTTTTATACAGCATAATTCCAATTTATCCCATCTCCATATGGACACACAAACATCTTTCAGCAAGTTTCTCATTTTTTCTCTTTACTCCTATTCAATTTCATTTCTCTTCCATATTTATCCATTTTATAGTCATCATATTCTTTTCTTTCTGGCTTGTATAAATTATTCTCGTCTAACATTCCTCCAAGGTTTTATTGATTCTTTCCTTTTTTTTTTTTTTTTTTATAAAAAACAAATTTTGTTAGTTTTATCATAAGCACGGTACACAAACATACAAACACAAAACATAAACAAAACTAAAAGATCTTTTCTGAAGGTTGTCTGTTCCCGGGTTAAAACTCTTTACACAGACACAAATTCAAACATCATATTCAACCCATATCTCCTTCCAAATCTTATTATCATTTTCTTTTATATATATATATATATAAACCATTTTTATCAGTTTTATAAAAACAATGCACAAAAAATCAAGGCATAGCAGCTTATAAATTCTTTTCTAAGAAAAAATAATAATAATAGACCAATAAAGCATAACATTTCCAGATTATAATATCAATATTTCATATAATATTAACTTCATATCTTGTCCCTACTTCTCTTTTCCATCCAAATTATTTATTAATTAAAATTTTATTGCCTTTTATCAATACACAAAATCCAAAAAAAAAAAAAGCATATATATCCTTCCATATCTTATTACCATTTTCAATAACATTCTTTGTCTGTTCTATTTCCAATTATCCATTCATCTTTTTTTTCTTTTACTATACTTCTCCTGTACACCAATTGGAGTAACATCTATAACTCATTACCCTAACTTAGAAATACTACATATAGCAATCTTTCTTGGGATTCTGTTTAAAAAAAATTCTAAAATTACATAATAAATTTTATATTCTAAATATACATATAAAAACACACTCTTATATACCCTCCAGAATCCCTCTTTTAATCTAAATTAAATTCACCCATTATCTCTAAATAAACTTTTTTTCCTCTGGTCTTGCTTCCCCACATTAAGGCTTCTCCTCCCCCCCTTTCTCTCTTGCTTATTCTTCTCCTTGCCCTTTCTACCCCTTTGTTTTTTCTCTTCGCTTTTCTTGCTCCTTTTCCTTTGCTTTCTAACCTTGCCTCCATCTTTTCGCTCATTTTTCTCTCTTTTGGTGGTTTTTATAATTCTTAAAATCCCCTTTTTCTTATCCTTTTTGTCCTCCTTTCCAGAAGGGACCCATTGTTGATCAAAGATGGCTTCTTCTTCCTCTTCTTCCTTGTCCCAGTCCTTCTGCTGCGTAATCAACTTTTCAAAGGAACATAACGCCATTTCTAAGAATTGAAACAAAGCGCCCAAAGTATCTTCTTTTTTATATTTTTGATATTCAATCTCTAGTTCATCCACAGACGATGCCATTATGAAAAGGGAAATTTTTTCCAAAACTACCACAAGAATTTTTAATCAAAGACAATCAAAAGCAATTAAAAAAAGAAAAAAAGTTCCAAAAGTTAATACTTTTCTTCCTTCTTCTCTTTCTCTTTCTGAATTAATTTTTAATCAAAGAGGTCCAATTACCATATATCTTCTTTTGGGATCCACAAAGACGTTCTAATCAATCTCCTCCTTTTTCAGCTTCTGCTCCAATTTTTTTTTTCTCCCTTCCCACTTGCAATGAGAATTTTAATAATCAAAAATCCATACCTCCAGCAGAGATTTTCCAATTTCTCACATTTTTCAATGTCCAAAAATCCCTTTGTCTCTTATCTTAGCTTTCAAAACAATCCACTTTCAATGTCTAATATATCCAAATATTTCTGCTTTTTCCGTGGGGTGGGAGAGTAAAAAAAAAAAAAAAAAAAAAAATTCCCTTTAACAGCTTCTCCGCCGCTTTTCGCTCTTCTTAGGGATACAATGTATCCTCCAGCAACAAACAGCTCAATTCCAGGCAATTTAAAAGGTGTTACTTGACCCGGCTCAGACAGAACTTTCACTCTTCACACTTCCTCCAGCACAGTTCTTACCCGGTTGCTGGCTTCTTTGTGGCGGCCATTGCTGACCGCCGCTCCACCGCCTTGGGAAAAAGGGGTTTTCCCGGAGAAAGGGGGGGTCTGCGATGCCCCCACCTCCCTTTCCGACTCCCCTCTATCTTCAGCTGTCCCTACAGGGCAGCCATATCCCCCTGACCCATCTGGATCGGGGGTACCTCGACGGCTAGCCCAGCAGGAATCGCGAGCTGTCGCGAATTCCTGCTGCCCCGAAGCCACGCAAACCGGAAGTTCAATAATTTTGAATATTTTTTTATCCTCTTTCCATCTTTTCAATATATGCATTGTTTTAATGTAATATATTTGGCGAAGAGTTTCTGAATGCTTTAGCATGTGAAGCAGCATATAAATATACTAAACAAATGTATAAGGGACATCCATCAATTGCAAAATAGAAAGTGGCCCACTGAAGTCATGGGGCAGAGGCTTCCCAAACCTAATATTTTAAAGAAATAAAGAAATGTTGCATAATAATCTTAGAGGTGCCTTGAGAATGTGTATTTTATCAGTCAGGTCTACTATCCATATCAATATTTTTTACTTCTCTATGATTGTGCATCATCTGCATAATGAATGAAATATACATTTATATGATTATCGCTAGTCTTCTGTTACTGTGTTTTCAGTAAATACAGAGTCAAGGTTATACCTGGAATATGAATTCTGAATTCTAGTCTGGAAAAAAAATCTGAAAAGAACAACAAATGCAAAGAAAGTTAAAATTATGTTGCATTTATTCATTTTGTATTTGCTTATTAGTGCAGGGTGTTATTCAGAAGTTAATGACATGAGAACAGAGTTACATAAAATTGTCTTATAATATTTAAAAAAAACAAATTCAGTCTTATGCTAATCTTAACAACTACTATGATTATTCTTGCCAGTATTGCATTTGAACAAAGGTTCAATAATGCAGAAAGGTTTCTGTCATATGTTAATAATTACTATTCAACTGACGTATTTATTTTCAAGATTACACATATAAAAGAAATATTACAGACCTCAACAAATATACACAGGATAATTCTGTATGGTATATATAACAAAACATTTTCCATCTAGAATGTTATCTATCTTTCAAGCCATTAAGACAAACGATGAACTTTTATCTTTAAGGGAATCATTTACCTGTTTTTTGTTTGTTTTAATTAGTAAGGAATATCAATGCACGATGTTAAGCACCTGAAGAAATCTGGGCATTTTAGCAAACTTTTGGGGGAAATGTTATTTCACAAATATTGCCTTTAAGTGTTTTGAAATATTTTCTTAAACAGCCCAACTGCAATGCATACATTGGCCTATTTATTCCTCAGGATAATTTTTTGTCAATTAATATTTAACATTGTGATACTTTTACTGATGTTTAAACACAAAAGGAGTTCTAGCAGTTATTTGGAATGCAATTTCTAGCATACAGAAATAATTGTTTAATGTACCAAAACCCAGTTCCTCAAAGTCTTTTCTTAAAAAGAAAAGAAAAGAAAATCCCACTCATCTGCATTATTAAAATACTAGACAGACAGACATTGCAGGGTAAATTCTACAGCTTTGCAAATCATTCAGCAAAATATTATGTTAATAAAAGAGTCTTCCCAAAATCATAGCAGTGTGATTATTATATGGGTAGTTAGAATGCAGTATTGAAGATTAATTCGGCTGATTGCTGGCTGCCAGCAGTTCAGCAGTTCAATTCTTACAAGCTCAGGCTGATTCAGCCTTCCATCTGCCCAAGGTCAGCAAAATGAGGACCTAGATTGTTCTAAGTTACCTATGAATATTTTGCATACCTTTATTAAAGTTATTCAGAAATTCATAATTTAAATGCTTTTGAAACAATAAAATGAATTTTTCCAGTACAGAAAATGCCATATACTTAAGATATTACCATAAATTTTGACAGCAAAGTATTTTCTTAATCTACTTTCATCTGTCTATTTTGCCTTTTTTACTCATTATAGCAGCACTTAGACTAATACGGTACTTTACAGCCCTCTCTAAGCAGTTTACCGAGTCAGCATATTGCCCCCAACAATCTAGGTCCTCATTTTATTGACCTTGGGCAGATGGAAGGCTGATTCAGCCTTGAGCTTGTAAGAATCGAACTGCTGAACTGCTGGCAGCCAGCAATCAGCAGAATTAATCTTCAATACTGCATTCTAACTACTGCACCACCACAGCTATTATTATGACAATTATAATGGTCTACTTATCTAAATATTATTTTTTATTATATAGTGTTTACTTTTTACTTTCCTTGTTTAATAAAACTGCTTATCTATCTTTATTCCCATTCTTGTATCCCATTTTTTTGGGGGGGGGGGGGTGTGTGTGGTTACGCATAAAATTTACATGCTGCATAAAAGTTACATAGTGCCAAACATTCTTAAATTACCATCATTCTAATTCTAGCTTTTAATGTAAAAGCATTTATCATTATTCCCTTAATATTTATCATTAAAAAACATTGTTATGGTTTGACTTTTCAAACATATTACACATAAAACATTCTCATTTGGATGAGACCCATACTCTGAACATGAACTTATATTTTGAAAAAGTCAAGATATTGATATAAGATATTGATACAATTACTAATAGGCCTGTATGATTCATCCTGATTCAATTCAATCTGAAATAAATTACAATGAATAAGGAATGATGAAATAGAATATATAATACTATCTATTGCAATATATACTATCTAAAAGAAAGTTCTGCCCCAACTGATTTGGTATGCTCTCCAGGATCATGGAGTACCTGAACCATTCATTGAATGGGTTAAAATGCTATATAAGAACACCATCAGCCAAGTGTGATGCCCAGCTGGCTTCTCCAACAGATTCCCAATGATGGTTGGGGTGCACCAAAGCTCTGCACTGTCACCACTTCTGTTTATATTGGTCATGGACACCATCATGCATGATCTGCAGCAGAATGCCCCCTGGATTTTGCTCTATGTGGATGATGTTATGCTTGCTTCCACTACCAAAGGCAAACTACAGCAGCAAGTTTAAACTTGGAATGATTGCCTCAACCATTTTGGACTCTGCCTGAACATCAAGGAAACAAATACTTAGCGACTGTTACCACCCTGGAATGCTTCAAATCAATGGAGAAAATCTAAAGAAGGTGGACATTTTTTGGTATATGGGATCCCATCACCAAGGCAATGGCAACATCAATGGTGAGATGTGATCAAAGCTGAATGCAGCCTGGACCTTGGTGAGAACTCACTAGTGTGATATGTGACAGACAAATGCCAACCTGTCTTAAATCTAAGATTTACAAAACAACCATCCAACCTGTTGCACTCTATGGCCCTGAATTCTGGGAAGCAACAACAGGGACCAAAAACTATCTCCATGCCATGGAAATGCAAATGCTCTGTTGGATATCGGGCATCTCCCTTCTTGACCACATCACAAATGATACCATTTGACAAAATTTTGGTGTGGCACCATTTATAGAGAAGATGAGAAAAGGCTAACTCTGCTGGTTTGGACATGTCTAGAGACTGTTGGAGTGTTGTCCAGCAGAGCTGGTGGCAGACTCGGATGATGAGGAGGTTGGGGAAGAACTTGGGCCAATGCTGGAGCTGGAAAAAGCTCTGATGGATGTTCAGCATTAGACACAGAGATAGAGCCAGGGCCATGTGGCATTTCCTAGCCAGTGGAGAGGTAGTTGCCTTTAGAGTCAGAGATGAGTGAGAAGAAGGAACAGCTGGAGAGACTGTGCCTTTGGGTGGAAAGGGACTTGTGTTCCATCAAGGAGGAGCACATATTGGGCTTGTTGAACCTCCAGGCAGATTGGTTGAGCAAGGCCACAGTTGATCAATCAGAGTGGCACCTGCACCCGAGTCTGTTTCAGGAGGTGGTACAGAGATTTGGTCAACCAGTCATAGATCCATTTGCCTCTCCCCTGAACTCACAGCTTCTGAGGTTCATTTCGAGGTACCCAGCTCAAGGGGTGGAGAACATCAACACTCCGCATTGCCCTTGGCCCCAAGGGCTTCTATATGCTTTCCCACCTCTCCCTGTGATTCCCAGGGTCATCCAAAAACTTCTGGAAGAAAGGGCTGAACTTCTGTTGGTTGCACTGTATTGGCCCAGGAGAACATGGTTCGTGGATCTCAAGGGTCTGTTGACAGAAGAGCCTTGGAGGATTCCTCCTTAAAAAGTCTCCCTCACCCAGGGTCTGATTCAACACCCAGACCCTCAATGGCTCCACCTAGCTGTATGGAAGTTGAGCGGAGACATCTGAGAAATGAACATCTCTCACATAGAAGAATTGCCACCATCCAAGTGTCCCAATGCCCCTCAACAAATTACATATACAATGCCACATGGTCCTTTTATATAAATGGTGTGTTAGATCCAACATTGATCCTTTCTCTTCGTCAGTGGCACAAGTATTAGAATTTCTTCAAGAGGGGCTTGACAAGGGTCTCTCACCGAACACCTTAAAATGACAGGTCGCTACACTAACTTCCGTGGTGATCTGAAAAGGACTGTGATCTATTTCGCACTATCCACATATACAGAGCTTTATATGAGGGGCCACAAATTTATGTCCTCCGGTAGTGCATCAGTATCCAACCTGGGACCTTAACAAAGTCCTCACGGCCTCACAAAGGGACCCTTCAAACCACTGAAGACTATGAGCCTCCATTTTCTTACATACAAGGTAGTCTCTCTGGTAGCAATAACATCAGTGTGTCGTATCTCAGAGCTAGCAGCTTTATCAGCCAGGCGGGACCTGTGCATTTTTCATTCTGACAGAATGGTTCTTCACCCAGACCCTACTTTCATTCCAAAAATTAATTTAGCTTTCCACAGGAACTTGTTCTTCCGAACTTTTGTGTGAGACTGTCTGAGGGGTTAGAACATCAATGGCATCAACTTGATGTAAGGAGAGCTCTTCAACATACTTAAACAGAATGGCTCCTTTCAGGAAGACAAAGACGCTTTTTGTTTCCTTTTAGCCAACCACTCAAGGTCATAAAGTCTCATCTTCAACTATTGGCAGATGGCTGAAAGTCGCAATTGCTAAGGCATTTGAGACTCAATCATTGCCGGTACTGAAGGGCATAACAGCCCATTCAACCAGGAGCGCTGCAACTTCAGCGGTGTGGGCCACATGAGTGCCAAAATCAGAAATATGTCATGCAGCAACTTGGTCCTCCCCATCGCCATTTATTAAACATTACAAAATTGACATTTTTGCCTCTGCTGAGGCCTCATTTGGTAGGAAACTGTTGTAGCGGGTCCACTTGGACTGTGAGGAAACTCCACTCCAGATGGGACAAGCCAAGCTTTGGTATCTCCCACTTCGGGATGCTTGGAACAGCTCATTGGAGAAAGGGAATTGGTACTTACCTGATATGCCCATTCTTTTGAGCTGCAATGAGCATCCAGCCCCACACAATTTCCTTCTGGTGGAGCCCTGTTCCGGCCAATGATTTATATATTAAAAAAAGAGGAGAGGGTGAAGGATATTAGGGTTTCAACACTTTGTCTTTGCCAAAAACTGGGGGACCCTAGGGAGGAGTCCCGTGGAGGAGAAGGAGCATCCTGCATAATTAAGCCCAGAATAACTACATAGAGACTGAAGCACCTCTACTACTGGATGCTCGGAGCAGCTCACAGAGAACGGGCATATCAGGTAAGTACCAATGCCCTTTTCCCAGCAACTGGAGAAGTAGTTGCCTTCAGAGTCAGAGATGAGTAAGGAGGAGAAACACTGGGGCCTGTTCCAGATGTGCGTATGTGCAGAGCAGATAGGAGATGTGAACATTGGAGGACAATGAGCTGGCTTGGGAAGCAAAACAAACGTGGATGCTGACTGGCTCTTCTCTAACTGGGAATAAATAGGAGGAAAGGAGAGTGGTTGGGTTGTCATAGATTTTGGGAAAGTTTGTTCCTTGTGTGCTTCGTGTGACAAAGACTGCTTTGCCTGAGGTTTGGTCTCTGGTTGAACTGATGTAATTTGCAGCCTTCCGACTGGAGCTCACAACCTTGTATTTAGACTAATGAGTTGATAAGGACTATTGCTTCAGTTAATTCCTTGCAGAACTCTGGTCTGGACTTTCTGTTGATGAATGCATTTAATTCCCAATGTGTAATTAAAGAATGTTTTTTCTTTGTGGGGAGTCTGTTTCTTGTGTCTGTGAAGGTTGGGTCAGAATAGAGACCATGCCTTCCACAATGGCCAAGACTGCCTACCAACTGGAAGTCAATGGCTGGTTACCTCATGGACATCTAAAACAGAGATGGCAAGAGACCATCAACAAAGATATGCAAACCATGGGCCTGTGCCCTGGTGATGCAGCTGACCATGGAAAGTGGCATTCAATTATCCGAAAAGCGGATCCTGCACCTACAGGAATATGGTAGAAAGAAGAAGATACTATCTAAAAGGAAAGAGCACTTGAAAAAATAACAATTTCTTATTCTTAATCCTATAAAATTCAGAATGTCACCTTTTCCCTGAACAATACATATATTTTAAGAATTTATCTACAATTGCATGAAAAAGTGTAATCACCTCTGGTCAAAATTTCAATAAATTCCAATGTGAACAGAAGCTGCCACAATGTTTTTATGATGAAAAGTTAAACAAAACATTTTCAATAAATTTAAATGCATATTTACTACAGGAAATCCTTGACTTAAAACCATAATAGAGCCCAAAATTTCTGTTGTTAAGTGAGACATTTGTTATGTGAGTTTTGCCCCATTTTACGACCTTTCTTACCACATTTGTTAAGTGAATCTCTATAGTTGATAAGTTAGTAACCTAAATGTTAAGTGAATCTAGTTTCCCCATTGACTATCAAGATTGAACAGCTTTGCTTGGTTCAAACCTTAATGCTTTTCAACTTGCCAGTGAACTGGGGGGAGGGAAGGAGGAAATTAAATGCTGAGAATGTATGTGAAGATTGTGAGAGCTTGGCAACGATCAAGGTCACCACTGCAGGTGCTGGAGAAAGAGATGGATTGTTTCCATAACAAAAAGATGTCTCATAATTGATCATCCAGGGTTGGAGAGAAAAGGAAGCTATTTAACTAGGCAAGTATTTGCACTTGAAAACCACAGCTGGTTTTGTTTCTTCAGTACCAAAATGGTGTATTCAATCAGTATTACTTTTGGAAATTCAAAGCTCCTGAGAGTGTTTCCTTGTTTTGAGTTCACTAATCAGACAGTTGACATTAACTTTGCTTGTCAGAAGGTCACAAAAGGTTATCCCTGAACCTTGCGATAAAGGACATGAATATGAACCAGTTGCCAAGAATCTGAATTTTCATCACATGATTATGGGGATGTTACAATGGTCGTAACTGTGAAAAACAGTCATAAGCAGGGGTGGGATGTTGCAGGTATATGTCGCAGATCACCGGTTGGGTGATCGCGCCTGTCCAAACCAGTCCAAACCTGCAGAATCCCACCCCTGGTCATAAGTCACTTTTTCAGTATCATTGTAACTTTGAATGGTCACTAAATGAACTGTTATAAGTCGAGGACTACCTGTGTTCACATACTGTACATTAAATACTTTTTAAAATTTATACAAATATAAGTCAACAGTTTATACTGAAGATGTTAAAGTGTAGAGAGCATTTCAATACTCCTGGGCCAGAAATTCCTCCTTAAAGATCTGGAATGTAATTCACTTTCTAATGGACATTACTATGCTCATCTTTTTGCATCAGTTTTGGACTCTGTTATAAGAAGATACATTGTCAGCCTCAAGGTAAATTTTTGCAGGTGAATTTGATATGCAGTATTTCTTTGTCCTTCATGTTTGAATCCTTAACTTAATGCTTTCCATCACTCTTAGATACAGTACCTTGCTTCTCAGGTGACACAATCTTTTAAACATTGATATTGAACAGATAATCATTTCGCCTTGTGAAATAATACTTACTAAATTAGATAGAAATATTGATAAAGTAATTCATAGATAATTTTTTCCACTATAATTTTCAAGCTGTTTTTAGATACAGAAGCAGATATTTTTTCCTGTATGGATTATTTCTTCCATTTATTCTGCTTCTTCTGTTCCAGTTTGATGCACTAGAAAATAATTGCTTCATTTAAAAAAAAACAAAAATCTGAAGACTCAGGGGAAGTCAACATTCTTTTGATTTGTTTCCCAATGAATAATATGTGAAAGCAAAAGGTTTCTAATATCTGAAGAGAAAACGAAGTATTTCTTATATGTAAAATACATTATATCATTCTAATATCTGCTATAAATAACTATTTATGTTGACAGGGCATTCAAATGCTTTTCTTAACATATATTCATATATTAGAACAGAACGAAATCATCTGTTTTTGATTCACTGTGAAGACTTTGTTCAGTTTAAATGCCTTGTTAATTTTATTAGAGAGCTGCTGTCCTCATTATAAGGAAAGGAAAGATCTGAAACATTAAAAAATATATAATGGTTATACGGTTCAATTTATTAAGAAAAAAATCAGGATTGATAGTGACAGTTGCACTCATTATTCCAGAGTCCAAAGAGCACACCAGTTAATTTTCATGATGCCTATGGCCTTATTTTAATAAAGATAGCAGCACAATGTTACAAACTCCAGCCTTATGGGAACTTGCTTTAAGATACTGTGCAGATTAATTTCCCACACATGCATCCTGAACTGGGATAAATAGAATGGATACAACAACTATTTAGACAGTATAACCTGGAAAGGACATTATCAAAGGAGCAACAGAGATGACAGCAATTTATTGGTTTTTGCTCCTGGGAATCTTTGATACTTAAAATATCATGCAAAGCTTTTATGAGAACTTATAATGTATTCAGGAGCTAAACACAATGTATTCTCTGAGGAATATTAGGATTTTAGAGGCACACAGGAGTTGCCAGTTGAAAAAAAAAGTGAAATGTTTTGAAATAAATTTATACCAATTGCAAATTCCTTACTAATTTAAGTTAAAAAAGAGAAGGACATTCAAATGCCACAGTAGGTAAGGCCAGGAAGTTTATTTATAGATACAAAAATATGGACTAACCAGTAGGTATTGTATGGCCCTCCAATTTACAGTATTTATGTATGTATTTATTTGGTTATCATAATAAAGATATTATAAAGAAGATATTTTAATGCAGTTTTAATTGAGTATTGTAATATTGAAGGGACACTTTGGGAAGTTGAGTTTTTCATTGCAGCTGAGAAATTTTCACCATCACAAATCTTCTTAATAGCTAATGTGTAAAAGCCCTGATTATTTAATAAAATTATGGCATGTTTAATTCTACATTTACTTCTACATTTAAAATATTACTTTAAAGAAGAATCACCCAATAAACCAACCAACAAACTTTATAAAATATTCCCCTGAGCAACATACAGCACACAATAGCTCATAAATTTTCTCTAACCTCGCTTATCTTTGGGAAGCAAATTTTCTTCCATCACATTAGGTAGAAAAGTAGGATAATTTCTTTGAGAGTTCCTAATCAAGAACATAGAGATTTCTACTTATGTTTCATTAGTCAACATTAACAAAGTTAATTGCAGTTGTAAAATAAAATTCCTACATATTGAACAATATATTTAATTCCAGTAGTACTTTGGATATTATGGTTGAATGCTCGGTCAACCAGATATTTAGGCTGGATTCAATATTTTTACCCAAGGACCTGGGGTGGGCAGATTTTGATAATATTAAAGATATCATACAGGATACAATTTGTTCCAAATAAAACTGCCATTTGCAATTGATTGATGGTGATTTTGACAATGGTCATGTTTTCAAGTGATGTTCAGATAGAATAGAGTAGAATAGAATAGAATTCTTTTTTGGCCAAGTGTGATTGGACACACAAGGAATTTGTCTTGGTGTATATGCTCTCAGTACACATAAAGTAAAAGATACATTTGCCAAGAGTCAAAAATCATAAGGTACAACATTTAATAATAGTCATATCTTACCATAAGCAATCAAATCATACTAGGAAACAGTCAACATAGGTCGTAATGATACAAGCAACAAAATTACAGTCATAACAGTCACAAGTGGGATAGGATGGGTGATAAGGAGTGATGAGGTTTATAGTAATAGTAGTGCAGACTTTATAAATAGTTGGACAGTGTTGAGCGAATTATTTGTTTAGCAGAGTGATGGTGTTTGGGAAAAAAAAACTATTCTTGTGTCTAGTTGTTCTGGTGTGCAGTGCTCTATGGCATCATTTTGAGAAGTTTTGGATTGCACCCAAAGTACCTATTATTATTGGTATTCCTTTTTTCTCTTTTTTTGCCACAGTTCTACTTCTATTTGCATTTGCATCTTGTATTTTGTAATTGCTTCCAGTTCTCCAATGCACCATTGTTGCTACTTTGTTGTGCATTATTTGTAGTCAGTTTTTGTGATCTTCATGTAGCACAATGCAACAATTAACTAGATGGTCTTCTTTGAAAAGGCATCATTTATTGTCTTTTCCTGTTTTCTCAATTCTGGTATTATATACATTTGTTCTCAAAACTTGGTCTTTTGCTGCCAGAATTAGCTCATCTTCCTCTTTCTTCAACTTTATTGCTCTTAATTATTGCTAATCTTTATTATCTGCTCTGTCTGTATTTCCCTTTTTTAATATATTGACCATGTACAGTAACATTTGGGAAAATGTTTAATTTAACTTAGAAATTCAATTTTAATTTTCAAAGCAATTTTCATCCCCTGTGTAATCTAGTGTTGTTTAGCTGTATTTTTTTTTACAATTATTACTTTATTTTGCTTAAAAACAAATCAAACTACAGCTATAGCCATCTTAAATGTGAGAACTAAACATACATGTCAACGTTTGTTATGAAAAAAGCTTACTGGATCAAAGAGTAATGTAAACAAACAAACAATTTTGGGGGAAGTCATTCATAATTGTCATTAAGATTTTTCAAAGTATTCTGATTTATATAAATTATTTCCATTCAGGCATAAAATTTAAGTACTGTATGGATCTATTTCTCATTCAGTGTTGAAATTTCTATGCTACTCTTGTTTGGCATTCATATATCATCTGTAGGAGATTTCCATATGGATACACATACCCATACGGACATTCAATCCAATTGTTCTTATAATGAACACTTCAATAGCAATACTTCTTTTATGTCTCACTGATTAGATTGTGTTATAAATTGAACAGATAATTGAAGTAATCAGCTGTTTTAATTTATTCACAGAGGGATATCATTTTCTATCATGCAACACCATTAATGGTTTAAGTACTATCTTTAACTTTTATTTTTCATTTTTTGAAAAGGCTTTCAGTAAAATGCTACACAACCAGTATTATTCAGTACCTCACAAACCTATTAGCTTTGCAGATATAAACCTTTTATTTCACAGAACTGTGCACTGGATGTGGAACTATTAAGACAAGAAACTAGAAGGAAGTGAAAATGTGCTTAAATACAGACCTACTTTAAATAATTTTTAAAGAAAAAAATCAAGGTGAAATACATTATGCAGAGGTGAATCAAGTATGTAATTTCTAAACAATCATCTTTTATGCATAAAGTTATGTAAATGAGTCAGAATAAGAAAAGAGCAAAAATTCAGGTAGAAAATAATTACAGTACCAAGGACAAGTGCTTATATTAATATACAATGTTCAGTTATTTTGTTGGGAATGAAATATGTAATTAAGGTAATTGTACATACCGTATATACTCGAGTATAAGCCGAGTTTTTCAGCCCATTCTTTGTGCTGAAAAAACCGTCCTCGGCTTATACTCGAGTCAGATTCCCCTCTGAAAAAAAAAATGGTGTGGAGCTCCCGAGCTGGGCAGCCGCTTTCCTGCAGGCAAGCCCCACTTCATGGACTCCACCGTGCAATGAAAGCACCCTGGCTCTAGGCTCAGAAAACAACGCTAGGCGAGGTCGCTTCGGCTCTGCTCAGCTTCGTTTCCTAGCTGCTTTCAGTCCATTCGGGAGGAGGGGGAGGAGGTGGTGGCGGCAGCTTGCGTTGTTTTCTGAGCTCTAGGCTCACGGGTTCAGAAAACAACACGAGGCGAGGTCGCTTCGGCTCCTCAGCTCCAGCTGCTTTCAGTCCACTCGGGGGGGGGGGAGGTGGTGGTGGCCTCCTCCCGAGCGGACTGAAAGCAGCTAGGAAATGAAGCTGAGTGGAGCCGAAGCGAACTCGCCTCGCGTTGTTTTCTGAACCCGCGAGCCTAGAGCTCAGAAAACAACGCAAGCTGCCACCACCACTTCCTCCCCCTCCTCCCGAGGAATAACATTCCAAAGCTTTTGCTTCCCCTCCCCCGATATGCCCCCCATGTATACATTGACGGCACTTTGCCAGCAGCAAGAAAAATCACCCCAAAACCTTTGCCCCCAGCGGCCCCAAACTCACGTACACACGGCTCGGCTCCCTTCCCCTCCTCTCCCTTTCCCGACCGCCCCAACCAGATGCCTTGTGGCAAGGCAGGGATCCCCCTGGCACGACCCTTCTGGTGTTTTATCGGGAAAAGTAAAGTGCTCCTGCAAGTTATTTTGCAATCGTTAGCAGCCCAGAAGCATTGCATTGGCATTCGGCTCCCACCTGTCTCCCCGACAATCCTTTTCCTCGCTTCCAGACTCCCTTCCAACTTTCGAATTACGTACCCAGCGCCTGGTCTGGTGGGCTTCTCGCCAGTTTCTTCTCGCCGTTTTAAAGAGAGCTGCGTAGAATCCCCCGGTTTTCCATGTTGACAGTCCTCTAAAATGCTCTGTTGCTCTTGTAATGAGATCCTGATTTTTTCCCCTTGTTTCTTTTTCCCTTCCACCCCCCCCCAGTGTGTGTGTGCGAAATGTGTGTGTGTGTGAGAGAGAGAGAGAGAAAGAGAGAGAGAAAGCAGGAAGTTAGAGCAGTCAGACAGAGAGCCAGCTCACTTCCTTTCCTGCATTATTCCCCAGGCGGTTTGCAGTCTGTGTAAACAGGCTTTTCCTCCCTTCTCCCCTCTCTGGCCACTGATGTGCAGGCAGCATTGCTGTAATATAAGACACACGCAGAGTAAAGCGGTAACGGGACTGGCCCCACACACAAGCTTCCTCGAGCGTTTCTTGCCGCTCCTCCGGGCAAGATTTATTGGCTGGAAGCGAGGAGTGAGTTGCTCGCTTTCCTAACGAGGGTCTTGGAGCAACAACACCCCCTCCCCCGCCTCACCCTGCATCCCCACCCCCGCGCTTCCACCCAAGTTTGGAATAAAAAATGAAGGTGCGAGTGTGAACTTGGTGGGGACTCTCCGCTCGCGAATTTTTGCGTCGCTTTGGGGTAGTGCTCGGTAAAAGGAACTGGGAGGAGGAGAGCTGCTTAGCCCTTCGCTCAGAAACGAGCTTTTGAGTTTTTCTTCCGCAAAAGTGGCAAGTTCTCTGGGGAGGGGTTTAAGGAAAGGAAAAGTAGTCAAAACAATGAGGAGGAGGGAGGAGGAGGATGGGAACTTTAGGCGGCTCCGGAGCTCGAGAATCTGTCCGACCGGAGGAACAGACTGCGTGGGACGAAAGTGTGTCCGTCTGTGTGCGTGGAGGGGGCAGATTGTCGGGGGTGAGTTTCTAAAATGGGCTGACTTCACATGAGGAAAGGCGAAAAACTCTTGACTTTGGCCAGCGCTTCGGAAAGCCGCGGGGGCCAATCAGAGCAAAAAAAAAAAAAAAAAGAGCTGCCGATTGAAAGGGACCCACTTGGGGAGTCCAGAATGGGTGCAGGGTAGGGCGGAGGCTGGGATTTCTAACGTTGAAGCTGTTTGTGGTTTACAGCATACGGAACCCCTGCCTGCTTAGGCTGACGCGACCACAGGGGCCCGAAGAGAGGCTGTAGTGGTGGGGGTGGGGGGTCTTCGTGCAGTCCTCCGGCTCTGGCACTTTCCAAAGCAACTCAAAACTTGGCGCATCCTCGCCTTCCCTTTCTGCCCCTTCCAAAAAGGTCCCACTCCGGGAGTAGCGAGATACGAGACCCTGCTCTCTGTTTCAGAGCGGGGGAGAGCGAAGGCGGGGGGGAGAGTCTTCCTATTCACCCTTCCATTATAAACTTTAAGATCATTATCTTATTTTCCAAACAACCGCTCCCCCCCCCTGCCGCTTTGCACCTTGCAAATGCAAAAACCCTGGGGTTTTGCATTTGCAAGGTGCAAAGGGGCGGTGGTGGATCGCGCGTGCTGGAAAGGGCTTGACTGTATTATGGGGAGAGAGAGAGAGAGATATATCATAAGAACGGCTCTTGCTTTTTTCTTGCAAGGGAGAGAGTGACTCCAGCCTCCCACTGTCATCATCATCATCTTTTGGGTTAGTGAATCAATTAAACCTTTCATGATAGTGAGATCGTTTCCCAAATTTCCCTTAAATCAGGGAAGAAATCAGAAATAAACCTTTGGACTGAGAATAAGCCTGTTCCTATGATGCCATTTTTGTTCACTGCAGTGTGAAAAGTGTGAAAAAAACACACTTCTTTTTCTTCATCTTCTTGTTCCCTATTTACTGGTCTCTTTCAAAGAGGAAATTGTGAACATCAAACTTATTCTCAACTGTCCTAGTGAAAGTTTTTATTGGTATCTATTTTTATTTTTGAAATTTACCAGTAGCTGCTGCATTTCCCACCCTCGGCTTATACTCGAGTCAATAAGTTTTCCCAGTTTTTTGTGGTTAAATTAGGTACCTCGGCTTATATTCGGGTCGACTTATACTCGAGTATATACGGTATATAGTTTAGAAAATATAATATTTTAGTGTGTGTTAGATCTCTGGAAGTAAAAAATTTATATTGTTCACCAAGCTTTAGTTAGCCTCTGCTGACTTCATCAGAGTGTAAACTACCATTAAGGAAATAGGTGCATATATATATATATATATATATATATATATATATATATATATATATATATATATATATATATATATATATTGTAATATAATATAATATAATATAATATAATATAATATAATATAATATAATATAATATAATATAATATAATATAATATAATATAATATAATATAATATAATATAATATAATATAATATAATATAATATAATATAATATAATATAATATAATATAATATAATATAATATAATATAATATAATATAATATAATATAATATAATATAATATAATATATAATATATATTTGTTTTCTTTAGTTTTCACGGGTACTTACATGTATGGCATTCAGCTTTGTTTGGGTATTTTCCCACATCATAGTAGTGGTGCTTTTAAAGTTGTAGCAACGTTTCAGCAGAATCCAGACAAATTTCCCACCTAATCCACCCACCTAATCCAAAAAGAAACCCCAACCAAAATCCAAGAGAGAGAACAAGAGAATGGCAAAGCCCTCCTCCCATATATAAAAGGCACTACAGACAAAATCAGCAAGATCCTCCAAAAACAAAACATTAAGACAGCATTCTGCACAAAGAGAAAGATATCCACCATCCTAAGAAACCCTAAGGACAAAATCGAGTTAGAAAATCAAGGAGTATATGAAATCCCTTGCATTGCCTCTCCCAACACATACATTGGACAAACTAACAGAAGAATAAGTGCACGCATTGAAGAACATAAGAACTCAATCAAAAAGGAAGAACCGACCTCTTCCCTGGTCCAACACCTCAAAGCCACAGGACATGAGATTGACTTTAAAAATACCAGAACTATCGCCAAAACCAAACACTTCAGCAGCAGAATAATCAGAGAAGCCATAGAGATAGAAAAACACCCACACAGCATGAATAAATGAGATGATACCTCCTGCCTACCAGCCATTTGGAAACCCACCCTCATGAACAGACGAGTACCTAACATGAAGAATGACACCAGACCCACACCCCTGAGAGCCACACAAGATGCCACCACCACACTTCCATGTAGAAAGCAGACTCACACCCACACAGAAGATGAAACACAACCACAGACCAGAAGCTGCACTGCAGCTGCATCACTACCCACTTCAAACCCCTCTGAGCCATACATGAAGCGAACTGACCCCCACCATGAAGATGCAGCACGACCACGAACTCGAAGCCAAACAGCAAGATCACAGCTCACCAGCTCAAATCCCCCAGCAACTAAGACTAACCTGAGCACAGCCAAGCTCCCACCTGAACATGTCGTGTCGTCGGAAATGATGCCAGGAGTCGGTGACTTAGTATCAAGCTCTTTCATTGAGTTAGGAACCGAACTGGGGCTAAGGAAAAACTTTGCGGCTTTTTATTTCTTTAGCCGCGGCGGCCGTGGCCAATGGCACCGCTTTGAATCTCCCGCGATTCGAATCGACCAATCGCGGGAGATTCTCAGCGAGCCAATCGGTGCGGCTCACCTAGCCAATCAGAGTGCCCCGCGCTTTGGCCAATCAAAGCGCGGGGATCTCAAGAATGCTAATGAGGGGACAGAACACCCCTCCCCTTTTGGTTCAGTCCTTATGTTGCGTAGTCCCGTAGGTAGGCGGGGCTCCGTCTTAGCCTACTGGACCTGCACAGCTCAGTCATAGGTTGGATCCCAGCCGGTTCGGTCGGGGTCTCTGCTTCCGGTCTCTTTGAATTTGGTTAGGACCTCCCTTAGGCGACCCTCTAGTTCGGCCTGGTTGGTTGCCGACACTAAGACATCGTTGAAATAAGGTACCACCCCCTTGATGCCTTGTAATAGCCTTTCCATTAGGCTTTGGAATATTCCAGTGTGGAATATTCCACGCTAACTCCGAATTGGAGCCAGTTGCATTTAAATGCTCCCTGGTGGGTGACTATGGTTTGCGCTTCTGCCGTTTCCTCATCGACTGGCAATTGTTGGTATGCCTGGGCGAGGTCGAGTTTAGCGAAAACCTTGCCCCCTCCCAGTGAATGTAGTAGGTGTTGCACTACTGCAACGGGGTAAGCGCTTTGTTGCAAGGCGCCATTTAGGGTGGCCTTATAGTCCCCACAGATTCTCACCGACCCATCAGGCTTGATCGGGGTGACTATGGGGGTCTCCCACCAGGCGTGGTCTATGGGTTGTAGGACCCCTTGCTTGACGAGCTTGTCAATTTGCTCATCTATCTTGGGTTTAAGCGCGAATGGCACCCGCCTTGGTTTTAGGTGTTTTGGGGGGACGTTTGGGTCTAGGCTGAATGATATAAGGGGCCCTCGGTACTTGCCTAGGTTTCCGTTGAACACCTCTTGGAATTGCCGGGCTAGTTGTTGCTCCCAGTTGTCGTCGGCGATGTGGTCGATTCCCATGACTGCGATGCCAAGGGGGGCGAACCATTGCAGTCCCAGTAGGCTTCAGTGGTCGCGATCGACGATGGTCAGGGGAAGCCTTTCGATGCGCCCTTTGTAGGTTACCTTGAACTGTCCGGTTCCGACTACAGGGATGCGGTTTCCCTGATAGTCTTTCACGATTAGTCTCTGGTTGTCTAGGCCTTTTCTTTGGATGGTAGGCACCAAGCGTTTTATTTCTTGCCATGCTATCATGGAGAGGTAGGACCCGGAGTCCACCTCCATTTTACATGGCTTGCCTTCGATGCCTACCTCCACGTAGACCTTCCGGCCGTCGTTGGTTGTGACGTGGCCGATGGTGACCGTCTGATGGGTCTCCTCTCTTCGCTGGGTCTCGCCGCCTCGTAGGGATCGTCCTTTCTGGTCCCATTTGTTGTCAGTGGGGCGATCTCTGGTCCGGGGTGGTGTGCTGTCTCGTCTCCGTTCGCTCTGGTCCCATCATGGAGGGCTGCGGTTCTTTTTGAGACAGCAGACGCGGGCGATGTGTCCCTTCTTGTTGCAATGCCGGCAGATTGAATCGAAGAACCGGCATTCGGACCTGGGGTGGTCGCCTCCGCAACCGGCACAGGTGGTCCTCAAGTTATGACCCCGCCGGTTCCGTGGGTCACGGCCTGCCTGGAGACGGTGGATTTCCTCCTCCTTGTCGGAAGTCCCTGATGCTGAGTGGACGTCGCCCTGGTGGGTGGTCATCTCAGGTTGGGCCTCAGCTGACCTTGCAGGGTGGTTGTTCCCGCTGCAGTCCCCGGCGTTCGTTCGGCGCATGCGGTTGGCGGATGTTTGGGTAGTTTCTGCAGCTGTGGCTTTGGTGAGGGTATCTGCGAGGGTGATGTTGCCCTTGGCCATCAGCCAACTCTGGAGGACGGGGTCCCAAAGGCCGAGCACGATTCGGTCTCGCAGGACTTCGTTCATGTTGTCGAATTCGCACAGCCCCCCTAGGTGCCGTAGTTCGGCGACGAAGTCACTGAAACTCTCACCCGACCGTTGGTCCCGACGGTAGAACTCATGTCGTCAGATGAGGATGGGCACATCTGGAGCGTAGTGTTGTCGGAGTATTGGCTCAAGGACGTCCCAGTCCATCGTGGTCATGTCGGCGGGTTTGGCTAGCACTTTGGCCATCTTAAACACTGCGGTCCTGCAGTGGGTCAGGAAGACGGCTCGCTTCATTGGGCCGGTGGCGTCCTTCAGGTCGCTGCACTCAAGGAACATGCGGAATCTGTCGGAGTACGATTCCCAGTCCTCGCTGGCGGGGTTGAAGGGTGCGGGGGGTGCGATGTTCGCCATCGTGGATTTTCGTCTGGCTTCCGTCGGACACGTGCTTCGGTTCAGGATCAGAATCCCACCTTCGTCGCCAGTGTCGTGTCGTCGGAAATGATGCCAGGAGTCAGTGACTTAGTATCAAGCTCTTTTATTGAGTTAGGAACCGAACTGGGGCTAAGGAAAAACTTTGCGGCTTTTTATTTCTTTAGCCGCGGCAGCCGCGGCCAATGGCACCGCTTTGAATCTCCCGCGATTCAAATCGACCAATCGTGGGAGATTCTCAGCGAGCCAATCGGCACGGCTCGCCTAGCCAATCAGAGTGCCCTGCGCTTTGGCCAATCAAAGCGCGGGGATCTCAAGAATGCTAATGAGGGGACAGAACAGAACAGAACACGCCTCCAGCCAATCAGAACACAGCCAACCACCCCAACCAATCAGAACACCCCCCCACCCAATCAGAACACAGCCAAGCCCCCACCCAATCAAGTCACACCCCCACTAGCAGTTAAAAGGAAGAAGCAGCTGCAAGCGCTCACATCACTCTGAGAAGCACAGAGGACCATGCCTGAAAATGATGAATGAGACTTCATCGAAACGTTGCCTAGATACTTCCAATCTTATGCAGGAGAAAACCCGAATAACCAAAGATCCACATATATATCTATATCTATCTATCTATCTATCTATCTATCTATCTATCTATCTATCTATCTATCTATCTATATACATGTTTTCTTAAGTTTTCGTGGGTACTTAATGTATGACATTCAGCTTTGTTCGGGTATTTTCCCATGTCATTATAGTTATGCTCTTAAAGTTGTAGCAACGTTTCAGCAGAATCGCATCTGCCAATATCAGGCTTCTGTACAGTATTCGTCTGTGAGTCAGACTTTCACAGATGTTTCTGTTTTAAATTTGGTACTAGCCTACTGCTGTGCCAGAATGTTTTTTTCTTCATCCTGATTGGTTGGGAGTCTTTGGTCTGTGTTTATTTGTCTTGGAGTTTGCTGTGTTCTGCTTGATTGGTGTTTCTAATATCTTCTGTCTGCTTTGTAGCTTTTTTTGTCTTGATTGGCTGGCAACATTGTGTTTCCTGTATTGGAGGCTTTTAGTGTGGCTTGGCTCCGAGTAATCGTACAGCTATCATTTATTAGGAAGCTAGGTTTTATCTGGGTGCCTAGTTGGGGTGTGTTTGAGCTGGAGGTATCAGGGGGAATCTGTTTGTGCCCAGGTGTTTGCCTGGCTTGTGGTGTGGAGATTTTTTTGTTTGAGAGTGCAGGCTTCCAGATAATTGACAGTCTAGTGGAGTCATCTCTTCTATTCATGCTTTCAGGTCTTTTTTCAATTTCTATGGCTTCTCTGATAATTCTGTAGCTGGGGTTTTCTATAGTGGCTAGGTTTTGGTGCCATTGAAGTCGATGCTATGACCTGTGGCTTTCATGTGTTGGACTAGTGAGGAAGTGTGTTCCAGCTTTTTTACCACATTTTTGTGTTCATCTAGGTGGGTACTTATTCTTCTATTGGTCTGTCCAATATATGTGGCAGGACACGATGTGGAGGGGACTTCATATATGCCTTGGTTTTCCAGGTGAATTTTATCTTTGGGGTTTCTTAGGATGGCTGCTATTTTTCTGTCTGTTTTGAAGGCAGTTTTGATGTGATGCCTATGTAATATCTTACTACAGACAAGGTACTTCAGAAAAAATCAGTAAGATATATATTATTTATTTTTAGGGGGCATGCATAAGTGCACCAATCATGCCTACTGTCCCTGTCCTATTGTTTTTTATTTTTCTTATAAATATCTATCTCATGTGTTCAAAACTATATTTATTGTTAAACCTGTATCTTGTAAGCGATTGACAAATCAAATAAATACTAAATACTAAATATATAACATTAACCAGTGGCCATTGTGCACATGACTTTGACAGCATTCTTTCTCATTCCCTCCTTCATCCCAACAGACTTCCATCTTAAAGGCCCCTTTGGTTTGTCCACTAGATTCATTTGTTGCTTTGCTCGTGATGGGAAGCAGTCTCTGCTTTTCTTGCAGGATCTTTCTTGGTGATTTAATACTTGGTAGGCCGGTAGCAGTTCACTATGTCTATTGATGGAGTTGTTGTTGGAAAACCAGGCTTCTTTCAGTAAGCGTCATCCTTTGGTTGCATCACGGGCAACAATTTCGGCCTCTTGAAAATTAAATATGTGATTGTGTTCCTTCATATGTGTCCAGATCTGGGAGCGCTGCTCTTTGTGCTGGACAGCAAATTCATGTTCATGTGGTCTGTAACCACTTGGCCATTTCTTCTACATAGTTGGTTGCAGTTACTGCAGTTGATACATTAAACCACTGAAGATGCCTATTCTTTGAGTAATGTTTCTTTTGGGTGCATCACTCTAATTCTCAATGTTAGATCTGGTTTGTGCATCACCTTGACCCCATGTGTCAAAAGAATGTGTGCAGCAGTTTCAGATACCCCACCCCCTATATACAGGAGCACCCTCCATGCAGATGTTCCATTAGCATCTTCAATAGAATTCAGGCTCTGGGTGTAATAAATCTTGGGATAAAATCCATAGAATAACCATTGAGCTTACAGACTTGATAGAGGTATGTCCGCTCTTTGGCTTTGTCTGTCAGTTGCTACAATAGGCATCTATTCTATTGAACAATGCCCAAATACCACTGACTTTGTGTGAGGTGGGGTGATTATTCTCATTGTGCAAAATATGGCGTGTGCTCATGATTTCTCGATGTAGACCTGTGTCAAGGCTCCCGTCTGGGTTACAACTGACTAGTACATGCAGGAAGGCCTCCTCTTCCATTTTAAGTTGAATGTCTGGGTCTATGGAATTGAGGATTTTCATACATCTGGTCTTATTTGTTGTTTAATAATGACAAACGTGTCATCGACATGTGCCCAAAACTTGGGGTTCTATATTTTCGTTGCTTCATATTCTAATTTCTTTAGGACTGCCTCTGTGACCACTCCCGAGATCAGAGATCCCATAGGTGTACCTTTTATCTGTTCATACATATGGCGATTAAATGTAAAATGAGTTCTAAGGCAGAAATTCAATGGAAGGGAGAGATAGTTTGTGCTAGGGGATTTGGGGTTTTGTTCCTCTTTCTCCAATAATAGTTCTTTTATAGTTATGGTCGCTAACTCCTAGGGGATGGACGTAAACAGTGATATGACATCAAATGACACCATTGTTTCATCCTCCTCAATCTTCACTCCGTCCCACCATTGTAGAAAGTTGGTGGAAGATTTCATGCTGGTAGTGGTGCCTTCGATCAGATGTTGTAGCTATCTACATAACCATTTGGCTAAACCAAATGTGGGAGAGCCACAAAGGGAAACAATGGGGTGCAGGGATACCTCTGCCTTGTGGATCTTTGGTAATCCATAGAATCCATAGTGCTATGGCTGAGTCTTTTGGTTGAATCATTTTTAGATCCTCCTCATCCACTTTTCCCTGTCTTTTGAGTTTATCGGCTACCTTATTAATTTGTTAATTTTTTTAGTTTCAGAGATTGGATATTTGTCTCTTTTTTCATAGTTTTACCTGGAACTCGTATTTTTACAATAGTTTCTAATGTGTATGTGTGTGTTTGTGTGTGTATACATACATAGATAGATGGATGGATAGATAGATAGATAGATAGATAGATAGATAGATAGATAGATAGATAGAGATAGAAATAGAGAGATAGAAGGAGATAGATAGATAGATAGATAGATAGATAGATAGATAGATAGATAGATAGATAGATAGGTCTCCCTCTACATTATAGAGGTCACATAGTACTATCCTAAAAGCAGGTGCCATTCTGGAAATGACTGCAATGAATTGAGGCTATCTGAAATGGACCCCACATCTAGGATAACACAATGTAGCCTCATGTAGATTGGCTGCATGGCTAATCTCCTGCTTCGTGAAGGAGATCTACAGAAAAAGTATGTGTCTAAGCCATGGTAGAGGTGGGGATGATGATGCAGGACTCACTGGTGTGGGAAACAGGCCTAAGGCTGGAGGGACCAAGCAGTGTGAGAATTAGGCCCAAGAACTGTAAGGACTCATCGGGGCATTATGGGGGGGGGGGGTGAGAAATAAGTGGGTAGACACTGCAGTGTCCCTGCAATAAGTTGTACAGCAGACAGATTGCCAATCTTACAGATTTTATTTACATGACTATAGCAGTGCTGCAGCAGCCATAACTTGAGCCAGGGGTATAAGTCTCTTCATTCAGAGTCATTGAACAGACAATGATTTTTTGAGGTTTACTTGTACCACATCTAGTTCTAAACGCTACAATACAAGCAAGATGCAAAAGCCCTAGAAAATGTGCAGAGAGTGCAACAAAGATTTTAAGTGGTCTGGTGGTCTGGCTAAATCCTATGAAGAATGGCTAACAGAACTAAATTAAAGAAGACTGAGGGAAAACATGATAGCATTTTTCAGTACTTGAAGGGCTGTCACAGGGAAGACAGCATCAATTAATTTTCCATTCCATCTGAAGATATAACAAGAAACAATGGGGGGGAACTTATCCAACTTGGAAATAAGGAGGAATTGCCTGAGAGTGGAAAGTATTAAGCACTGGAACCACATACCTCCTGAACTTATGGGTCCTCCATTGCTGAAGGTTTTCAAGAAAAGATTAAATAATTCATTTATCAAATAAGATGTGAAGAATCCTGCCTTGGGCAAAGCACTTGATCTGAAGACATCTGATGTCCCTTCCAATCCTATGAATCCATGATTGTTTCTATAGTATGAGAAAACTGCATACATTTGCCCATTGAGCTTGTAGGAGGAGTTCAGTGTGACTTGAGGACACATTTACTTTCACTTTATTTATACTAGTTTGCTTGATTCATCTTTAGAAACCTGGTCCTGTTCTACCTAGTTTTTAGTTTGTACACTTTGGATATTTGCTGAAGGTTTTATTCCTGGAAAATATTATACTGATCTGAAACACACATTTTTCATACCACAATCACCTTTGTGATTATGGGCACCTTTGTTTCATCACTATCAATCACCTTTTATATGACTGCTTTTTTATTCCATCCTTATTTTTATAAATAACACAAGGCAGTAAGCATACTTTCTTCTATTTTCCCCACAAAAACAACCTTGTGAACTGAGACAGAGTGATTGGCCCAAAATCATCCAGCTGACTTTCATGCCTAAGGCAGGACTAACACTTATAATCTCCTGGTTTCTAGTCTACTACTTTAATCACTACACTAAATGAAAATGTTCTCAGCAGTAAATAATTATCCTCTCAAACAGATCAAATTTAAAATATTATTTCTACAGATCACTTTGTTTCTTGTACTTTGGTACCTGGTCAACCCTGGTCAATTGTCTAAGACAAGAGTGTCAAACTGGATTTTTTAGAAGGCTGGATCAACATTGTAGTTCTTCTCTGTGGGACATCTGGGACATCTGGCCAAAACAGGGAAGGGGGCTCACTTAGCTGCTCTATGCCCCATTTTCAGCCTAGACAGCCTCCTACAGCACTTTGCTGGCCAAAATGACATGCAGAAGGGTCCCAGGTGGCCCCCTGTGCCCCATTTTGGCTGACAAAGTACTGCAGGAGGCCATATAGGCAAAATATAGGCTCCCTAGGAGCCACGTGCGTCCTCCCATGCCCCATTTTCGATGCCAGAGACACTGTGGACTGGTCCTTTGCTATTTCCAGGCTGGCCCCACAGGCCAGATTTAAGCACCCTGTGGGCCAGATCCGGCTCATGGGCCTTTAGTTTGACATCCCTGGTCCAAGATGTTTCCCTTTTCCTTCCTCACTTCCTGACAATAGTTTTTGGAAATATATAAACACAGTTTTTAATAAAAGATTAATTTATGCTTTTAAAAGATTTGCTATTACTTTTTCATTGTAAAATGTTCATTGAATATTAATTATTTCTCAGGAATTTTTGAGACATTTCTTTTAATGTTCTCAGTCAGAAGGGCAAAGTTCCCCTTTATGACTTGTGGAACCAAGATTTCCATTCTTTGTGACCAGAATGGCTGGCTCAGGAATTCTGGGTGTTGGTCACAGAAGGGCCACTGTTTCCCCACCCCTTTTTCTAAATATCACAACTTTGTTGCCATTTCAATCTTCAAATTCCACTAACAAAAATCTATAGTGTAATTGGTATCCAGTATATTTAGAATATATTTGCCAGAAACATTTATTCTGAATAATAATAATTATAGAATAATTAGTATTGTATTTGTTATCAAGGCAAAAGTGACACTTCTCTGAGCAACAGCTAGGCAACTCAGCTACCCAGAAGAATGGCAGGTGCTGAACAATGAAATTGTGTATGCTACATGATCTGTCCTGTGCCTCATCTTCAATCCTCAATCCTTTGCATATAATAAAGTCAAAATCAGTTATACTTCTTTCTTTCTTTTTCTACATGAAATTGAAATGATATATATTTCCTAAATCCCAAGAGTTGAACGATTAAAAGTCCATTTATTGGCTTTTGCTTCCCAACTGGGGAAAAAAAGAATGCATACATACATATGCAGGTGTCAAATCTTTGCAATATAATGCTATATGTTACTTCCTGTTCTTCATACAGTACAGTTCTTGCCATTATTACTGTAAGATAAATTAATAACAAGCTGAAATAAAATACAGTATAGAGATTTTTATGTTAAAGAAAATTTAATCAAATCATTTATCATAAGAGTTAATAGTATTTTTCTCCTTCAAGCTGAGTCATGAATATTTTCCCTTTTTAGAATTCTAATTGAAAAGCCTCTCAGGGTTTTATGGATAAAATGGTGCCATATAATAAAAGTTTCTTAAATTGCAGAGTTACAGTTTATGTTTTAACATATTTTTCTTAACTTATTTTTTCCAATCTTAAATGCCTTCACTTATGCTCTTTCTCATTGGCAATAAAGTCAAGTCCTAATCCCAGAGGCCACTATTCCATTTACTCTATTCCATGACTCTGAAACTTATACATTAGCTTCAAATATTAAACTTTATCAACTCTTGTCAGAAAAATCCATGTGTAATACACCATATATTTTGCTTGGCATCGCAAAAATATCCTCATTCTGATAGGTTAATGAGGCATGATATACTTTGCCTCAAACTAAAATGACTATTTTTTCCTTAACTTCACTAATCTTCTCTAATATTTTCCTATCAATCTTTAAAATGATTCTTCTGAGTCTAAACAATAGTTATTTTCAGATTGAACCCATGCTGTATCAAGCATTTCCTCATACAGTATTAAAGCTGCTCAACCTTTTTGCTCAGGTGATTGTAAATTTATTACTACCAATACCAAATACAGTAAAAGCAATTGTCTTTCACACACAAAAATATAAGCTAGAATATACATGAAAAAAATTAACTGCATTTATAAATGTCTAAGAAAAACCTATATATTTCAATGAATATGTAACTGGTTCTAACAGTATAAAGAAATTGGTAGTTATCAAAAGTTACAGAATACAGAACAATAGAATTGGAAAGGAACTTGGAGGTCTTCTGGAGCCCACTCCCTGCTCACACAGGAGACCCTATTCCATTTCAGAGAAGTGGCTGTCCAGTCCTTTTTTTTTTAAAAAAAAAAAAAACCTCCAGTGATGAAGCACCCACAACTTCTGAAGGCAAGCCATTAATTGTTTCCAGTGTTAAAAAAATTCTCCTTAGTTCTAGGTTACTTCTCTCATTGATTAGTTTCCATCCACAGTTTCTTGTCTTGCCTTCTGGTACATTGGAAAACAATTTGACCCTCTTTTCTTTGTGGCAGCCTCTCAAATATTGGAACACTGCTATCATGTCACACTAGTCCTGCAGCTATTCTTCATATGTTTTAGTTCACCAGACCTTTAATCATCTTACTCTTCTCTGCATTCTTTCAAAAGTCTCAACGTCCTTTTTATAATATGATAACCAAAATGGAATGCAGTATTCCATATGTAATCTTACTCAACTAATTGATACAACTAATTGATTCAACTTATTGGATGTGGTCCAATAGCATGTTACTTGAATCTAACCATGCCATTGGACTAATGCTCCCTCACAATATACTAACTTCCTTTCTGTTCCAAGTCAGAATTCACTTATCAGTTAAAAAACATTATCAGTACATGATACTAGATAAAGTCTAGTTTCAATAGAAAGGAATATTTATTTATTTATTTATTTCATTTGTTAATCGCTTACAAGATACAGGTATAAGAATAAACATAGTTTTGAATACATGAGATAGATACTTATAAGAAAAATAAAAAGAAACAGCAGGACAGAGATGGTAGACACGTTTGGTACGCTTATGCACATCCCCTACAGGCCTCTTAGGAAGGAGGTGAGGTCAATAGTAAACAGTCTAAGGTTAAAGTTTTTGGGATTTGGGGAAGAAACCACAGAGTCAGGTAGAGTATTCCAAACATTGACCACTCTGTTGCTGAGGTCGTATTTTCTGCAGTCAAGTTTGGTGCGGTTAACCTTGAGTTTGCATCTACTGTGTGCTCTTGTATTGTTATGATTGAAGCTGAAGTATTCATTTGAAGGTAGGACATTGTAATGTATGATTTTATATGCTATATTTAGATCGGACCAGAGGCGGAATAGTTCTAGGTTTTCTAGGTCTAAAGTTTCAAGTCTGGTGGCATTAAGTATTCTGCAATGGGTAGAGGAGCGGAGAGCTCTTCTTGTGAAATATTTCTGGACTTTTTCAATTGTGTTAATATCAGATACATGATATGGATTCCAGACTGATAAGCTGTATTCAAGTATAGGTCTAGCAAATGTTTTGTATGCTCTAGTTAGTAGTGTGATATTACCAGAGAAGAAGCTACGTAGGATTAGAGTAACAACTCTTAATGCCTTTTTGGCAATGTAGTTACAATGGGCTCTAGCACTTAGATCATTAGAGATGAGTACCGTAAGGTCCTTAACAGAGTTTGGATCCTCAACAAGGTCTTGACTATTTAGCTTGTATTTTATTTTCTGATTATTTTTGCCAATATGTAGGACAGAGCATTTATTTGTTGAGATTTGAAGTTGCCATTTGATTGACCATTCTAATACATAGTCAAGATCTTTTCGAAGGGTAGCAGTATTGTCTGTGGTGTTGAATAGCTTTACATCATCAGCGAAGAGAATGCAGTTGCTCTTGATATGATCACACATAAATCACAGAGGTAATTTATGTAGAGTATGAAGAGAGTTGGTCCTAAAATACTGCCTTGGAGGACACCACTGTTGACAGGTACAGAATTTGATAGGACACTCCCAATTTGGACCATTTGTTGTCTGTTTGACAGGAATGCTCCTATCCAGTTATGAAGGTGTCCAGAGATAACATAAGATTTTAGTTTCAGTAGTAGTTTCCCGTGTACCACTAAATCAAAGGCTTTACAGAAGTCTATCTAGATTGCGTCTATTGCTTTGCCCTGACTGAGTTGTGTAGTCCATATGTTTTTGCAGTGTAAGAGTTGCAGATTACAGGATAGTTTTTTTTTCTGAAACCAAATTGTAATTTATTATAGAATATATATATATATATATATATATATATATATATATATATATATATATATATATATATATATATATATGTGTGTGTGTGTGTGTGTGTGTCTGTGTCTGTGTCTGTGTCTGTGTCTGTGTCTGTGTCTGTGTCTGTGTCTGTGTCTGTGTTTTCTTAAGTTTTCGCGGGTACTTACATGTCTGGCATTCAGCTTTGTTCGGGTATTTTCCCACGTGGTGCTTTTAAAGTTGTAGCAACGTTTCAGCAGAATCTCATCTGCCATCATCAGGCTTCTGTATGGTGTTTGTCTTGAGTCAGACTTTTACAGTGGTTTCAGATTTAAATTTGGGGCAGCCTATTGCTGTGTCAGAATGGTTTTTTCTTCCTCCTGATTGGTTGAGAGTCTTGGTCTGTGTTTATTGGTCTTGGAGTGTGCTGTGTTCTGCTACTAATATCTTCTGTCTGTTTTTTTTTGGGGGGGCTCTTTTTGTATCTTGATTGGCTGGCAACATTGTGTTATTTTATTGGAGGCCTTTAGTGCAGCTTGGCTTCGGGTAAATGGACAGCTATCATTAGTTAGGAAGCTGGGTTTCATCTGGGTGCCTGGTTGGGGTGTGTTTGAGCTGGAGGTATCAGGGGGGATCTGTTTGTGCCCAGGTGTTTGCCTGGCTTGTGGTGTGGAGATTTTGTTTGTTTGTGAGTGCAGGCTTCCAAATGATTGACAGCCTGGTGGAATCATCTCTTCTGTTCATGCTTTCTGGTCTTTTTTCAATCTCTATGGCTTCTCTGATGATTCTGTGGCTGGGATTTTCTATGATGGCTAGGGTTTTGGTGCCATTGAAGTTGATGTTATGACCTGTGGCTTCCATGTGTTGGACAAGTGAGGAAGTATGTTCCAGCTTTTTGACTGCATTTTTGTGTTCATCCAGGCGGGTGCTTATTCTTCTATTGGTCTGTCCAATGTATGTGGCCGGGCATGATGCACAGGGGACTTCATATATGCCTTGGTTTTCCAGGTCAATTTTGTCTTTGGGGTTTCTCAGGATGGCTGCTATTTTTCTGTCTGTTTTGAAGGCAGTCTTGATGTGGTGTCTGTATAGAATCTTACTAATTTTGTCTGTAGTGCCTCTTTTGTAGGGCAGGAAAGCTGTTCCATGGGTCTGTTCATCTTCTGGGTCTCTATTATGTCTCAGTGTGCTTTTGTGGATCAAGTTGGTGATTTTGCTTTTGTGGAAGCCGTTGGCTGTCAATATTTTAGTCAGGGTGCATAGTTCAGTCTTAATGTGTGTCTTGTCTGCCAGGCGTTTGGTTCTAGTAATTAGTGTTTTAGCCACGGAGTTTATCTGTGCTGTGGTGGGATTGGGCGTTGAGGTAGCGGTTAGTGTGTGTTTTCTTCTGGTATATGGTGTGTCCTAGTGTGCCATCTGTTTTCTTGTAGATTAGTACATCTAGGAATGGTAGTTGTTTGTTTGTTTCTGTTTCCATGGTGAACTTGATTTTGGGGTGTGCGCTGTTTAGGTGTGTTAGGAAGTTGTTTAGGTTTTCTTGTCCATGAGGCCAAATCACGAATGTGTCATCGATATATCTTAACCATAGTTTGGGTTTGAGTATGGCATTAGCCAGGGCTCTGGATTCGAATTCTTCCATGAACAGGTTTGCAATGACAGGTGACAGTGGTGATCCCATGGGGGCTCCTTCAATTTGTTTGTATCTTTGTCCTTTGTCTATGAAATATGTGTTGGTTAAGCAGTGTTCTGTTAGTTCCATGAGGTGTTTAGCTGGTTGGTATTTATTTTTGATGATTTCGAGGGTCTCTTTTATCGGGACTTGAGTGAATAGTGAAACCATGTCAAAACTTACAAGCAGATCTTCTTGCTCCACATGTAGATCTTTGATCATTTGATCAAACTCATACCACTTCTTGGAAATGATCAAAGATCTACATGTGGAGCAAGAAGATCTGCTTGTAAGTTTTGACGTGGTTTCACTATTCACTCAAGTCCCGATAAAAGAGACCCTCGAAATCATCAAAAATAAATACCAACCAGCTAAACACTTCATGGAACTAACAGAACACTGCTTAACCAACACATATTTCATATACGAAGGACAAAGATACAAACAAATTGAAGGAGCCCCCATGGGATCACCACTGTCACCTGTCATTGCAAACCTGTTCATGGAAGAATTCGAATCCAGAGCCCTGGCTAATGCCATACTCAAACCCAAACTATGGTTAAGATATATCGATGACACATTCGTGATTTGGCCCCATGGACAAGAAAACCTAAACAACTTCCTAACACACCTAAACAGCGCACACCCCAAAATCAAGTTCACCATGGAAACAGAAACAAACAAACAACTACCATTCCTAGATGTACTAATCTACAAGAAAACAGATGGCACACTAGGACACACCATATACCAGAAGAAAACACACACTAACCGCTACCTCAACGCCCAATCCCACCACCACCCAGCACAGATAAACTCCGTGGCTAAAACACTAATTACTAGAACCAAACGCCTGGCAGACAAGACACACATTAAGACTGAACTATGCACCCTGACTAAAATATTGACAGCCAACGGCTTCCACAAAAGCAAAATCACCAACTTGATCCACAAAAGCACACTGAGACATAATAGAGACCCAGAAGATGAACAGACCCATGGAACAGCTTTCCTGCCCTACAAAAGAGGCACTACAGACAAAATTAGTAAGATTCTATACAGACACCACATCAAGACTGCCTTCAAAACAGACAGAAAAATAGCAGCCATCCTCAGGAACCCCAAGAACAAAATTGACCTGGAAAACCAAGGCATATATGAAGTCCCCTGTGCATCATGCCCGGCCCCATACATTGGACAGACCAATAGAAGAATAAGCACCCGCCTGGATTAACACAAAAATGCAGTCAAAAAGCTGGAACACACTTCCTCACTTGTCCAACACATGGAAGCCACAGGTCATAACATCAACTTCAATGGCACCAAAACCCTAGCCATCATAGAAAATCCCAGCCACAGAATCATCAGAGAAGCCATAGAGATTGAAAAAAGACCAGAAAGCATGAACAGAAGAGATGATTCCACCAGGCTGTCAATCATTTGGAAGCCTGCACTCACAAACAAAAAAATCTCCACACCACAAGCCAGGCAAACACCTGGGCACAAACAGATCCCCCCGATACCTCCAGCTCAAACACACCCCAACCAGGCACCCAGATGAAACCCAGCTTCCTAACGAATGATAGCCGTCCATTTACCCGAAGCCAAGCTGCACTAAAGGCCTCCAATAAAATAACACAATGTTGCCAGCCAATCAATATACAAAAAGAGCCCCCCCCCAAAAAAAAACAGACAGAAGATATTAGTAGCAGAACACAGCACACTCCAAGACCAATAAACACAGACCAAGACTCTCAACCAATCAGGAGGAAGAAAAAACCATTCTGACACAGCAATAGGCTGCCCCAAATTTAAATCTGAAACCACTGTAAAAGTCTGACTCAAGACAAACACCATACAGAAGCCTAGGCTTGTGTCTTCAGCTTTGTGCTTCTCAGAGTAAGTCTTCTCAGAGTTACTCTGAGAAGCACAGAGCTGAAGACACAAGCCTGAAGATGATGAATGAGACTTCATCGAAACGTTGCCTAGATACTTCCAATTTTACGTGGGAGAAAACCCGAATAACCAAAGATCCACATACAAATACCCACGAGAACCTCAGAAAACACACACACACACACACACACACAGAGAGAGAGAGAGACAGACAGACAGACAGACAGACAGACAGACAGATACATATATACATACAGCTCAGGCTTGAACATGGAATCTTTGGTACTATCTCAGCTTGGAAGTTTGCTTGCAGACATTTCATTCCATGACTAGGTCTTATCATCAGTGTGAGACCCTGACTCAACTGTCTTGCACTAATGATATTACCCAGTTGGGTAATGAAATAGTTGCAGATAAACAACCAAGCTCAAAGAGAGCCCGAGACCTTTGTCATTTAAGATACTGCCTCTCTGACAAAGTGTCTGCCATTCCTGTTCACTTTGACAGGATTGGTTTGATCTGAGCCTCATCAATTAAACAATGCAATCTTGTTCAACTGAGAAAGGCTTTCCCTGTCATTGGACATACCTTTGATATACCACTCTGCAAATATCTGTTTTGTCCCCATATTTCTCACATTCAAGTTTTTTTTCATATAGCTTCAGATCATCCATGCAAAGGAAATAGTATAGCCTAACATATGTTTTTTTAATATTTGATGGTCTGATTTATTCAGTATTGTTGAGAGGGAATCAATGCAATGACAAAAAATAGTGGTGATAGTGAGTCTCCCTGAAGGATTCTTCTCTTGTATTAATCTTTCCCAGTCTATTACCACTGACTAGCAACCATTCTTCCACTGTGACATAGATCTTTGCACAAAGCTTCTGATTCTGATCCTGTAGCCAATTGTTCACTAGATTTCCAGGAACTGCAATGCCTAGCATGGTCCTTGTTGACCTGGAGGACAACCAAGCTGATGTGTATCTCTGTAATGTACATCTCACCATATTGTTTATGAGAGAAACATTCTTTGTCTGACTTCTCTGATGGAAACTGTCCAGTATAGTTGATCCTCCAGCTTAGGTCTCATATTCTCAGAGCACACAAGCCCCACAATCACATCAAGGAAGTGCCTCACAGGGAGTTATTATTAACATGATTAATTGTTGCATAATTAATATAATTACAATAACATAATTAATTGTTGCATAATTTTTGTACGCAAGGCTGTTATCAATAAAAATAAAAGATAACCCACAAAAGTATTTAAAATAATCTAAATTGATGAATTTGGTTTAAACGGGAAAGACTAAACTGTTTTTTTGGGGAAGGGGAAGGAAAAGAAGAAAAGAAAGCTCATAAGACTGAAATTGATATTTTTAAAAAGAACATAAATGTCTGTTCTCCCCTATTTGAATATCATTCAAGCAAGTGTCTGGGATCCTTGTTTGCTTTGTAGCCATTAAATTTTAACTTTGAGTAAGCTGAGAGATATTGTAAGAACTGTCTGTGACTCAATAATTGAAGCCTGAGGCAGGACACCTCTGTTTGTAAGCAATTGTAAGTGTTTATAAAAAGTACTATCTATGGGCATTATCAAAGGGGCAAATAGGTCAATTAAGAAAACTTAATTGGCCCCATGAGCCAAACTTGGACTCTTTTGTACTTGCATTATATGTACCGTATATACTCGAGTATAAGCCGAGTTTTTCAGCACATTTTTTGTGCTGAAAAAAACCCCCTCGGCTTATACTCGAGTCAGATTCCCCTCTGAAAAAAAAATGGTGTGGAGCTCCGAAGCTGGGCAGCCGCTTCCCTGCTTCCGTGTTTCCTTTGCAACTTTTAAGCATGGGGGTAATCGGAAGCAGAAAAGTTCTTGCTTGAGGATATATTGTTTTTTCTTTTTTTAACTGTTTTTTTTGGGGGGAAGACCCACCACCATGTGAGAATGCTCAGACACGAAATCTATCCAACCGAAAATAAGTGTGTGTGTGTGTGTGGGGGGGGATTTTAACAGAGGGAAGATGTAGGGAAAAGGCAAAAGTGACAGAAGATCCTTCAGGGGAAACTGAGGGGGAGACTCACCCTTGGTCCAGATGAGCCCCCTTCCCCTTTCTCTAGGCTGAGAAAACAACGCGAGCCGAGGTTGCTTCGGCTCCACTCAGCTTCATTTCCTCAGCTCCAGCTGCTTTCAGTCCACTTGGGAGGAGGGGGAGGAGGGGGAGGAGGAGGTGGTGGCAGCTCGCGTTGTTTTCTGAGCTCTAGGCTGAGAAAACAACGCGACCCGAGGTCGCTCCACTCAGCTTCATTTCCTCAGCTCCAGCTGCTTTCAGTCCACTTGGGAGGAGGGGGAGGAGGAGGTGGTGGTGGCAGCTTGCGTTGTTTTCTGATAGTGAGATCATTTCCCAAATTAATTGATTCACTAACCCAAAAGAACATGTTGATGACAGTGGGAGGCAGGAGTCACTCTCTCCTTTGCAAGAAAAAAGCAAGAGCCGTTCTTATTATCTCTCCCTCTCTCTCTTTCTCCCCATAATACAGTAAAGCCCTTTCCAGCACGCGCGCGCGATCCGCCCCCGCCCCTTTGCACCTTGCAAATGCAAAAAACCTGGGGTTTTGCATTTGCAAGGTGTAAAGGGGTGGGGGCGGATCGCGCGCGCGTGCTGGAAAGGACTTGACTTTATTGGGGGGGGGAGAGAGAGAGAGAGAGATATCATAAGAACGGCTCTTGCTTTTTTCTTGCAAGGGAGAGAGTGACTCCTGCCTACTACTGTCATCATCATCATCTTTTGGGTTAGTGAATCAATCAAATCTTTCATGATAGTGAGATCGTTTCCCAAATTTCCCTTAAATCAGGGAAGAAATCAGAAACAAACCTTTGGGCTGAGAATAAGCCTGTTCCTATGATGCCATTTTTGTTTTTGTTTTTTTGCAGTGTGAAAAGTGTGAAAAAACACACTTCTTTTTCTTCATCTTCTTGTTCCCTATTTACTGGTCTCTTTCAAAGAGGAAATTGTGAACATCAAACTTATTCTCAACTGTCCTAGTGAAAGTTTTTATTGGTATCTATTTTTATTTTTGAAATTTACCAGTAGCTGCTGCATTTCCCACCCTCGGCTTATACTCAAGTCAATAAGTTTTCCCAGTTTTTTTGGTTAAATTAGGTGCCTCGGCTTATATTCGAGTCAACTTATACTCGAGTATATACGGTAATATGTAACTACATAACGGGTGAAGCTTTTATTGTAATCTCATAATTTTTTGGAAATGTATAGATTCTGTAAATAACAACATTCCTATACATTTAGAATACCATTTCCTTTACTATGTGGGAAAGCTTTATTCACATATGCAAATTTATTTATGGGATGACTTTTCATGTGCAATTTTCTCTAATGTAGACATTTTTGGTCTAAACTGATATTGCACTTCAAAATAAAGAGAACTCCTATCATTGGAAAACTTATATAATGGGCTGTGATAGCACTTTCTAAGCAATTTGCAAATGTGAAATATTGCTCCCAATAAACTTGGTCCTCATTTTACCGACCTCAGAAGGATGGAAGGCTGATTCAACCTTGAGCTGGTCAGTATGAAACTCCTGCTATGGGCAGAGTTAATCTGCAATACTGTATTCTGACCACTGAACCACCACGGCTCTTAAAATTATATTTTACATTTATTTTAATGTTAAATTAAGAGGACCAACCTAAGGGAGCACCAGAGACCCTCCATGGACTTTGTTATGAATAGATAAAATTTACAATGGGACTTCATGTAAAAATCTAATCAAAATAATTGTATGTAATTACATGTAAGGAAAAAAATCTGATTTTTAAGAACTGACATCATGAACAAAAAAACTTTATTTTTAATGGAGTCTGCTGTGTATTTAAAAATGAGTGCCAGTAGTGGTCAGTATAATTCCTGAAACTGTTTTATTATGGGGTCTTAATATTGTTAATATGAAAGCATTAATATACTATTGATTTTCTTTACTGCCATTGGTTTCCAAATCTTTAATAATGCTCCAGTCTACTGTAAATATTCTAAAATGATTTTATTTCTGTGAGTCATATGTCATGCCACCTCTAACAAGATGACCATGAGCTCTGTAGTCAACATAGCATCTCTGCATGATAAATTAAATTAGAAATGAGCCTACTAGCATTTCTCTTGGTGAACTTTTTTTCTGAGAATACACCCAGTCAAATCTCTCTAAGATTTATTCAACTAGAGTACTAATAAGAATTTTGCAATATAATTCAACCCAAAGATAGATAAGTCAAAGAGATGAATTATTGGAATTATTAGAGCCATACAGCATGTAGATTACTTGTATTGTGTACTTCCTTTCATTGTGTTCAAGGAGCCTGAACTATCTGTCAGAAAAGATTTAACTTTGAATCATACTTTGATCAGATCTTTTCAACTTTATGATTCTGTGATGCTAGTAGTGTTGTTTTTATCCTCACATAGATAAATAGATAAATGAAACAAGCTAAACATGGGTGCTTTGTCTTTTATGATGATCAAATGCTCTGCATGAATATATCCAATCTCTTAAAAATGACACATTGTTATTTTATGATTTATTGCATTCATACCCAGTGTTTTCATGATCGATTACATAGCTATTCTTCTATATTTTTAGTTCACAACAAAATTCTATGACATAGCTTTTGATGAGGAAAATGGTCACAGTCCTTTCTATGACTGAGTGAATTAAAGGTAATTATAAATATACATATTCTCAGTATGCTGCTTCTACCTCCAAATTGTGGGATACAAGCAACATTACGTTGACTTGCAAGGTAGTGTTTAGTTTAGATAATTTAGCATGCATAAAGAGTATCACCTTACCGAGGGTAAAACTGTGCTTTGATTGAGCTCATGAAACTGTTCCAAATATCTCAAAACTACTATTGTTTTATGTTTTCATTTTTCATATATACTTATGTACGTATACACACAAACACACACACACGTGTGTGTGTGTATATATATCTCACACAAACACAGAGAGAAAAAGAGAGAGAAGATTTATATACTACCTAGAGTCTTGGCATTGGTTAGGTTAAAAATTGTAAATAAAATTAATAATTGCATCTTTAATATTAGCAGGTAATACTCACATGGCATTGAGATAACTAAGGCTTTTAACTTAGTATATTCTTTATTTATTTAAAAGAGTTAGCAAGTTAATTAGTTTGACTTGGTGATCAGTGCCATGATAGACATCAGAGTCCAATACCCATAGGACCATCTGTATATGGAAGGTTACAACTTGAATAATTTTAAATTAAGAAATTATTTAATTAATTTCTTTTCTTTTGGGCAGCAGGGTAAGTGAAACAGAATACATTATTTTAGTTAATGCCATACACAAGCCATGCATCTTTCCAAAATCCCAACTTCTGAGATTTTGGGAATATAGTTCAATATCACATTTACATCTTTTAACAATTCTTATACAAATTAGTATTTGACAGAAATAGTAACAGATAATCAGAATTGGAAGGGACCTTGTAGGTCATCTAGTGCAACCCCCACCCAAGCAGGAGACCCTACACCATTTCTGACGAATGGCAGTCCAATCTCTTCTTGAAAGTCTCAAGGGTTGGCACTCCCATAACTTCTGAGGGCAAGCTGTTCCATTGGTTAATCGTTCTCACTGTCAGAAAGTTTTTCCTTATTTCCAGGTTAAATCTCTCCTTGTTCAGTTTCCATCCATTATTCCTTGTCTGGCCTACAGGCACTTTAGAAAATAGCTTGACCCCTTTCTCCTGTGGCAGCCCCTCAAATATTGGAACACTGCTATCATGTGTCCCCTGGTCCTTCTCTTTACTAGACTAACAAGCCCAGTTGCTGTAACCGTTCTTCATAGAGTACTGGATGCAGTACTCTAGGTGTGGTCTTACTAAGGCTTTATAGAGTGGTATTAGTACTTCCCTTGATATACATATAAGATAACATGAAGTCAAAGAATAAAACCAAAGGTCTCAAAGAAAACTCGAATTTCTTCAAACACCAGCATACATACTTATGCATAAACACACAAAAATTAATTTCTATCTTTGGTGAATCCAATAAACCCAAAACAAAACTGTCCGATGAAGTAATTTTAAATTACAAGAAGTATATTTTTATGTTTCTTTAAATCTGGACATACTGATTTTCCAAATTTGGATATTTCAATTATTTGTTCTACAGTTATCGAACTGATGCTAATTTTCATTCTTTGAAACAATTCTGTATTAAATTGAATTGTTGGATTCGAATCAAACATTACATATTAAATACAAAGATTGTAGATACCTCTGAGGTTATTAAATCATCCAGGCCACATTGTTTCATCAGTATATATTTCAGTTGCATATATTACCAAACAGATGTTATAGGTAAATCATAGTAAGAATGCTATAATTCATTTTTTAAAAACCAACCTTTATTAAGTCAACTGATTTAAAATATGTATTTCTTATTTGGAGTTGAATAATCTAGATTTAGTCATTCTCTCTTTTTAAATATATTTTACTTTTTATCTATTTTATTTTTCTCTGCATCATGTATAATGTTGCTTACTTTAAACAAAATATTGTGATAAGTATGCATAAGCATATATGTATTATAAACATACAAAGAATATTAATGTAAAGAGTTGCAATCAATGTTAAACTATGTGTCTGTAAGGAAAAGAAAGAAAAGACAAGGGAAAGACCAACATATTAGAAATTTATTATCACTGTTATATGAAGAGGACAAAAAATTGCTAATGTAATTATTTCCACAATGGAAATATTTCACAGTTAGTGAAATGGCAGTGGTTATGTTTAAAAGATGCTTCATCTGGACAATATAAATGTCATTGGTAATTTTATGAAAATGAATTTCTCTACCGAATTGCTTGAAATGTCTTGCCTTAAAATAGAAAAATGATGACCTAAGTATGATTATGAGGATACTTATATGAAGCAGCAGCAGTTACTGCAATTTGCATACCTAAATTAACACAATTGTTTTAAATACTAATGATTTAATATCCCAAGAAGGTTTTGACCTATAATTGTCATAAATATGGGAAATGAAAATAGTCAACAATTCAGATTTTTCCTAATGAGATTATTCAAATTGTTTACTTAATTATCTTGAAGAGATGAGCCACAGTTTTACTGAGATTTAAAAAATGGATTTTTTTTAGAATGAATGCTTCTTTGAAAAGATTCTTTCCCTTAACACACCTTACATTTACAATATATAACATTAATTGGCTGCATCATAGTTCTGTTTATTGACAGCAGTTAATGGTTGTAGATTAGACAGTGAAAATTCACTTGTGCTTAATAAGCAAGCAAAAGTATCCAGATGCTTATTGACCATAATTCTGTCTTTATTTCATTATAGCATTACAAACAAAACCACTGAATAATTTCCTTTTTTATGTCTTTGGATGAAAAGGTGCTAGTGGTCTATAAAATTGGCTTAATAGCTTCAACTTTATCTCTTACTTAGGAAGTTCTACATTGCAGTCTATTAATAAAAGAAAAAGTATTTCACAATGTCTTATAATATGAATGGGTCACAAAAACTCATGAATTTTGTTGTAATAATATCTATTTTTATTTTCCCAAGTGTCAGGGCAGTGATCAGTTACCAACTAATGAGGCAACTGGTTCTTTTGGATCCATAAGCACACCAGCAAATAACATATTAAGCCTTATTATTAGATTAGAAATAGTACTTACCAATGGTATTTAGACTTATATACTTCTTCATGGTGCTTTACAACACTCTCTGAGTTGATTACAATGTCAGCATATTGTCCCCAAAACAATCATTTTACTGATGTCGGAAGGATAGAAGGCTGAGTCAACCTTAAGCCTCTCAGGATCGACTTCCTGACTGTGGACAGACTTCACCTGCAATACGCATTCTAACCACTGAGCCATTAGAAAAGTAGAGCAAAAGCAAACAAGTAAAAGCATTGCATTAAAAGCAGTGGTGGGATTCAGCCAGTTCGCACCACTTCAGGAGAACTGATTGTTTCTAAGCAGTTTGGTGAACTGGTTGTTGGAAAAAAAAGTATTAAGGCAGATAATCGGTTGTTAAATTATTTGAATTCCCCCACTGATTAAAAGCAAATTTAATCAGTGATTAACAAGCAAAATAAAAGTATATATAACAAGCAAAATAATTTCTTCCAAACTTCCAAGTGCTCATTTAAAATAGTATCAGAGATACTCCCAAGGTGATCAGTTTCCATAGCACTTAGCACTAGGTTCTGTTCAGAACTTCCCAATAAATAACAACAACTTTGCAGTTTTTATCAAAGGTAATTTTATCATGACTGCTGCTATGGTCAGGAGTCTGCAAGACCTAACCTTGATGACTGGCAGATGACTTTGTGATGGAGATCAAAAGTCTGAGACTTTGAAGTGGAAAAGTTTGAAATTACATGAAACACACACATACACACACACACACACACACATTTCTCCTTTGATCAGCAAGCAAGAGTAAAAAAACCAAACAAGCTAGCTTCTAAACTTCTAGAGTTTTTTCATGTGAAGGAGAAATCAAAATATATCGCTAACTCATTGAAATAACAATGGTCTTCTGCATTGCTACTACAATAACCTTGAAGCATTTTAAAAATAGAAAGAGTAAAAGCATGGTTTTGGGGATGTTGGAAAGAAATAAATTTTCAGAAGCCATTGATTATCCTATAACATTGATATATAAATTATTATTTAAAATGTATATGATTTAAAAATAAAATTTCCAGATTATTTATTATATTGAGTATGCATTGATCACAATATTTAACATAACCTTGTATTAGACAGAAAGAAGTACTGCAACAATTACTGAAACAGTCTTGGAATAGGAATATTTATTTTATATTTATTTGCGGTCACAGACCAAAACACAAGTATAACAAAAGAAGAACATGGAAAAATTAATCATGAACAATTGGTCACCAAAAACTTGACTAAGAGGAATTACAGCATTCTCCTCTTATGGTTACAGCTCTTTAAAAAAAAATGGAAACCAAAGAAGTGATATATGAGGAGCCATCCCCTAGACAATATAAGAACAAATTAGTAACATTGGGTCTAGAAGGGTCTGTTTCAAGGAGAGACAGTAACTTAGATCTGCCTGCGTTATACATAGAGCAATATAAAAGGACATGCTCCATAGTTTCAACCTCAGCTCTGTCACAGGGGCATAGCCACTCATTAATCAAGAGCCTCTTAAATTGCCCATCCAGTAGTGCTGAGGGCAGAACATTAAAGCGAGCTAGGGAGAAATATCTTCTATATTTGGGAATGGTTAGAGTGTAAAAATAGGAAGCCATCCTCAGTCCGTAATTATTAAATTGGCTGAAGATCAGAGGAGAGCAAGTTTTGTTCGCTCTGGCTAATAGATATTGCAAGTCAATGTCCACAAGCCATTGGACTACCCTAAATTGGGCATCCTTAAGGCCATAATCTTCCAGGGCATCCCCTGTAAAACCTAGCAGATGTAATTTCTTCATCAGCTCCCTCTCCCAATGAGAAATATGAGAGTCAGCAAATCCCAGGGAGAGGTAGCTACCAGGAAGTGCCAGAAAGAGCACCTGAAACCACCATTTAAAGGTGTTAATCCATGCCATACATTCGACTGATCGAGTGCCCAGTTGCAGGTACATCGGAGCAAAACCAACACAAGGTGGAAGACCCAGAAGTTTTCTAAGAAAGACAGCCTGGGTTCTTTCAATATAATCCTTGAAGTCCCATATCCATATGGGAATTCTGTAAAGAGTTTGAGCCAAAGTGTTGGCTTTGTAAATACGCAGAGCAGAAGGAATAAACTGGCCTCCCTGGGTATAAAAAAAAAATCTTAAAATCTGCTGGTGACTACAGAAGGCCGAGTTTAGCACCTGGGTTTGATGTCTAGTCCAAGCACCGATGTTCTGAAATTGAATAGCTAAATACTTAAAATGGAAAACCTGCTTAACAGCATTACCATTGATAGCCCAGTTGTACAATTTCTGGGCTCTAGAGAACACCAATACTTTGGATTTGTCATAAAATAGGAATAGAATAGGAATAGGAATAGGAATAGAATAGGAATAGGAATAGGAATAGGAATAGGAATAGGAATAGGAATAGGAATAGGAATAGGAATAGGAATAGGAATAGGAATAGAAGAGAAGAGAAGAGAAGAGAAGAGAAGAGAAGAGAAGAGAAGAGAAGAGAAGAGAAGAGAAGAGAATAATTTGGCAAAGTGTGATTGAGCAGACAAGGAATTTCTCTCTGATTCACAAGCCCTCAGTGTACATATAAACAATAAAGTAATATGATGCTAATAGTAGAAGGTAGTAGAAAAGATGAGAAAGATAAAATAATACAGCCATACTACATGGGTGAATATTCTTAGACATGACAATATTGCGAGGATTGTGTGTTTAGCAGAGTGAAGGCACGAGGAAAAAAAATCTGCCCCTGTGTCTAGTTGTTTTGACACACAATGCCCTATAGTGACATCCTGAGGAGAGGAATTGAAAGAGTTTATGTCCAGGATGTGAGGAATTTGTAGATATATTCTCAGCCCTCTTTCTGACCCATGCAATATACAGGTCCTCAATGGAAGGCAAGCTGCTTGCATATGATATATGTCATATGTATTGTTCCATCATCTTTTAACACAGGGGATAGAGACCTAATAAACTTCTTAACTGTTAAGTAGAAGAAAGAGCTGTATATACTCTCCCCTTCTTTACTGTTTTTTTCCAATCCTGGTAGTTTTCCTATAAGAGAGACTGAAGAGGAATGTCCCTTCCTTGAATGATATGGTCTATTTGTGTCTCATTAAAACAGAATGCAATTATTCTGTTTTCCAAATTAGATTTAGCCCTGTTGCTGTGATTTAATTGTATCCAATATGCACCTTATTCTAGTTAGAAATGTTCTAAATAGAAAATAGACAACAATATAGGTAATTCCTGAAGCCAAAAATAGACAACTTTATTGATTTACTCAAAAGCTTGTACTCCTAGAATAGTATTCTCTACTGGAATAATATTGATCATTATTATTCCACATAAACAAAATATAATGTTATATTTTAAACAGCAGCTGGTTATAAAAACCACTTTTCCTAATTTATTAACAAATTAGGTAATCAAGAAGAATTCTAACCAAAGAATGGTTAGAATCAAAAGAATTATGATATTGCAACATCCATTTTATATAGATCTTGAATAATTTAAAGATAATTCATCCCTTAATCAAATGAGAACACAAAGATTATGGAAAATATGTTGAAGCTTTATTTTATTATTATCTTCTTAGGAACAGTGAATGTTATTTGTATAACTATGTAATTAACTTGGTTTTCACTTTGCATAAAATAAATATTTTAGATGTAATGAAGGCCAGTTTGGTGCAGTGATTAAAGGCACCAGGCTATAAATTGGGAAACTGTGAGGTTTGTTATCCCTTTGGCAACAAACTAATTGGGTAACCTTGGTCCAGTCATTCTTCTTTAGCTCTAGGAAAAAGAGAAAGCAAAACACTTTTAAAGGTGTTTCCAGAAAGCTGCAGAATCAGGGGTAGGATTCTACCAATTCAGATCGGTTTGGGCGAACTGGATGTTAAATTTACATCTGGTTCACCGAACTGGTCGTTGAACTGACTGGCTGGCCCTGCCCACCTTGACCCACACCTCCCAGGAGTTTCCACATGACCCATTTTGGATGCAGATAAGTGCAGGGTCCACACGGGGGCTTTGGGAGGGTAAAAATGGACCGAACCACCCATTTTTGCCTAAGGAAAGCCTTCGGACTCTGAGGAAGGTGAAAAATGGCCCTGTTGGAAGTTCTGGTAGGCCACACCCACCATGGCCATGCCCACCCAGCAACTGGGCAGAGAACCAGTTGCTGGGATTTTTGAATCCCACTCCTGTGCAGAATAAATATCAACCAGAGGTGGGGTGCTGCTGGTTCGCACCGGTTCTGGTGGACTAACAGTTAAAATTAGGTGAAGTTCAAACCAGCAAATCCTACCACTTGCTGGCCCTGACCCCACCTGTTTTGGGCCTATTTTCAGGGGCATTTTGGGGCTGTTTTCAGCCATTTTTGGACCAAAAACAGCCTGAAAAATGGTGTGAAAAGGACCCCAAAATGGCCTGAAAATGGCCCGCAAACAGCCTGGTTTGGGGGGCATTTTCAGGCCACTTTTGGGGCCATTTTGGGGGGCATTTTTCAGGCTGAAAATGTCCTGAAAACCTGACTGAAAACAGCCAAAAATGGCTTGAAAATGGCCCCAAAACAGGTCAATAAATGAGCGGTGCAGGGCCAGCCAGTGGTGGGATTAGCCCCAAACAGCTGAATCTTACCTCTTCCTTTGAGGTGAATCACTGGGAGACACTATGATGATGACATCACCCACCCACTCACATTGACAACCGACCATGCCTACCCAGCCAGAGAACCAGTTGTTTAAAAAAAATTGCAGTCCACTACTGATATCAACCCAAAAATCTTAAATGATGGTCATTCACGAAAGATGGAAAATATACTGTATGTGTCCCAGGATAATATTACAGGATCCAATCTGGATAGATCAGTAGGATCTTCTGAACTTTCAGACTGGAGCCCATCATCAGGCAACTTCTGTCTCACCAGAATGTGCTGAGGATGGCCTCAGCAAAAGTCCAAAAGCTCAGAAGACTAAATCTCAGGTCCTTGTGATTGACCCAGATTAGCTCCTGTGATGGCCATTCAGCCTATGAACTGATCACTGCTTTGTTAATGCCAGGGACAAATGCCTACATTGCCTAAACCAACAAAGGCTTATTCAAGAGTCAAGACTGACTCAAAGGGATAAATATAGCTATTATAATAATATAGTATTTTAATACATAAATTCATTATTTATGAATAATTTTAGAAAATACATTTAACATAAGCATATATGAGATAGTTCTGATGAGATATGGTACTTTATGCCATAGAAACATCAAGATTCACCTCAGTGAGATGGGAACTAATCATTTATCTCATAGAGGTAAGTGATACTAAGGTCTTTCAGTCTTAAGTTTCAGCCAGCCGTTCCATTCACTGGAAAGGGGTTATGTACTTCCACAGAAAACTCATCTGAGATTTTCAATAATTGTATAGAAATTTTGAAACTGACTAATGGAATTGCCAAAAAAGAGTAATGGGACTGCTGGATAATGTTACAGAAGGAAGATGAAAAGAAATCTAGTTTCTTTGGTTTCAGATGTTTATAGAAGGGAGAGAAAAGCATTGTTTTGCAAAATAAATTCAAAGAACTCCATCACACAAACCTTTATGTAAGAAAAGCACTTTTTTTGTCATTTTGCCATATGTCTAGTATATGCATCTATTTTATTTCACTTTTTAATTTTTTTTTATAAATTTTCCAAATTTTAAAAAACATAAAACAAAACTTTATACATTGTTATCAACATCAAGACATCTTTTGCATTTCCTCACATTTTTCAGTATATGTATTTACGTATACCTTTACAATTACATCTTACTCTTACTATAAATCAATATCTTTTATCCTTACATCTCAATCTTCTCCATGGTATATTTACATATTTACAAATTCCCTCATTCTTTTCCTAATTGCCATTTTATTTTATTTTTATTTCTAAACCACTAATACCAGGCAACCCAAGCCCTATAAAAAAATTGAATTTTCTCTGTCTTTTATTTTCATCGTTAGCCTGTCCATCTCTATACAATCTATTATTTTTTTAAGAGCTATGCCTTCTGGTGGAACCTTTATTTCCTTCCAGAGTTGTATGTACCAAATCCTTGCAGCTGTTAATATATATAACATAATATATCTATCTGTTTTATTGCATTTTTGTGTTATTATACCTAATAAAAAAGTTTCCGGATTAAATTCAATTTTCTGATTCGTGATTTCTTCTATCCATTGTCTAATTGTATTCCAATATTTTTTCACTTCCTAGCATGTCCACCAGGTATGAAAATAAGTGCCTTTTTCTTTTCCACATTTCCAACAATTTGGGTCTGAATTAAACATTTTTGCCAATCTAGCGCGAGGAAGGTGCCATCTGTAGAACATTTTGTATTGATTTTCCTTGTATGGTGTGGATGTAATTAGTTTGTAATTTGATCCCCACATTCTCTCCCAATTTTCCAGGTCTATATTATGGCCAACATTTTTCGCCCATTTTATTTCAAATAGGCTGACAGACCTGGAATTTTATTCCCAATTATTTCTAATTATTACAATTGTGAATTATAGACATATTGCTTGGTCTTAAAAATATCAAGAAAAATAATTTAACTTTGAACGAAATGAATTGCAGCAGTTCAGTGTATCTTGATGGCAGGATTAATAACAGCAAAAAAGGCAGACCTGCATTAGGGACACCTGTATTACAACACTCAATTCAGTTTAATGGCCGTAGAGCAAAATAACTGATTTTGAGTACTATCACACTGAGACATTTCTGTTTAGGGTTCAATTTGGTCTTTTTGAGGGGAAATGCTGCTGGGATGCTAAGTCTTTTAATTGTGGGCAGCGAGAAAGGAAGGTAATATAACATTATGTTTCAAATGTAAACTGCTGTGCCTTGGCAAAACTATTAGAGGTTTTCCTCTTTGCAGAAGGATTGATACAAAAGGCCAAATTGCTTTCTTGCAACAGTGAATTAATCTGTCGTGTTTTTCAGTATTACATATCAGATACTAATATTCCTACAGTATCAGCTATCTTGCCTTTGAGCAATTCAAGTTTGTCTTACTGAAAACATTACAATGGAGAAGGACAATTAAGTATTACTTAGAACTTGTCAATTTTTTTCTTTGCTGTGCATTCTACAGTCACACTGCTGCATTAAATTCTGTGAGTTGGCAACATGCAAATCATTTTCATTCATGTATGCTTAAAAACCTCTTGATTCATGGGGATCTGTTATATTAGGGTATCTGGCTGTTTATTTCTTTTAAATTCATACTTAAACTTTCTATCTATAGCTTAAAAATCTTTTTCTTGTTGGTTGTTGTAAAGAGTTCTAACCAGCATGTGTATTTTGTGTGTGTGTGTTTATATACATTGTATATAAGGATTTATATGGCACCCCATCCCCAAAATGGCTGTAAATAGATTGCAAATAGTTTTACAATAAAACAATTTAAAATAATTTTTGAATGTCCTAAAATAAAAGTACAATAATCCCAGCTCTTGAAAAACATTCAACTTATCAAACAAGACAAGAAATTAATAACAGGAAAAGATTATAATTCATAACCATTCAGTGCTCCTACAAAAAAAAAAAAAGGACTTTTCTAAAAACAAATGGATGAGGCCAATGTAATTTTAAGGGCCACATTGTTTCAAAGAATGAGGGAAGGGTTGTCCCTATGTCCTTTGAAGATTTACAATCCCTAAAAAAGAGATCTGGAAGGGCCCCACTTTTATTTTATTGGATAAGATAAGTCCCTGAAAGAAGACAATCATTTATCCAAGTCTTTGTTCCCACCTGGATTGCACCCAGAAAAGAATAAACAATTAGTTATTAAAGGAAAAGTTTGGTGTTTTTTTTAAAGGCTCAAAGCTTTTGACTCTACTTAATCTGCTGCCTTCTAGAGTCTAGACCAGAGTCTGCAAGCAAACACTGAAAGAGCCATTTGGACCCATTTCCCACAGAAAACAAAACACAGGTTGGAGGAAGGCGGAGCTTCGTTTAGGCGATACAGCTGCGATCTTGGGGCTCTGAGATCGCAGCCGATATTTTCACCCCTGGTCGGTCCCAACGGACCTAAACCATCCCGTAGAGACGGGGATTGAGAAGGGTACTATCCCAGGATCCCAGAGATATCGCAAAATCTCTGGTTTGATCCGGGAGAAGCCCTTTTGCTGGCGGCAGAGAGGCAGCCCCCATAGCTGCTGAAGTCGGGACAGCTCCGGAAAGAAAGTGGCTGGAAAGAAGTGTGTCGGCTGGGTGAGAAATTCCTTTTGTGTTGTAAATTCGCTGAGGTTTGAAAAGGCATCCTGAACAAAGAAGAAACCTGTGAGACTTTTTTTTTTTGACCAAAACTGTTTGAGCGGCGTTTTTTAAAGTGATGTCAAATTGAGGCTTGGATTTTTTTTTCTTTTCCTTACTTTTTTTGGGGGGACTTTGTGTGTGACTTTGTAGGTAACCAGATTGAATTTTCTCTTATATATATTTTTATGCTCCTTTTGATTTTTTAATTTTCTCTAGGATAGAGGCTCCCTTTAGCCATTTTCTTTTTCTTTTTCTTTTTGTATACATTATTCATTTTTTTCTGGCTGGGGGGGGGGAAGAGCATTAAGAAACATTGCAACACTGCCAACTAGAGGCTTGAAAATACTTTATTTGAAGTGGAAAGAATTGCAAGAAGACTCCTTCTCAAGGACATTTCAACGTGATAAGATAGAGGGAGAGCACAGCAAAATATTATTACAGGTGTTTTCCTGGACTCTTATCAATATTTCAACACTTGAGGCTTAGCTTTGAAGCTGCTGGAGAAGAGAGTCATAATAAGAGCCTTGGATAAATAAATAAAGTGCAGTGTGCTCTCTTATATATATATATATATATACCCCATTCGCCAGCCTTTTTGTAAATTTCAATTCTAGTAAGATTCTTATTTTTGCCTTTTATTTTAAAGGGAAAGTCTCAGAGTTTTTTCTTTATTTTTCTTTTTTTCTCTTTATTTTTATTGGGACTTCTTTGCTTTTTCTATCCATGTTTTTGGACCACTTTGTTTTTCTTTTTTGATTATTGAGATTAAGGTGTGAAGAACCTGAAGGAATTTCTTTTTTTCTTTTTTGCTCTTTATCAATAATATCATTTTTGGGTTTGTTTGTTTTTTTCCTTTCTATTTTTCCTTTTTTATGGTGGACTACTTTGTAATTGGATTAGGGTCAAGAAGAACCTGAAGATTTTTCTTCTTTCTTCTTTCCTTTTTCTTCTTTGGTTTTGGGTCTTTTACTATTCGATTTTTCCATTTTGGATTATAATTGACTATTCTACCAGTTGGATTAAAAGTCAAAAAGAATTTGAAGCTTTGGAGGCATTAAAATGAGCAGGAAACCAATACCAGTTGGCATTTCTACTTCTACCTCTGCTTCCCCACCAGCTGGAGGACAACGTTTAATTCAGACAATGTTGAAGCAAAATAAAGAACAAGAAATAGTAACTTTACAGATGATTATGCAAGGAATCCAAGATCTCAAGATAAAATCAGACATCATTGAACAAAGAATAGAGAAGACTGATGAAAAAGTGGAAAATATTAAACAAATGATGGGGAAGTATGAGGAGAGATTCCAAAAAATTGAGGAAGAAGGGAAACAAAGAGATGATACAATTGGGAATATTGATAACAGATTAATAATGGTTGAACAAGAAAAAAATGGGATGTTGAGGTGGGAGATGGAAAGGTCAGAATTTTATCTCAGATTTCAAAATATAGAAGAGGAAAAAGGAGAAAATTTGGCTGCGACAATGATAGAAATTTTGGCAGATGCTTTGGAAATTACAGAGGAAAAGATGATGGATGGAGTAGATGAGGTATATCGAGTTTATACAAGATATGCGATGAGAAATAAATTACCAAAGGAAGTCCCTATTAGATTTACCAAACAATCCATCAAAACACAAATATTACAAGTGGTAAGAGAGAAAACAATGAAATACAAAGGTAAAGAGATTGTGGTTTTAAAACAAATACCCAGAAGAGTGAGAGAGATGAGAAGAGAATTTCGATTTCTGACCAAAATGCTACTGGAAAACGAAGTGAATTATAGATGGCTGATTCCAGAAGGATTAATGTATGTGGCAAGAGCAGAGACATAGAATTGATTCAATTGAGAAAGCAGAACTTTTCCAGGCAGAATTTTTTGGAAGAGGAAGAGAGAAGGCAGAGAAAGAGGTCTCATTAATTGAGTTTCAAGAGGAACAACTGGAGACTGAAAAAGAGAAAGGAGCTGTAGGTGGACAGGTGGACAGTAAAGAACAGCGTGAAGTGAGATCCACGAGAGCTGTTAGACCTAAATATAAAGCATAATCATGGAAGAAAGAAAACTGATTACAATGAACATAAATGGACTTAATTCAGCTGTTAAAAGAAGGAAAACTTTTCATAAATCAGAGAAATTAAAATTTGATATAATTTGTCTACAAGAAGTTCATATTAAAAAACAACATGAACAATTGTTAGTACAGCCAAAATTGGGGAAAATATTTACATCTTTGACTCAATGTAAGAAAAGAGGAGTGGTTCTATACATTAAAGAGGCTATCCCAGCAAAACTGATCTACAATGATGAAGATGGAAGAGTATTAATGGTGGAAATAATGGACAATAATATAAAAATACTCTTGATTGAAATCTATGCTCCGAATGAAAAACAAGAAGAGTTTTATAAAAAGCTACACATGAAAATAACTGGACTGGACTATGTTAATATAATTATGATGGGAGACATTAATGGAATTGTGGACAATAAATTGGACTATATAGCAACAACAACCAAGCAAAATAGAAAGGCTCTCCCTAAATCTTTTTTTAAAATGACAGACGAACTATCTTTAAAAAATATTTGGAGAGAAAGAAATGTTAAAGCTAAACAATATACTTTTTATTCAAATAGACATTTATCATGGTCCAGATTAGATATGATTTAGATATCAACAGAATTAATATCCAATATTCAAGAAACAAATATTGAAACAAGTACTTGGGCAGATCATAGCCCAATGACAATTAAATGGAAGGGACAAAAAAAAAGATCGAGATGGACATTAAATAATACTATTTTAAAGGAGAAAGATTTTATACAATGGATGGAGAAGGAATTGGCTTTTTTTTTTCAGTGAAAATAAAAAAGAAGATACTTCAACGCAGAATGTTTGGGATACAATGAAGGCATATGCTAGAGGTCTGATAATAGATTATACAAGAAAAAAGAATATTAGGAAAAGGCAAGCTTCTAAGGTCTTGGAAGATGAGTATAAAAGACTTGAAAAAGAATTACAGAAAATGCCACAGAAAAAAGATATTAAATTGAAGCTGGATGTAATTAAACATAAAATGGAATTAATAGAGAAAGAAGAATTGGCACAGAAAATCAGAAATTCCAAACAGAATTACTTCGAAGATGCGAATAAACCAGGTAGATGGCTAGCATATAAATTGAGAAAGGAGAAGGAATCAAGAAAAACATTGAAGTTAATAGATGATCAAGGCCAAGCTTGTAATGGTAATAAGGAGAAAAAGGAAATTATTTGAGATTTTTATGGGCAACTATATAAACAAGAGAATATTGATGAGGAAAAAGTCAAACAATATTGACATAATGCTAATTTACCGAAGATACCTAAAGAGACTGAAGAAATGTTAGAAAGCAATATAACAATGATGGAATTAAATGAAGCATTTAAGAGACAAAATAATGGGAAAGCACCGGGTCCAGATGGGCTTCCAGCAGAATTCTATAAAACATTTCAAGAATCATTGAGTATCCCATTGTTAGAAGTCATGAATGAAGTTATGTTAAAGAAGATGATACCCAAAACATGGTCAGAGGCTTATATCACACTTATTCCAAAAGAAGAGGCTGACCCACTGCAAATTAAGAACTACAGACCCATCTCCTTATTGATTGCAGACTATAAAATCTTTGCTTCAATTTTAGCAGAAAGACTTAAAAAATATTTAAATAATTTTATTCACCCAGATCAAAATGGATTTCTGCCAAAGAGACAAATCAGAGACAATATGAGAGTAATCTTGGATACTTTGGAATACAATGAGGCTCATCCTGAAAAGCAAATGGCTTTGATATTTTTAGATGCTCAAAAGGCATTTGACAACGTGAATTGGAGATTTATGTTATTACTATTGGAACAGATGGGTTTTGCTAAAAAATTTATTCAAGCAATCGAAGCCATATATAATAAACAGACAGCAAAGGTAATGATGGAGGGGGAACTTACAGATTTTATTAATATAAGACAAGGGTGTCCCCATCCCCTTTGCTATTTGTGTTGACCTTGGAAGTGTTGAATAGAAATATTAGGGATGATAAAAGCATAAAAGGAATGAAAATTAAGAAGGAAGAATTTAAACTACAAGCTTTTGCTGATGATTTAGCTTTTATTCTGGAAGACCTGTTAGAAACAGCTCCAAGGTTATTGGAAAAGATAGAGACATATGGTGAGATGGCTGGTTTGAAAATAAATAAAGATAAAACAAAGATTTTGACAAAGAACATGCTATTGAGAGAAAGAGAAGAACTGGCAGATCTTTTGAAAATCCAAATTACAAATAAGGTTAAGTATCTGGGGATATATTTGACAGCAAGATGTAGCACATTAAAAGAAAATAATTATATTAAACTCAAACAACAGATAGCTACAGATTTGAAGAAGTGGGAAACCTTGCAATTGTCATTAATAGGGAGAATTTCAACAATCAAGATGAATATTTTATCTAGAATTTTATTTTTGTTCCAAACAATACCAATTAGGCTTGGAAAAGTCTATTTTGAAGATTTAAATAAAATCATGTTGAAGTTTATATGGCAAGGTAAAAAAAGCGAGAATAAAGCTAAAGCTTTTGCAAGACGCTAGAATTAGAGGAGGTTTTGGCTTGCCTAATTGGGAATTGTATTATCAAGCTGCAAATTTGATGTGGGTCAAAGAATGGATAACATTAAGAAAGCATAGGATGTTGACATTAGAAGGGCATGATTTGCTGTTGGGCTGGCATGCTCTTTTATGGTTTCAGGGAACTAAAACACAGGGTTATTTTAGAAGACATTATATGCGGGAGTCTTTGTGGTTAAACTGGGAGAAGATAAAAAGACAATGTTATTTGAAAATTCCAGTTTGGTTATTGACTATTGAAGCATTTTCCTATCCTACAATTTATAAGAAGGAACAAACAGTTAGATATGGGGAACTCTTGGATGAAAAGGGTGAACTTAAATCGATACAAAACTTAGAGGAACAAGGTATAAGGATGAATTGGTTTTCATATGCACAAATACATTCAAGGTATGATGAAGATTCTAAAACGGAGGGATTCTATGATAAGCAGACTGATTTAGATAAGATCTCGATGGGTACTGATGAGAAGGTGATTAAAAAATTATATGGTTATTTACTGGGAATGAAATTAGAGGAAGAACAAATCAAAGAAACTATGATTGTTTGGGGGAAGAATTTTGGATATGGGATTGATCTAGAGAAATGGCAGAAATTGTGGTCTCAAAATTATAAAATGACAATGTCAACAGCATATAAAGAAAACTTGTATAAGATGTTTTACAGGTGGCACTTTCCCCCAATAAGAATAGCAAGAAAGTTGAAGAACAAATCTGAAAAATGTTGGAAATGTCATCAGATACCCGGCTCGTATTACCATATGTGGTGGACTTGTGAGGACGCTAGAAAATATTGGACTATAATTCGTATGTGGTTGGAAAAAATGACAAAGAAACACATAGACTTGAAACCAGAGATCTTCTTATTGGGAATTTTACCTGATATATATTGTAAAGATTGTAAATGATTGTAAATGTATTAACAGCGGCTAGGATTGTATTTGCTAAAAATTGGAAGAATGAGAAAATACCATAACAGGAATAAATTATTGAGAAAATATTGGAATGTGCTGATATGAGTAGATTGACATTTGAAATTAGAGAGCAAGAGGATAAAATTTTTTATGAAATTTGGGATCTTTTTTATCAATGGTTAGATGATAAAATACGATAATAGAATATTTAGAATGCTAGATAGTAAGGAATATCTTTATTTTGCTCTTTTGCTATTATTTTGTTATTTGACATTATATTTATAAAGGGTTTTTTAGGATTGATTTGATATGATTATATGATTTGTTATAGAGTAAACTGGTTTAAAGTATTGTTAGCTCATAAAGCATGAATGATTAAAAATATAGTCAAAAACTTCTTTTTTTAGTAATATTAGGATATATAAGTTTGGATTGACAATATGAGTTGTTATGTAACATAATTGTAATTGAGACTGCAGAATGAATGCACAAAAATGATGAACCAACTGACACACTGGATGTACATATAAGAGTTGATGTTTTTATGTTTTGTTTGTCTTGTTTGTTTGTAGAAAATTAATAAAATCTTTTTCAAAAAAAAAGAAAACAAAACACAGGGAGCAACAAAACCTTGGTGGGCATTGTTCTGTCCCCCCATTAGCATTTTTGAGATCCCCGTGCTTTGATTGGCCTAAGCGCGGGGCACTCTGATTGGTCAGGCGAGCCGTGCCAATTGGCTTGCTAAGAATCTCCCGCGATTGGTCTATTCGAATCACGGGAGATTCAAAGCAGTGTCATTGGCCGCGGCCGCCGCGGCTAAAGGAATAAAAGCCGCGAATGTTTTGCATAGTGCCAGTTCAGTTCCTACACTAATAAAAGAGCATGATTTGAAGTCACCGACTCCTGGCATCAATTTCGAGGACACGACACTAGCGATGAAGGTGGGATCCAGACCCTGAACTGAACCACGTGTCCGACGGAAGCCAGACGAATCTCCACGATGGCGAAAATCGCACCCCCCGCACCCTTCAACCCCGCCACTGAGGACTGGGAATCGTACTCCGACCAATTCCGCATGTTCCTCGAGTGCAGCGATCTGAAGGACGCCACCGGCCCCATGAAGCGCGCCGTCTTCCTGACCCACTGCGGGACCGAGGTATTCAAGATGGCCAAGGCACTTGCCAAGCCCGCCGATGCGACCGCGATGGACTGGGACGTCCTCGAGCCAATACTTCGGCGGCACTATGCTCCAGAGGTACCCATCCTGATCCGACGCAACGAATTCTACCGTCGGGACCAACGGTCGGGTGAGAGTTTCAGCGACTTCGTCGCCGAACTACAGCACCTAGGGGGGCTGTGCAAATTCGACAACCTGAACGACGCCCTGCGAGACAGAATCGTGCTCGGCCTGTGGGACCCCGTCCTCCAGAGCCGGCTGATGGCCAAGGGCAACATCAGCCTTGCAGACACCCTCACCGCAGCCGCAGCCGCCGAAGCGACCCGAACATCCACCGACCGCATGCGCCGACCGAACGCTGGGGACCGCAGCGGGAACAACAACCCTGCAAGGTCGGCCGAGGCCTAACCCGAGACGACCACCCACCAGGGTGATTTCCACTCGGCATCGGGCACTTCCGATGACGAGGAGGAAATTCATCACCTCCAGACAGGCCACGACCCACGGAACTGGCAGGGTCGTAAGTCGAGGACCAACTGTGCCGGTTGCGGAGGCAACCACCCCAGGTCCGAATGCCAGTTTTTCGAGTCAATCTGCCAGCATTGTGACAAGAAGGGACACATCGCCCACGTCTGCCACCTTAAAAAGAACCGCAGCCTGCCCCGATAGGACCAGAGCGAATGGAGGAGAGAAAGCACACTACCCCGGACCAGAGATCACCCCTTGGACAACAGATGGGACTGGAACGGACGGTCCCTATGAGGCGGCGATACCCGGCGAAGAGAGGAGACCCATCAGACATTCACCATCGGCCACGCCACAACCAATGACTCCCAGAAGGTCCATGTGGAGGTAGGCATCGAGGGCGAGCCATGCAAAATGGAGGTGGACTCCGGGTCCTACCTCTCCATGATAGCATGGCATGAAATAAAGCACTTGGTGCCTACCATCCAAAGGAGAAGCCTAGACAGCCAGAGACTAATCGTAAAGGACTACCAGGGAAACCACATCCCTGTAGTCGGAACCGGACAGTTCAACGTGACATACAAAGGGCTCACCGAAAGGCTTCCCCTGACAATCATCGATCGCGACCGCCCAAGCCTACTGGGAATGCAATGGTTCACCCCGCTCGGCATCGCAGTCACGGGAGTCGACCACGTCACCGATGACAGCTGGGAGCAACAACTGGCCCGGGAATTCCAAGAGGTCTTCGACGGAAACCTAGGCAAGTACCGAGGGCCCCTTATATCATTCAGCCTAGACCCAAACGTCCCCCCAAAACACCTGAAACCAAGGCGGGTGCCATTCGCACTTAAACCCAAGATAGACGAGCAAATTGACAAGCTCGTCAAGCAAGGGGTCCTCCAGCCAATAGACCACGCCCGGTGGAAGACCCCCATAGTCACCCCGATCAAGCCCGATGGGTCGGTGAGGATCTGTGGGGACTATAAGGCCACCCTAAATGGCGCGTTGCAACAAAGCGCATACCCCGTCCCAGTAGTGCAACACCTATTGCACTCACTGGGAGGGGGCAAGGTTTTTGCCAAACTCGACCTCGCCCAGGCATACCAACAGTTGCCAGTCGACGAGGAAACGGCAGAAGCACAAACCATAGTCACCCACCGGGGAGCATTTAAGTGCAACCGGCTCCAATTCGGAGTCAGCGTGGCACCGGGAATATTCCAAAGCCTAATGGAAAGACTATTACAAGGCATCAAGGGGGTGGTACCTTACTTCGATGACGTCCTAGTGTCGGCAACCAACCAAGCCGAACTAGAGGGTCGCCTAAGGGAGGTCCTAACCAAATTCAAAGAGACCGGGCTCAAAGTAAAGAGGGAGAAATGCCAATTATACACGGAACGGGTTGAATTCCTAGGATACCTCCTAGACCGTCATGGCATTCACCCCACAAACCAAAAAATCAAGGCCATCAAAGAAGCCCCCACACCCAAGTCGAAGACGGAACTACAGGCATTCCTGGGGCTACTTAACTTTTACAATGTTTTCCTGCCCCAAAAGGCGACGGTGGCGGAGCCTTTGCATAGGCTCCTGGACAAGGCGGCGACCTGGACTTGGGGGAAACGTGAGCAAGCCGCCTTCCAAAGAACAAAGGACCTCCTCACTTCGGACGCCGTCCTTATACAGTACAACGAGACCCTACCTCTGGCCGTCACATGCGACGCATCACCCTTCGGCGTCGGCGCTGTCCTCAGCCATACCCTCCCCGATGGAAAAGAAGCACCCATCGCCTTCTTTTCAAGGACCCTCACCAAACCGGAGCGGAACTATAGCCAGCTGGACAAAGAGGCTCTGGCTATCGTTACCGCAGTAAAAAGATTCCACGAGTACCTCTACGGCTGGACATTCACCATCATAACCGACCACAAGCCGCTGCTGGGAATCCTTGCAGGAAACCGGGCCACCCCAAACATTCTGTCTCCCCGAATGACAAGGTGGTCCGAGTTCCTGGCGGCCTACAACTACGGACTCATACACAGACCGGGTAAGACGATCTCCCATGCAGACGCCTTAAGCCGCTCGCCGCTGCCGGAACCTGACACCGACCCAGCACCCACGACGACCACCCTCAGCATAGAGACTCTACCCAACCTGCCCATAATCGCGTCAGACATTGCCCGAGAGACTAATAAAGACAAACGTCTGGTGCGGGTGTTGCATTGGGTAGGGAAAGGGTGGCCGGAAAGGGACAATGACGAGTCCGTCAAAACATTCCGGAACCGTTAAACGGAACTCTCGTTATTAAAAGGGTGCATACTATGGGGGGATCGGGTGGTCATTCCAGAAAAACTACAAGGGAAGGTTCTGGAACTATTACACGAGGGGCACCCTGGCATCGTTAGGACTAAAGCCCTGGCCAGAAGTTACGCTTGGTGGCCAGGGATGGACAAACAAATTGAAACCTGGGTAGCAAGGTGCCAACGATGCCAGGAAACTAGGCCAAGCCCACCCACAGCACCCGTCCTAGAGTGGGAAACCCCAAGGGGACCTTGGTCTAGGATCCACATAGACTTCGCCGGGCCCACAAAAGGACACACCTTCCTTATAACAGTAGACACTTACCCCAACTGGCTGGAGGTAAGCAACATGAAGACAACAACCACGGAGGCCGTGATCAAGGAACTCTGCAAACTCTTTGCAACGCACGGCCTCCCAGACATCGTCGTTTCCGACAACGGGCCCCAATTCACCTCACTGGAATTCGAAAAATTCCTAGCGGAAAGGGGCATCCGACACGTGCTGACAGCACCGGCGCACCCGGCGGCGAACGGTAGGGCGGAACGGATGGTGCAATTCACTAAGAAAACTATCCGGAAAATAGACCACGGGGAGATCCAGAAGAAAATAAACAAACTACTCTTCACCCAACACATAACCCCAAATACCACAACGAATAAGAGCCCAGCCGAACTATTAATGGGGAGGAAATTAAGGTCCCCATTCGACAGGTTACACCCCACGTATAACCCGGAGAAGCCCCCAGACTCAAACAGCAAACACCGAACTTTCGCACCAGGCGACCCCGTATACGCAAGAAACCTAATGGGAGACCCGTTATGGGTACCGGCCGTCATCACACAAATAACAGGGCCACACTCGTACCAGCTACAAACAGCAGACGGACGAGCATGGAAACGCCACATCGACCAATTAAGGTGAGGACGACCAACCAAGAGACCACCGACGCACAAACAGGCGAAACCAACCCCCACAACACAAACCAAGGGGGGAGGGAATACCCAGGGGACCAAAACCAAAAAGAATAAACCAGCCATACTGACCGGAAAGCAGCCAGCACGAAACCTCGCCAGGAAGAGACAGCCAGGCCAGTTCGATCGACCCGGGAAGACCGAGCGGGAGCGGTGAAACCCGCAGCTCAACCAACCCGGGAGGCCCAGGAGGGAGCTACGGAGAGCGGCCCGGCCCGACCGACCAGCCAGTTCCCACGATGGCATCCGGAGAAGCAGAGATCCCGACCGAACTGGCCGGGATCCAACCTACGACTGAGCTGCGCAGGTCCAGTAGGCTGAGACGGAGCCCCGCTTACCTACGTGACTACGCGACGTAAGGACTAAACCAAGAGGGGAGGGGTGTTCTGTCCCCTCATTAGCATTCTTGAGATCCCCGCACTTTGATTGGCCTAAGCGCGGGGCACTCTGTTTGGTCAGGCGAGCTGTGCCGATTGGCTCACTAAGAATCTCCCGCGATTGGTCTATTCGAATCACGGGAGATTCAAAGCGGTGCCATTGGCCGCGGCCACCGCGGCTAAAGGAATAAAAGCCGCGAACCTTTTGCATCGCGCCAGTTCGGTTCCTACACTAATAAAAGAGCATGATTTGAAGTGACCGACTCCTGGCATCAATTTCGAGGACACGACAGGCATGGCCGACTCAATGTCATTCACTCTCAGTCACATGACCCCCTCAGCCACGCCTACCCAGCCTGTCATTAGGGAAGAGTGCCATAAAACCCTTTTGACATCTAAAATGATGTCAAATGATGTCCCCCCTCTCTCTCACTCTCTGTATCACTCTCTCCCTTTATTTATCTCCTCCCTCTCTCCATGTATCTCTCCCCTCTCTATATATCTCTCTCCCTACCCTCCCTCTCTCCATGTTTCTTTCCCCCACCCTCTCTGTATCTCTGTCTGTCTGTCTGTCTTTCTCCCCCCCTCTCCTTTCCCCCCTTCTCTCTGTATCTCTTCCTCCCTCTTCTCTCTCCATGTATCTCTTTCCCCCTCCCCCTCTGTGTATCTGTCTGTCTTTCTCCCCCTCTCCTCTCTCCCCCTCTCCTCTCTCCCCCATCTCTTTCTCCCTTCCTCTTTCTCACCCTCTCTCTATGTATCTCTCTTATCCTGTCTCTCCCTCCTCTTTGTATCTCTCTCATCCACCCTCTCATTTCCTCTCATTTGCTCTCTCTCTCTCTCTCTCTCTGTCTGTCCTTTCCTAGATTTGCAGGTTGCCCTTCTCTCTTTTTCACTCACCAACCCCAGTCACCAAGTCTTGCTATTTCTCCCTTTCCACCATACTATTCATGCCCTGGCCTTTCTTCAGGAAACTCCTCACATTTTCTCGCCACAACTTCAGCCATCAATGCCTGCCTCCACTCACATTATTAGGAAAGAGGAGGGTGGCAGCACTCTGTTCTTTTTACATTGCACATCCCCTGAAAGTCTCTTCTCCCTTCAGGATTCATTTCCTCACAAGAGCCCAAGACTTGGGGGATTCTCTACTGCAGCTTTAGCACCTCTTCCCCAGCAAGCTTGCCTTGCGACATTTAGCTCCCTTTGGCCAAATTCAGCAAGATGAGCATCAGGGCTTGCTCTACTGCAGGAAAAACTGAAGAGTGTTGGGCGTGCCTTGGACACTCAGGGAGCACAACACAAGGCATTGTGAGAGCAGCGGGCAGGCTACAGAGGGAGTATTGGGTCTTCTTCCCCACCCCATGCCAAAAGGAAAGCCAGATGAGCTTTTGATCCCAGAAGCCTCCCTATCTTTCACCTTGCTCCCTGTTCCCTAAACCCCACTCAATCCCATTTTGGTACAGAGGAACGCATACTGGAAACACATGTTGGGGCGATGTCAGAGCTCGCCTTCTGACCCCCTGGCACTAGCCCACAGTTCTACCTGCTCCTCCAGGCCTGGCTTGCTGAGGAAGGGGGAGAACAGCCCTGATGCCTCTGATGCCCCCCTCTTGTGCCCAGCCATCACTTCCGCAAAGGCACACCACATTTCAAAGGCAGCAGCTTATGTCTGGAGGTGCCAAACATTGTCCCGCTGTGAGAACCAGGTCAGGCCTCTTCACCAGACTCCCCAATGGGGGCACTTCTGCTGGGGAGTCCCACCCCCCCATTGTGTCCATCGCGGGAAAGGAGACTCGGAGCCCGTGACTCAGTTTCAGCTCTTTATTTGGTCCCGAGATCGGCTCGGCTTCCAAAGGAAAAACAGCGGCTTTTATTCTTTGGCCACGGCGGCCGCGGCCAATGGCACCGCTTTGAATCTCCCACGATTAGTTTCCACCAATCACGGGGGATTCGCGGTGGGCCAATCAGTGCAGCTCACTCCACCAATCAGATCGCCGTGCGCTTTGACCAATCGCTACACAGCATTTGCAAGTATGTTAATGACTGTACAGAACTCCCCCAAACTGGGCTTTTGTGCTCAGCACTCAACCGGGGGAAGGGAACACTTTCTCATGCCACCCCCTACTTTCTTAACAAGGGAAGAGAAAGGTTGCCTGAAGAAAGCCTCCAATGTGGCTCGCACTCATTCCCCAGCATATGTACACACACCTGCACTGACCCCCCAGGGTGGGCATGCAAGGTTAAGCAGGGCCAGCCCCCTTTTCCTCCTGCTCTGAGCTTCTTAAAGCCATGGCTGGACACTGTGGGTCCATCCCCCTTTATGTCATCCCCTCATCCTAGATCCCATTCTCACCCCACCAGCCTTTGTGTTGGCGAGGCCGGCGTTGGTTGCAAGGCATGCACAGCACAAACAAGCAGCAAGGGTAAGGCACCAAAGAATCAGCCCCGGCTGCTTCTCTATCCCCCACTATTACCACCACCTTTTCGGGGCAGGCATGGAGTGACTAGGAGAGGAGGGGTGAAGGGTGGCACCAGCCAGTGATGGGAGAGGAAGCCACAGCAGAGGACCCAAAGAGCCGCATGCAGCTCCGGAGCTGCAGGTTGCTGACATCCAGTCTCTAGACCATGTGGAAATTCTGATGATCTTGATACTCTTCAGGTATATGTAAAACACATGGTATAATCCAATGAATATGTAACTCAGGCATGATCTCCCAACCAATAAGAATCTCCTCCATGTACTTTTCATGTACTCTTTGAGCAGGAGGTATCACACCAAGATGATCTAAAAATTATGAGAAAGCTGTTTATGAGAAAGTATGATACCCTTCAGACCCAAATATGCATATTCCTGATTTTGTATGGTATTTAAATCCAGAGCAAAACTGTTTTGCAAGGTTAAGCCTAAGCACATTTTTTTTCCTATTTAGACCCTTCTAGCTTCCAAGCACTGGACCAATACTTCGATTATATCCCTTGTTTGCCTACAGGAGAAGGAATGAAAATGAATATTAAATAGAATTACCTTATATTGGAGGGCCCTAGGACGTGACCTTTTTTTAGGTCTTTGATTGAACTTCCTTAGTCTAGAAGAAGGAGAAATACTATAAAACTATACCTCTTACTTCTAACCCTGAAAATTACTCTATTTTAACACAACTCATCAGAGAGCCCTGGTTAAAGTCCTGGACCCAAGTCCAACTCATTATCTGTATCACACTTGTTCAATAAATGTTTTCCACAATATTTAATTTTGGACATTGTGTTTCTCATTCAAACAACCATATTAAATTATTTCATTATGAAATATTTTATCAATCCCTATGTATTGCACCTTAGTTTTTTGTAAGTTTTCTTAAAAGGAGACTATATATATATATATATATATATATATATATTTTCTTAAGTTTTCGCGGGTACTTACATGTCTAGCATTCAGCTTTGTTCGGGTATTTTCCCACGTGGTGCTTTTAAAGTTATAGCAACGTTTCAGCAGAATCTCATTTACCATCATCACGCTTCTGTATGGTGTTTCTCTGAGAGTCAGACTTTTACAGTGGTTTCAGATTTAAATTTGGGGCAGCCTATTGCTGTGTCAGAATGGTTTTTTCTTCCTCCTGATTGGTTGAGAGTCTTGGTCTGTGTTTATTGGTCTTGGAGTTTGCTGTGTTCTGCTACTGGTATCTTCTGTCTGTTTTTTTTTGGGGGGGGGGGCTCTTTTTGTATCTTGATTGGCTGGCAACAAATTTTTTCAAGAAACCCAGCTTCCTAACGAATGATAGCCGTCCATTTACAAGAAGCCAAGCTGCACTAAAGGCCTCCAATAAAGTAACACAATGTTGCCAGCCAATCAAGATACAAAAAGAGCCCCCCCCCCAAAAAAAACAGACAGAAGATACTAGTAGCAGAACACAGCAAACTCCAAGACCAATAAACACAGACCAAGACTCTCAACCAATCAGGAGGAAGAAAAAACCATTCTGACACAGCAATAGGCTGCCCCAAATTTAAATCTGAAACCACTGTAAAAGTCTGACTCACAGAGAAACACCATACAGAAGCCTGATGATGGCAGATGAGATTCTGCTAAAACGTTGCTACAACTTTAAAAGCACCAAGTGGGAAAATACCCGAACAAAGCTGAATGCCAGACATGTAAGTACCCGCGAAAACTTAAGAAAACAAATATCAAACCTCTACAGGGAGGGAATAAACAACCAGATCAAAACCTACGAAAAACTGGAAATTAAAAGAGCAGTAATACTATGTGACCTCCAATTCCTACGCAGCTGCAGAGACAACAATACTACACCAACCTGCTTCAAATTAACATTTCATCAAAGCACAGCAGCCACAAAACGTATCCTGAAAAGAACTGAAATGGCTCTACTAAGGAACGAGCTCCACAGTAAGAGATTCCAATTAGATCAGTTAAACAAAGATTTGCTAGCACTACACCTAGAATTGAGCAGCAAAATCCACCCTCTACTTTGGGACAAGATAAAACAACTTACAACTTGGAGAGCTGAATCTGCAAACATTTACAAACAGGAAAAGCTCTTGAAAAAAATTAAAGAAATTAGAACATGACAAAAAAAACCCCAACAACTCACAACAACACCTGAAACAATTAGTGTACAATGTTTCCAACAGAGAGCTCACCAAAACAGAAACAGAAGTCCTAACCAAAGGCTTCAATTATGCTATAGCACCCCAAAAAATCCCCACAGAATCTATCATATGTGCAGTAGAGTCCAGCCTAACTAAATTAAATACAGATGAAGCTGATAAAATAAGACACCAAGTTACCAACATTCTATGCACAAGCAAACCACCCAAAAGCAACTTACAGCAAAATGAAATTAAAGCGCTACAAACCCTGAAAAGAGACAGCAGCATAATCATCCTCCCAGCAGATAAAGGGAATGCCACTGTAGTAATGGACAGAAAAGACTATGAAACTAAATTGACAGACCTACTCCAAGACTCCACATACAAACCCATAAACACAGACCCAACCACATATCTGGAAAAATTAACCAAGAAGAAAATTATAACCAGCCACATAAGCAAAGAGATCCAACACACGATCATACCCAGAGAGAAATCTTCCAGATGCCCCAAACTATACGGCTTCCCAAAAATACACAAAGAAGGCATACCTCTCAGACCCATAGTCAGCTCCAGAGGAGCACCACTACAAAACCTGGCTAAACACCTAGCAAAAGAGCTACAGCCCCATGCTGAAACAGCAGCTTCTCATGTACAAAACTCATACTACTTCTTGGAAATGATCAAAGATCTACACATGGAGCAAGAAGATCTGCTTGTAAGTTTTGACGTGGTTTCACTATTCACTCAAGTCCCGATAAAAGAGACCCTCGAAATCATCAAAAATAAATACCAACCAGCTGAACACCTCATAGAACTAACAGAACACTGCTTAACCAACACATATTTCATATACAAAGGACAAAGATACAAACAAATTGAAGGAGCCCCCATGGGATCACCACTGTCACCTGTCATTGCAAACCTGTTCATGGAAGAATTCGAATCCAGAACCCTGGCTAATGCCATACTCAAACCCAAACTATGGTTAAGATATATCGATGACACATTCGTGATTTGGCCCCCTGGACAAGAAAACCTAAACAACTTCCTAACACACCTAAACAGCGCACACCCCAAAATCAAGTTCACCATGGAAACAGAAACAAACAAACAACTACCATTCCTAGATGTACTAATCTACAAGAAAACAGATGGCACACGAGGACACACCATATACCAGAAGAAAACACACACCAAGCGCTACCTCAACGCCCAATCCCACCACCACCCAGCACAGATAAACTCCGTGGCTAAAACACTAATTACTAGAACCAAACGCCTGGCAGACAAGACACACATTAAGACTGAACTATGCACCCTGACTAAAATATTGACAGCCAACGGCTTCCACAAAAGCAAAATCACCAACTTGATTCACAAAAACACACTGAGACATAATAGAGACCCAGAAGATGAACAAACCCGTGGAACAGCTGTCCTGCCCTACATAAGAAGCACTACAAACAAAATTAGTAAGATTCTATATAGACACCACATCAAGACTGCCTTCAAAACAGACAGAAAAATAGCAGCCATCCTCAGGAACCTCAAAGACAAAATTGACCTAGAAAACCAAGGCATATATGAAGTCCCCTGTGCCTCATGCCCGGCCACATACATTGGACAGACCAATAGAAGAATAAGCACCCGCCTGGATGAACACAAAAATGCAGTCAAAAAGCTGGAACACACTTCCTCACTAGTCCAACACATGGAAGCCACAGGTCATAGCATCAACTTCAATGGCACCAAAACCTTAGCCACTATAGAAAATCCCAGCCACAGAATCATCAGAGAAGCCATAGAGATTGAAAAAAGACCAGAAAGCATGAACAGAAGAGATGATTCCACCAGACTGTCAATCATTTGGAAGCCTGCACTCACAAAAAATCTCCACACCACAAGCCAGGCAAACACCTGGGCACAAACAGATCCCCCCTGATACCTCCAGCTCAAACACACCCCAACCAGGCACCCAGATGAAACCCAGCTTCCTAACGAATGATAGCCGTCCATTTACCCGAAGCCAAGCTGCACTAAAGGCCTCCAATAAAGTAACACAATGTTGCCAGCCAATCAAGATACAAAAAGAGCCCCCCCCCCAAAAAAAAACAGACAGAAGATACTAGTAGCAGAACACAGCAAACTCCAAGACCAATAAACACAGACCAAGACTCTCAACCAATCAGGAGGAAGAAAAAACCATTCTGACACAGCAATAGGCTGCCCCAAATTTAAATCTGAAACCACTGTAAAAGTCTGACTTACAGAGAAACACCATACAGAAGCCTGATGATGGTAGATGAGATTCTGCTGAAACGTTGCTACAACTTTAAAAGCACCACGTGGGAAAATACCCGAACAAAGCTGAATGCCAGACATGTAAGTACCCGCGAAAACTTAAGAAAACACACACACACACACACACACACACACACACACACACACACACACACACACACACATATATATATATATATATATATATATATATATATATATATATATATATATATATATATGTCTCTGTGTGTATAAATATGTGTTGTTATTTTCCTATAAAATATATCATTTTATTGTGATTCATAACCATTTGTCAAAGAATTTGAATGATTAAATGGTTGTACATAAATCCATTTAATATTTCATCAGTTTAGATTCATACATACTGTGCAACAATTCAGATAAGTCTGTATAATAACCAATTTAAAACAACCATAAAAGATGGCAATTTTTAAACAAAGACACATTGAAGATTATATAGATTAAACTGTGTCTGAATAATTAAATACATTATTGATTATGTAAAGACATGATGTCTTTATCTTTGACATAATGTCAAAATAATTATCTCAAGTCTTCATTGCTTAAAAGATATCATTTTGCATTGTAACATGGAACAAGTAAATAGTCATATCATTTGCATCACGATGCAAGTAATTGTCTTCTCTGACACTTTACCCACGTGGAGACAGTATGCATCGTTGCAGAAGGTTGCCAGAAATAGTTTTAATACTGATGCTAGTTGGAATGGGAAGAAGTAATTTATGAAGTATGTGGACACAGTTATATCATTCTTAACTTTCATCCTGTGAAATCTTGTACTGTTTAAATTATATTAATAAACTTAATTTTACATGAAACAATAAAAGTATGTTCATTGTTGCACTGTTAATTTCAATGTGGTTTCCCAATAAATTGGGTAAAATATAGCAGTATGATAGTAGATTGATTGGTTTGAAAAAAAACACCATATAATTTGCCTCAATAAAATTCAGCTGCAATTCAGGAATTTTTCTTTTTTTTCTTTCTCTTTTTTAAGGCAAAAACTCATCTAGTAATAGCATGCTTTTGAATGAGGGAAACTCTCATAATGTGTAGTATACATTTATCAGTTAAAGGAAACTCAGTATGTATTTGTATTTAAAATATTCCAAGACAATAATGCAAAATTGTGACTGTAGATCCAAAGGAACCCTAAATATAAGGTAGAAAATATAGCTATGTTTCATTCAAATAAAATTTGAAAAATAAAAAGATATGCAATTATCCAAATCTTACATAACTTTCTTCTTTGTAGTGTAGTGTTACTGTTCAAAGAAGCATTGCAGCTAAGCAATGTGAATTTGATGACTTTCTCTTTATCCATTAGTTTCTCAAAATGTTTCTGAGAATTATCAGAAAGCACTGTAGCATCACTCAAGGAAACACTTCAGGGACAGTAGTCTGCATATGAAGATGTATTTGTGATGATAAAATCTTCTCAAACAACCTGCTGTACTCCAGGAAATGATCCCGTGTCCACACTGTGATGATTACCTATATACTACAGGATATACTGTTGATTTTAAACTTGTAGAAGCTGTTACTGCTATGAGCATTTGGGTTATATTTTTTATGGTAAAAGAAAGAAACAACGCTCAGCATCATGTCATTTATTTAATAATGCAAGTACATCCTTTCCTGTCATCTCCACTGTGCATGTCTAAAGAAATACTTTCATGTTTTTGAAACACAAAATTATAGGACAGAAATTGAGGAACAGTTATGGAAGAGCAGCATATTAGCTATGGTTCACTTGTCTTCTCCAGACTTTACAGCATCACAGAAAGCAATAAATTTGAAAAGTTCTAAATTTACTCCATATTCCATAGTGATAAAGCAAGCAAATATGAAAGCATTTGCTATGCATCTGATCTGCCAAAATATCTAATAAAAATGAAAATTTTTAAAGAAATTGTTTAATTCTATAAGTTTATTTATCTGCAAAATATATGTTTGCTAAACATGGTACTTGAGCTAATAGGACAATTTTAAGTTATGGTTGGGACCAACTATAGTCTCCTATTTATGACTCACGATCCATTTTATTTAAGGCATAACTACAATATATACTGAATGAAGTGCAGAATCACATTTTATAATTTCAAATCTTCTTTAGATAATCTTTTATCTATTATTTCACTTCACTTTTAAATACAGTGAATCTCACCCAACATTAAGACTATGCATTATTCTGAGAAGTTTCTAAAATATGATAGTACTTATGTGAAATAATAACTTGAAAGCTTCATACTATTATATTTAGTGTCTGTACATTTGAAGAGACACTTTTTCATATGGTCACATCCATTGCTCCTATAATAAAGCATACTAGAAAAAGAATTCTTTTCCTTCACTGTATAATCTCACTTAAAAACCTCGAAAATGGTTTCCGGTTCCACGTGGCTTCAGTGGCAGCAGGAATTCGTGACCGTTCGCGATTCCTGCTGTGCTTGCCACCGACGTACCCCCGATCCAAATGGGTCAGGGGGATTTGGCTGCCCTGTAGGGACAGCCGAAGAGAGAGGGGAGCCGGACAGGGGGTTGGGGGTGCCACAGACCCCCTCCTCGTCTGGAAAAACCCCTTTTTCCCAAGGTGGTGGAGCGGTGGTCAGCAATGGCTGCCACGAAGAAGCCAGCAACCGGATAAGATTGTGCTGGAGGAAGCAAGAAAAGTGAAAGTGCTGACTGAGCCAGGTCAATCAACATCTTTTAAATTCATTGGAATTGAGCTGTCTGAATTGCTGGAGGATACATTGTATCCCAAAGAAGATCGAAAGCGGCGGAGAAGCTGTTAAAGGGAACTTTTTTTTCTTCACTCTCCCACCCCATGGAAACAGCAGATGAAGATTTGAAATTTGTTTGGGCACTGAAGGTGAATTATTCTGAAAGTTGAAGTTAAGGGACAAAAGAGTTCTTGGACATTGGACTTAAAAATTTAAGAAATTGGAAAACCCTTATTAGAGGTATGGATTTCTGATCATTTAAAAATTTATGTTGCAAGTGGAAAGGGAGAAGAAAAAAAAATGGAGCAGAAGTGGAAAAAGGAGGAGATTGCCTAGAATCTCAAAGAAAGATACAAGGTAATTGGACCTCTTTGATTAAACAGTAACCCCAGAAAAAGAAATAGAAGAAAGAAGAAAAATATAAACTTTTGGAACTTTTTTTGAATTATTTTTGATTAAAAATACTTGGGTGGTTGTTTTGGGGAAAGTTTCTCTTTTCAGGATGGCATCGCTTGTGGATGAACTAAAGACTGAATATCAAAAATATAAAAAGGAAGAACAAGATGGAAAAGATACTTTGGGCACTTTATTTCAATTTTTAGAAATGGCGTTATGTACTTATGAAAAATTGATTACGCAGCAGAATGACTGGGACAAAGAAGAAGAGGAACAAGAAGCCATCTTTGATGAACAATGGATTTTTCCAGGGAGGAGGAGAAAGAGGATAAGAAAAAGGGGATTTTAAGATTTGAAAAAACAACCAAAAAAGAGAAAAATGAGAGGAAAGGTCGATGCAAGGTTAGAAAGCAAAGGAAAGGGAGTAAGAAAAGGGAGGAGAGGAGACAAAGGGGTAAAAAGGGCAAGGAGAAGAATAAGCAAGAGAGAAAGGGGGGAGGAGATGGTGGGAAGCAAGATCAAAGAAAAAAAGTTTATTCAGAGACAATGGGTGAATTTAATTAAGGATAAAAGGGGGATTCTGGAAAGTATATAAGATTGTGTTTTTATATGTGTATTTAGAGTATAAAATGTATTGTGTAATTTTAGAATCTACTCAACAGAATCCCAAGATAAATTAAGTGTTATATGAAGTACTTTTAAGTTAGGGTAATGAGTTAAAGGCGTCACACCAATTTGTGTGTAGGAGAAGTATAGTAAAAGAAAAAAAGATGAATGGATAGTTGGAAATAGAACAGACAAAGAATGTTATTGAAAATGGTAATAAGATATGGAAGGATATATAAAGGTTTTGTTATGGTTTTTTTTTTTTTTTGTATATTGATAAAAGGCAATAAAATTTTAATTAACAAAAAAAAGAAACCTCGAAAATAATATGCTTTATGTATCTGTAGCACAAATGTAAGTTAAGATACTGTAAAATAATCCTTATATTTACCAGTTGATCTCATTGGTACCATATTTATTCTATTGCTGCAAGAATATCACTTGTATCATTGAATTCCAAGGACAATCCAAGGTGCTGCTGATATTGTTAAAGCCTTGATTGACTTGGGGCATAGGTAACTAAATATTTTCACTCCCTGATAAAATCTATCTGTGGTTTCAGGTTTTTTTTTCAAAAGGCCTTTTCATATTGATACTAAAGACATCAATATAAATTCTACAGTTATGCAATGTTTCCTATTATAAGATTATTTCATATGGGGAGGCAAGAATATTTATTCTAAAACTATTAATCTCCTGCATATTTGCTTTGGATTTAAAATCAACTTTTGTAATTTTATGACACAATTAGATATCTTACATCTGCTGGGAGGATAAAGATGTAAATGTGGGTTTATTATATAATACAGGGTGTCAAATTCAAGGCCTGGGGGCCAGGATCTGGTCTCCGAGGTGTATAGATCTGGTCGCCCTGTAAACAGTGAAGGACCGGCCCACGGTGCCTCTGTCAGTAAAAACGGAGCTTGAGCAGGCCATGCACAGCCCTACCAAGCTCCATTTATGCTGGCACAGGGCTGCAGGAGGCCGTCGCAACCAAAAATGGAGCCCAAGAGAGTCACTGTGGCACAAAACGGAGCTTCAAGAATTTCAAGAATTTCATCTGCCATCATCAGGCTTCTGTATTGTTTTTGTCAGAAGAACACAATACAGAAGCCTGATGATGGCAGATGAGATTCTGCCGAAACATTGCTACAACTTTAAAAGCACAACTATAATGACGTGGGAAAATACCCGAACAAAGTTGAATACCATACAAGTAAGTACCCTCTATCAGTTTCAATAGTGTTTGTTGTGAATGAATAATGTCAAATAAAGTTATCTTGAGCTTGAAGTCAAGTGCAGGGTTCTGGCCCTGCACTTCTGATTGGCTGTTAATGGCAGGATCGGATTGATCCGTTCAGGAACATCTGATTGGCCATTAACAGGCCATTCTCATTGGTTAATGGAGCTAGCGCTCCAGGATTGCTATTGGTTGAATAGTTAATAAGTTGCCTATATAAGGAAGGCTATAGCAGCCCTCCAGTTTGAGCTGTCACACCATGTAAATAAAGAGTTTTAAGTTCACTGTTTCTACTGGCTCATCTCCATTATTCAAACCCATGCTCCAGACTTAACACTGGCGACGAAGATGGGATTGGATGACATCAAAGCCAACTAAAACAACAACGAAGACAACCAAGCATGTGTCTGAAGCGCACAATGGCAGAACCATGTCCGGTAGCGTAGTACCACCCGCTCCGTTCGATCCAGCTCAAGAGGACTGGGAGTCCTACATGGATCGCTTCCAAATGTTTTTGGAAACGAATAATCTGAAGGATGCCACAACCGGGAAGAAACGGGCGGTATTCTTAATGCACTGCGGCCCAACAGTATTCAAAATGGCTAAGGCATTAGCGAAACTGGCTGAAGTGAAGTCCATGGATTGGGATGTCCTCGAACTGCTGCTAAGGGCCCACTATGCACCGACCGTTCCAACGCTCATAAGATGACACGAGTTCTATCAAAGAAACCAGCGGAAAGGAGAAAGCGTTGCCGATTTCGTTGCACACCTCCGGAACTTGGGAGGCCTTTGCGATTTCGCCGACCTAGAGGAGGCCCTGAGAGACCGAGTAGTTCTTGGGTTAGTCGCTCTAAACATACAGAACAAAATAATGGCTGAGGGCAACATTAGCCTTGCCGATGCCATCGCTGAGGCTATGGCAGCAGAGGTGACCAAGAAGTCAGCTGCCCAGCTACGCCAGAATCGCGCTCCAGCACACCAACCAGCCAGCGAAGTTTCACCTAAGTCAGAAGGACAGCTTCTGAAGACCCACCATGAGGACTTCTCTTCATCGTCAGACAGCGGCGAAGAAGAGGTCCATCGCCTGCGGTCTGACCAGGACCGTTACCCGAAATCCCAGCAACCGTGCACTGGCTGCGGGGCCAACCATTACCGCTCCATTGCAAGTTCTGCGATGCGCTCTGCCATGAGTGTGGGAAATGAGGCCATATCGGATGGGTTTGCAAAAGTCTCCTCAGACCCAGCCAGACCGCGAAGGGTACCAATCTCCGCCAATCGACAAGGAATCGCCCTGTTAGGCAAGAACCAGCAAACCACTCCTACAGAAACCGACCCATGAATCGTCTAACAAGACGGGAAGAGGCCCACCAAACACTCACTATTGGCCACGCCTCTTTGCTAGATGCCAAGAATATTCGAGTCAAAGTGGACATCGAAAATCAGCCTTGCCAAATGGAAGTTGACTCGGGATCGTCTCTATCAATGGTCTCCTGGAAGACCCTCAAGCAAGTCATCCCCACTATCTGGCGCCAAGACCTTCAATTCCAACGGCTCATGTTAAAGGACTACCAGGGGAACTGGATTCCAGTCTTAGGATCCAGTAGAGTCTGGGTTGCATTCAAGAACCGAACGGCGTACTTACCCCTGACGATGATCGACAAGGACCGGCCTAGCCTGTTAGGCCTCCAATGGTTCGCACCACTCGGCATTGAAGTGGCAGGCATTAACTGAATCGGCGGCAGTGACTGGGAGGAGGACCTCGCCCACGAATTCAGGGATGTCTTTGCAGAAAAGCTAGTTGAGTACAAGGGGACCCCGATATCCTTTAGCCTTAATCCAAAGATAGCTCCAATCCGCCTTAAGCCTCGTCGAGTCCCGTTCGCTCTAAAGCCAAAAATCGATGAACAGCTCAATAAGTTGATAGCCCAGGGAGTTTTAAAGCCAACCGACCACTCCCCATGGGAAACACCTATCGTGACACTAATTAAGCCAGACGGCTCCATTAGAATTTGTGGGGACTATTGAGCCACCCTAAACCACGCCCTGCAACAAAATCCATATCCGGTGCCAGTGGTGCAACACCTCCTCCATTCCCTGGGGGGCGGAAAAATTTTTGCTAAACTAGACTTAGCTCAGGCTTATCAGCAACTGCCGGTTGACGAAAAAACGGCACAGGCACAGACTATTGTAACACACTGAGGTGCCTTTAAGTGTACGCGGCTCCAATTCAGAATCAGTGTAGCCCCGGGGATCTTTCAGAGCCTAATGGAGAGACTATTGCAGGGGATCAAAGGCGTTGTCCCCTACTTTGACGATATGCTCATTGCTGCCCCCACTCCAAAAATTTTACGGGATCGTTTAAGACTGGTTTTACAAAAATTCCAAGAAGCAGGCCTGAAAATGAAAAAAAAAAGTGCAAGCTGTGTACAGATCGTGTTGAATTCTTAGGGTACTTGATTGACAGTCAGGGTATTCACCCTACCGATAGCAAATTGAGAGCAATAAAAAATGCTCCCAGACCCCGGAACAAGGCCGACCTCCAGGCGTTCTTAGGCCTCATCAATTTCTATAACGTATTCATGCCGCACAAGGCGACTGTCGCTGAACCTTTACATCACCTACTAGATAAAAAAGCAATTTGGGTTTGGGGTCACAGAGAAGAGCAGGCATTCCGTAATGTAAAAAAACTACTGACATCTAACGCTGTACTAATGCAGTGCAATGGGACTTTACCATTAAACATTACATGTGATGCATCGCCTTTTGGAGTGGGCACCATTTTGAGCCATGTATTACCTAATAGTAGCGAAGCGCCTGTTGCTTATTTTTCAAAAACGCTCTTGAAAACCGAGCAAAATTACAGCCAGATCGATAAAGAAGCCCTGGCGATTGTATCAGCTGTTAAAAGATTCATTGAGTATGTGTACGGCCGGGCCTTTACTATTGTAACTGACCACAAACAATTGCTGGGGATCATCGCTGGGGATAAGCCAACTCCCTACATACTTTCTCCCAGGATGACCCGCTGGTCAGAATTCTTGGCTGCCTACAATTATCAGCTTCAATATCGTCCTGGTAAAGCCATTCCCCACGCCGACGCATTGAGCCGTGCACCGCTCCCTGAAACCATCAACGATCCTGCACCAACGATGACAACATTGCAGATCGAGACACTACATATGCCACCATTAACTGCCTGTGACATCGCGAGAGAAACAAAACGCAACCCCATATTAGCACGAGTCCTCACATGGGTGGAATGTGGATGGCCATTGGACCAAGTACCAGATGACTTTGCACCATTCAAAAGTCGTCAAACAGAGTTGTTCTGGCAAAAGGGCTGTATCATCTGGGGCAATAGAGTCATTATCCCAGAACGACTCCAACAGGCACTGCTAAGAACCTTGCATGATGGCCACCCTGGCATCATACGCATGAAGGGCCTCGCACGAAGCTACGTGTGGTGGCCAGGCATTGACAGACAAATCGAATCGTGGGTTAAAACTTGCCAGAGATGCCAAGAAGTAAGCAACGCTCCACCAAAGGCAACTCCAACCAAATGGGAGACGCCGCGGGGACCCTGGTCCCGCATCCATCTGGATTTCGCTGGGCCGACCAAAGGCCACACATTTTTACTAACCCTCGACGCCTACTCGAATTGGCTCAAGATTCACCGAATGAAGAACACGACCACCGAAGTGGTCATCAAAAGACTGGAAAGACTGTTCCGGTTTTTGGGTGGCTTCGGGGCAGCAGAAATTTGCGACCGCTCGCGATTCCTGCTGTGCTAGCTGCCGAGGTACCCCCGATCCAAATGGGTCAGGGGGATATGGCTGCCCTGTAGGGACAGCCGAAGAGAGAGGGGAGCTGGACAGGGGGTTAGCTACTGAAAAACCCCTTTTTCCCAAGGCGGTGGAGCGGCGGTCAGCAATGGCTGCCACGAAGAAGTTTGCAACCGGGTAAGATCATGCTGGAGGAAGCAAGAAAAGTGAAAATGCTGGCTGAGCCGGGTCAATCAACATCCTTTAAATTCGCTGGAACTGAGCTGTCTGAATTGCTGGAGGATACATTGTATCCCTAAGAAGATCGAAAGCGGTGGAGAAGCTGTTAAAGGGAACTTTTTTTTTCTTCACTCTCCCACCCCATGAAAAAAGCAGAAGAAGATTTGAAATTTGTTTGGGCACTGAAGGTGAAATATTCTGAAAGTTGCTTGGACATTGGACTTAAAAATTTAGAAGTGGAAAAAGGAGGAGATTGCCAAGAATACTAAAAAAAGAAATATGGTAATTGGACCTCTTTGATTAAACAGTAACCCCAGAAAGAGAAATAGAAGAAGGAAGAAAAGTATTAGTTTTTGGAACTTTCTTTTTGAATTACTTTTGACTAAAAATACTTGGGTGGTTTTTTTGGGGAAAGTTTTTCTTTTCAGGATGGCATCGTTTGTGGATGAACTAAAGATTGAATATCAAAAATATAAAAAGGAAGAACAAGATGGAAAAGATACTTTGGGCACTTCATTTCAGTTTTTAGAAATGGCGTTATGTACTTATGAAAAGTTGATTATGCAGCAGAATGACTGGGACAAAAAAGAAGAGGAACAAGAAGCCATCTTTGATGAACACTGAGTTTTTTCCGGGGAGGAGGAGAAAGAGGATAAGAAAAAGGGGATTTTAAGGTTTCAAAAAACAACCCAAAAAAAGAAAAATGAGAGGAAAGGTGGATGCAAGGTTAGAAAGCAAAGGAAAGGGAGTAAGAAAAGGGAGGAGGGGAGACAAAGGGGTAAAAAGGCAGGGAGAAGAATAAGCAAGAGAGAAAGGCGGGGGGGGAGAAGCCTCAATGGTGGGAAGCAAGATCTAAAGAAAAAAAGCTTATTTAGAGACAATGGGTGAATCTAATTAAGGATAAAAGGGGGATTCTGGAAGGTATATAAGATTGTGTTTTTATTTGTGTATTTAGAGTATAAAATTTATTGTGTAAATTTAGAATTTATTAAACAGAATCCCAAGATAAATTAAGTGTTATATGAAGTACTTTTAAGTTAGGATAAAGGCGTCACTCCAAATAGTGTATAGGAGAAATATAGTAAAAGAAAAAAGATGAATGGATAGTTGGAAATAGAACAGACAAAGAATGTTATTGAAAATGGTTATAAGCTGTTATGCTTTGATTGTTTGTGCACTGTTTTTGTAAAATTAATAAAATTGGTTTATAAAAAAAAAGAAAAGAAAATGATAACAAGATATGAAAGGATATATAAAATGAATATGATGTTTGAATTTGTGTCTGTGTGAAGAGATTTAACCCGGGATCAAGCAGCCTTCAGAAAAGATGTTTTAGTTTATGTCTTGTGTATTGTGTTTGTAAAATTAATAAAATTTGTTTATAATAAAAGACTGGAAAGACTGTTTGCGACCCACGGATTACCAGATGTTCTGGTATCCGACAACGGGCCCCAATTTACCGCACTGTCTTTTGAACAGTATCTGGCTGATCGCAGTATCCAACATGCGCTCATTTCGCCTGTGCACCCTGCGGCCAATGGTAGGGCTGAGCACATAGTACAATTTGTCAAAAGAACTCTGCAAAAAATAGACTACGACAACATTGACGAGAAAATCAACCGAATCCTTTTTCTACAGCACATCACACCTCACAGCGTCACCAACAAAACTCCCGCCGAGCTGCTAATGGGACGAAAGCTCCGATTCTACCTTGACTGGTTACACCCAGCCTACGAACCAGAAAAACCACTCGGATCCAGCGGCCGATGCCGTACCTTCCAGGTAGGCGATTTAGTATTCGCTAAAAACTTATCGGGCAATCCGCTGTGGGTAGAAGCGACCGTAATCCGCGTAACCGGCCCAAGATCATACCTCATTCAGTGCCCTGATGACAGACTTTGGAAGCGCCACCTAGATCAACTACGATCGCGGCTGCAGTCAGGCAATTCTGAGCTCCCTTATGACCAAACTGAGGTGGGGGGAGATACAGAGGAAGACGAATTGCAACTAGAGGAAAATCTTTTTGAAGGGACTGATAACGGAACTGAGACGCAGGAACAGGAACCAGGGACGGGAGTGAGTTCACCTCAGGGAGTGGCCAGTGATATTGGTGACAACGGAAACGCGAACTTAGAACCAGAGGCACCCCTATCATTAAACAATGATCTACCTCAGCAGAAGTGCAGCCAATCGCCAGGCACTTTGCAAAAATCAAAAAGACTGATAAAACAACCGTCCTACTTCAAGGACTATGTAACCGCACCCCGTAAGCAGAAGGCAGGGGAAAGGGTTGTTGTGAATGAATAATGTCAAATAAAGTTATCTTGAGCTTGAAGTCAAGTGCAGGGTTCTGGCCTTGCACTTCTGATTGGCTGTTAATGGCAGGATCGGATTGGTCCATTCAGGAGCATCTGATTGGCCATTAACAGGCCATTCCCATTGGTTAATGGAGCCAGCGCTCCAGGATTGCTATTGGTTGAATAGTTAATAAGTTGCCTATATAAGGAAGGCTATAGCAGCCCTCCAGTTTGAGCTGTCACACCATGTAAATAAAGAGTTTGAAGTTCACTGTTTCTACCGGCTCGTCTCCATTGTTCACACCCATGCTCCAGACTTAACAGTGTTCATATCTTGTTAGGTAAGAAACAACATTGAACATGAAGATTCTTCTTCTCAAGACATAAAATACCAAATTAGAAATAATTACGATGTATCCTTCAATGTTCACAACTGAATTACTCTTCATTTTCACTACATCTTTTCACTAAGTTCCTTACCTGGAATATTCTAATTGTAGCCCTGAATTGTGCATGTTAAAAAAGAACATTTGCTACTCACTTCATTAAAAAAAAACAAAAAAAAACGCATAAGAGCTCTAAGTTTCAAATGACTTGACAGGTGAGCAACTTGCCTTAACAATGTATTTTGTACTCAGTCATTATTAAGGAAGCTACAGAAGACAGTAGAATTGCAAGATTGCAATTATTAGATTTGCTATTATTAGATTAGGCTGACATTAGTTATATCTCTGACCACACAAGGCCTTAAATGAAATTCTAAAAGGTAGATATGAGAAGAGAATATATATTTGATTTGTTATCTACAAAACAATATGCACTTTTGACAGGGGAGCAAATTGTTGGTTACTATTCATAATGTCAAATTCAAAACTTCACAAGAAAACAATGTAATTGCTCCTGTAAGGTTCTTCAAACTACTTTATCAGGCTGCAAAACTCTCTTTTCCCACCAATAAAAAGAGTACATCACTATTAAGCACACTATGTTTATTGCACCCAAATTGCTTTTAAGCTGTTAAAAATGTCTTTGTTTATAAAGCCAATAAATAATACTTAAAAAGTCAATAAAGCCAATAAATAATACAACAGAACAGAAAAGCCCTTGTCTAAACAAAGACATATTATTCATGATAAGAGGGCAGAAAAACTATGAAGCAAAATTGTATATTGTCAAAAACGCTATTATTTGTCTATTCAATTCCTTTCCTAGTGGCAATCATATATATGAGACAATCATAGTTTGTATAGTTAAATGACAATAAATCTTCAATTTTTTTTACAACAAAACATTGGACTTTCTGACACTCCATAAACAGGCAGTAGTGTGTTTTCATGGAATGGAGAAATGCACCAGAAATTGAGATGGAGAATGTTTGCTAAGAAAGAATTGAAACTGTTTAAAGTGCTTCAACAAATAATAGAAGCATTAATCTTTTAATCTAAATGTGCACATATCTTTCTGCCTTTAAAGGTATTATATTGGGAGACCATCAGCCTCACATTAAAAATTAAATCCTTGTTAAATTACTGGTTCTCTTTAATTCAAACTTTAATCATTTTTTTTCCAATTTCTAAAATGTATAAGCAACATTAGAATGCAAACAGCTTCTATAATGAAACTAAATAACAATTAATACATTTTAAAGGAATAAACCACAGATGTGGTGTATTACAGATGTGTGTGTGTGTGTGTGTGTGTATGCAGGTTTTGGCATGTTTGGGTCTTTTCCCATTTGCTCACACAAAGCCGAAAGCACCAGCCTGAAGATGGTGAGTGGGACCTCATCGAAACATTGCCAAGATACTCTCAATCTTACACAGGAAAAGACTCAAACATGCCAAAACCTGCATACCTGCACCCATGAAAATCTACAAATACACACACACACATATCCATATATATATGGATAAGAACAAAAAGCACTCACCAACTTGAGGAAGGACAACAACATAATCATTCTCCCAGCAGTCAAAGACAACACCACGGTTGTGATGAACACATCAGACTACCAATCCAAACTATCCAAACTACTCCAAGATCCCGCTTACAAACCTCTAAATACTGACCCCACCACCTACCTGGAAAAAAACCACCAAATCCAAAATAAAAGCCTCCCCCATCAGTGAAGAGATCCAGCAAGAATCATCCCCTAAGAAAAATCAACCAGATGCCCTAAACTCTATGGCCTCCCCAAGATACATAAAGAAGAAACACCACTCAGACCCATCGTCAGCCCCATAGGCTCACCTCTACAGAATCTTCCCAAATTTCTCACCAAACAACTCCAGCCCTACACAGATTCCATCACCTCACACATACAAAACTCTTTCCACTTCATAGAAACAATAAAGAAACAAAACCTACAACCTAGTAACCTACTTGTGAGATTCGATGTCATATCTGTTGTATATGCAATATGATTAATAAAGTGTGAGCTTGGAGTAAGTGCAGGGTTCTGGCCCTGCACTTCTGATTGGCTGTTAAGTGGCCGGACTGGATTGGCCCGTTCCAGGGAATCCGATTGGCCCTTAACAGAGAGTTCTTATTGGTTATAAAAGCTAGTGTTCCTAGCTTGTTATTGGTTAAACGTTACAAGGTTTGCCTATATAAGGTGGGTTTTACTGCTGTTAAAAAAAGAAGTCACAATGTAAATAGAGAGCTGAAGTTCACCGTTCAGAGGCTTGTCTCCATTCTTCTCGCCCATGCTCAAAACATGATAATATCCCTCTTCACCCAAGTACCCATTAAAGAAGCCTTGACAGCCATCCAAAAAAATACAACCCCCCTAAGCACATCCTAGATCTGACCAACCAGATGAGATTCTGCTGAAACGTCACTACAACTATAAAAGCACAACTATAATGACGTGGGAAAATACCCGAACAAAGCTAAATAACATAAACACACACACACACGTGTGTGTGTGTGTGTGTATCTTTGGTTATTTGGGTTTTCTCCCGCGTAAGATTGAAAGTATCTAGGCAACGTTTCGATGAAGTCTCATTCATCATCTTCAGGCTTGGTCTTCAGCTCTGTGCTTCTCAGAGTGATGTGAGCTTGCAGCTGCTTCTTCCTTTTAACTGCTAGTGGGGGTGTGACTTGATTGGGTGGGGGTTTGGCTGTGTTCTGATTGGCTGGAGGCGTGTTCTGTTCAGGTGGGGGCTTGGTTGTGCTCAGGTTAGTCTTAGTTGCTGGGGGATTTGAGCTGGTGAACTGTGATCTTGCTGTTTGGCTTCAAATTCGTGGTCGTGCTGCATCTTCATGGTGGGGGTCAGTTTGCTTCACGAATGGCTCAGAGGGGCATGTATGGCTCAGAGTGAAGTACCCACTTCTCAGAGTGAAGTACCCACTTCAAACCCCTCTGAGCCATACATGAAGCGAACTGACCCCTATACAGAAGCCTGATGATGGCAGATGAGATTCTGCTGAAACATTATAGAAAAACGCCCACACAGCATGAATAAACGAGATGATACCTCCCGCCTACCAGCCATTTGGAAACCCGCCCTCATGAACAGACGAGTACCTAACATGAAGAATGATACCAGACCCACACCCCTGAGAGCCACACAAGATGCCACCATCACACTTCCACATAGAAAGCAGACCACACCCACAGAGACACGAATACGGACCAGAAGCCGCACTGCAGCTGCATCACTACTCACTTCAAACCCCTCTGAGCCATACATGAAGCGAACTGACCCCCACCATGAAGATGCAGCACGACCATGAACTCGAAGCCAAACAGCAAGATCACAGCTCACCAGCTCAAATCCCCCAGCAACTAAGACTAACCTGAGCACAACCAAGCCCCCACCCAAACAGAACACGCCTCCAGCCAATCAGAACACAGCCAACCCCCCAACCAATCAAAACACAGCCAAACCCCCAACCAATGAGAACACACCCCCACCCAATCAGAACACAGCCAAGCACTAGCAGTTAAAAGGAAGAAGCAGCTGCAAGCTCACATCACTCTGAGAATCACAGAGCTGAAGACCAAGCCTGAAGATGATGAATGAGACTTCATTGAAACGTTGCCTAGATACTTCCAGTTTTACGCGGGAGAAAAGCTGAATAACCAAAGATAGATAGATAGATAGATAGATAGATAGATAGATAGATAGATAGATAGATAGATAGATAGATATGGCATTCAGCTTTGTTCGGGTATTTTCCCACGTCATAGTAGTGGTGCTTTTAAAGTTATATCAACGTTTCAGCAGAATCTCATCTGCCATCATCAGGCTTCTGTATAGTGTTCATCTGTGAGTTAGACTTTTACAATGGTTTCAGATTTAAATTTGGGGCAGCATATTGCTGTGCCAGAATGGTTTTTTCTTCATCCTGATTGGTTGAGAGTCTTGGTCTGTGTTTATTGGTCTTGGAGTTTGCTGTGTTCTAATATCTTCTGTCTGTTTTTTTGGCTCTTTTTGTATCTTGATTGGCTGGCAACTTCTTGGAAATGATCAAAGATGTACACGTGGAGCAAGAAGATCTGCTTGTAAGTTTTGATGTGTTTTCACTATTCACTCAAGTCCCAATAAAAGAGACCCTTGAAATCATCAAAAATAAATACCAAACAGCTAAACACCTCATGGAACTAACAGAACACTGCTTAACCAACACATATTTCATATACGAAGGACAAAGATACAAACAAATTGAAGGAGCCCCTATGGGATCACCACTGTCACCTGTCATTGCAAACCTATTAATGGAAGAATTTGAATCTAGAGCCCTGGCCAATGCCATCCTCAAACCCAAACTATGGTTAAGATATATCGATGACACATTCATGATTTGGCCCCATGGACAAGAAAACCTAAACAATTTCCTAACACAGTTAAACAGCGCACACCCCAAAATCAAGTTCACCATGGAAACAGAAACAAACAAACAACTACCATTCCTAGATGTACTAATCTACAAAAAAACAGATGGCACACTAGGACACATAATATACCAGAAGAAAACACACACCAACCACTACCTCAACGCCCAAGCCCACCACCACCCAGCACAGATAAACTCCATGGCTAAAACACTAATTACTAGAACCAAACGCCTGGCAGACAAGACACACATTAAGACTGAACTATGCACCCTGATGAAGATATTGACAGCCAACGGCTTCCACAAAAGCAAAATCACCAACTTGATCCACAAAAACACACTGAGACATAATAGAGACCCAGAAGATGAACAGACCCATGGAACAGCTGTCCTGCCCTACATAAGAGGCACTACAGACAAAATTAGTAAGATACTATACAGACACCACATCAAGACTGCCTTCAAAACAGACAGAAAAATAGCAGCCATCCTCAGAAACCCCAAAGACAAAATTGACCTGGAAAACCAAGGCATATACAAAGTCCCCTGTGCTTCATGCCCGGCCACATACATTGGACAGACCAATAGAAGAATAAGCACCCGCCTGGATGAACACAAAAATGCAGTCAAAAAGCTGGAACACACTTCCTCACTAGTCCAACACATGGAAGCCACAGGTCATAGCATCAACTTCAATGGCACCAAAACCTTAGCCACTATAGAAAATCCCAGCCACAGAATCATCAGAGAAGCCATAGAGATTGAAAAAAGACCAGAAAGCATGAACAGAAGAGATGATTCCATCAGGCTGTCAATCATTTGGAAGCCTGCACTCACAAACAAAAAAATCTCCACACCACAAGCCAGACAAACACCTGGGCACAAACAGACCCCCCTGATACCTCCAGCTCAAACACACCCCAACCAGGCACCCAGATGAAACCCAGCTTCCTAACTAATGATAGCCGTCCATTTACCCGAAGCCAAGCTACACTAAAGACCTCCAATAAAGTAACACAATGTTGCCAGCCAATCAAGATATAAAAAAGCCAAAAAAACAGACAGAAGATATTAGAAGCAGAACACAGCAAACTCCAAGACCAATAAACACAGACCAAGACTCTCAACCAATCAGGATGAAGAAAAAACCATTCTGGCACAGCAATAGGCTGCCCTAAATTTAAATCTGAAACCACTGTAGAAGTCTGACTCACAGATGAACACTATACAGAAGCCTGATGATAGCAAATGAGATTCTGCTGAAACGTTGCTACAACTTTAAAAGCACCACTACTATGACGTGGGAAAATACCCGAACAAAGTTGAATGCCATATATATATATATATATTCTCCCGCGTAAAATTGGAAGTATCTAGGCGACGTTTCGATGAAGTCTCATATATATATATATACAGATGAACACAATACAGAAGCCTGATGATGGCAGATGAGATTCTGCTGAACAATATATGAAAATACAAAATGTATTAAAAGATACGAGCTACTCATGATTTCTTATGCTGATCTAAATATTTGTAGAACTTTTTCAGAGAATTATTCATGAAGCTAGATTCACTCTAGATTTAGGCAATAGACTTTGTGGCCTAAGCATGGTTGGCCATGGTTAGTGAGATTGAAAGATGTCATCCTTTTTAATAATCCTTGTATCTAAATTCTCCATAATTAACTATAATATAATGTGGAAAAATGTAAATCCAAGTCTCAGTCTAAAGCAAGCAATAAGAGAATGACACACCTTTCATTTTTTGAACCATATGAGAATCATGACAAATTGTCTGGTCCAGCATATGGTTCCATGGACAACAGTTTGCCTATCGAACTAGAACTATTAGTAGGAAGAAAATAAAGCTGCTTCAGACGGGAAATTCTAAAAAATTGAAAAAGCTGGCAAATTATAAATTAGTATACTGTAATTTTAATATCAGAATATGACAAATGGTGGTAAAGAAAATGATGGGACATTGTATTTTAATTATCAAAATAATTATCAAAATAACCAGCTTATATACAATCTCATATACAAATTATAATAAATACAAATTAATATGCAGCAAATAAACAAATAAACAGAAATCTTGCCCCCTGTCACATGTTATAATAAGGAAGGTCATATTTTTGGACATTTAAAATTTAATATTCCAACACAAAACTTTATTTGAGAACATTAAAAATGGTGATTTATTTCTAGCATTTTTGGATGGTGGTGGTGGTGTTCTCATAAACACTTGAAATGCTATTCTCTTTCTCACTTTTGCAATCTAATGCTTTCAACCTTTCTTGTGGATTCTGTAATATTATCTCAATCTCCTTAATAGCTGATCAATTCACTAGGATATTCTTATATTTGACTAAGCAGTCTAGTCTTATTAAACTAGAAGATAAAGGATAACTTAAAGAATGCCTGCTGTTTCTCATAAAAGCTTCAGTATGTTCATTCAGGGTTATAGGATTTTAAATTCCAAAACAATCATATTTTTATTTTAAATCCTCCAGTATATTTTATATACTACAGTGCAGGCATTTACAATGAAAAATAAGTACTGTTGAAATTCATGGAATCTTCTTTTAGAATATGAACTACTGAAACAAGTTGTTTTCACTGGATGCTGCCAAGAAGACTTCATTAATAATTCTTGTCCATTAAGAAGACTTCATAGATCATTGACTTCAAACAACCAATGCAAAATTAATTTTATTCTTACTGCAACAGCCATTTTAGAAGAAAATCTACATTGTATGTAGATTTTAAGTCATAATAACATTTGTTGCCGAATTAACTATTGATAAGGAAAGATTAGGAAAAATATTAGGAAAAGCATTTACATGCTTTTTATATGGCATTTAGATATATTTAAAAAAGAACACAATGGTATGGTTTTCATATCCAGTTGTAATTCATATAAATATGAAGCAATAAATTAATTTCTAGATTATAATTTGGCAGTAGCTACTGCAAAGCAGGCCTGAACAACTCATAGAGGCCAGATTGATACCCTTGAAAATAATTGCAGGCCACAAAAGATTAATTACATGCAGCTTAGGTGTCCATGAGACTTGAAAGAACTGAGACACTTGGCAACATGAATTTTAGAGTGGAAGCGACTGTGAAAATATAAGTGACACTGGATTCTTCCTGGTAATGGCAACATTTGGCAGCAGTGGAACTTCTCTTTCTTTAAAAATGCTAATGTCATGTAGCCTGAGCTAGTAGTAGAAAGCACAAAAATATCTTCCATAATGGACTTGTTTAAGGAGTTGATATGAACTAACTATATTTAAAGTTAATTTTTAGCTAAAAACTGAATTCCTGATAACAATTCATATGAGGATAGCTTATTATTATTAGTTTTTATTCAAGAAATAATATACCGGAAAGAACAAAGTTTATAAGCTTGACAGTGTTTTTTTGAAATCCAAATTGTAGTTTGCAATATAGAAAATAGCCAAGTAATATTATAAGATATAACATGTTCCCAGCTAAGTAGAGTTTTTTGTTTGTTTGTTTCTTTTAGAAGTAGGTAGTTGATACAGACAAAATACTTAATTCTTGCTAAAAAAGAAGTTTAATTTTTGTTATTTCTCCTAAAGCATCAATAACTTTCAATTTACCTATTTTATTTAGGTCCTTATGAACTTTTAAATTTTTTTCTCCAGTTTACTTAGCTACAGTGGGTCATAATAATTACTCATAATGTTTATAGTCAGTCAGCAATTTTGCAGTAACCACTTATTAACCAAGCCCCTATTTAATCTTTTTCTACATATAGTTGTTAAGTCTGGAGCATGGGTGCGAATGATGGAGACGAGCCGGTAGAAACAGTGAACTTCAAACTCTTTATTTACATATTGTGACAGCTCAAACTGGAGGGCTGCTATAGTCTTCCTTATATAGGCAACTTATTAACTATTCAACCAATAGCAAACCTGGAGCGCTAGCTCCGTTAATCAATGGGAATGGCCTGTTAATGGCCAATCAGATGCTCCTGAACGGACCAATCTGATTCTGCCATTAACAGCCAATCAGAAGTGCAGGGCCAGAACCCTGCACTTGGCTTCAAGCTCAAGATAACTTTATTGGTATTATTTATTCACAACACCCCTTTCCCCCGGCTTCTGCCCACGGGGGGCGCTTACATAGTCCTTAAGGTAGGACGGCTGTTTTATTAGTCTTTTCGATTTTCGCAAAGTACCTGGCGGTTGGCTGCACTTCTGCTGAAGTAGATCGTTGTTTAATGGTAGGGGTGCCTCTGGTTCCAAGTTCGCATTCCCGTCATCACCAATATCACTGGCCATTCCCTGAGGTGAACTCACTCCGGTCCCTGGTTCCTGTTGCTGCGTTTCAGTTCCATTATCAGTCTCTTCGAAAAGGTTTCCCTCTAATTGTAATTCGCTTTCCTCTGTATCTCCCCCCCCCCCAGTTTGGTCATAAGGGAGTTCGGAAGTGCGAGACGGTAGCCGTGATCGTAGTTGATCTATGTTGCACTTCCAAAGTCTGTCGTCAGGGCACTGAACGAGGTATGATCTTGGGCCGGTTACGCGGATTACGGTCGCCTCTACCCACAGCGGATTGCCCAATAAGTTTTTAGCGAATACTAAATCACCCACCTGGAAGGTACGGCATCGGCCGCTGGATCCGAGTGGCGTTTCCGGTTCGTAGGCTGGGTGTAACCGATCGAGGTGGGAACGGAGCTTTTGTCCCATTAGCAGTTCGGCGGGAGTTTTGTTGGTGACGCTGTGAGGTGTGATGTGCTGCAGGAAAAGGATCCGGTTGATTTTCTCATCGATGATGTCATAGTCTATCTTTTGGAGAGTCTTTTTGACAAATTATACCATGCGCTCAGCCCAACTGTTGGCAGCAGGGTGCGCAGGCGAAGTGAGCGCATGTCGAATACCGCGGTCAGCCAGGTACTGCTCAAAAGACAGCACGGTAAATTGGGGCCTGTTGTTGGATACCAGAACGTCTGGTAATCCGTGGGTTGCAAAAAGTCTTTCCAGACTTTTGATGACTGCGTCAGTGGTCGTGTTGCTCATTCGATGAATCTCGAGCCAATTCAAGTAGGCGTCGATGGTTAGCAAAAACATGTGGCCTTTGCTTGGCCCAGCAAAGTCCAGATGGATGCGGGATCAAGGTCCCCGCGGCATCTCCCAATCAGTTGGGGTTGTCTTTGGTGGAGCGTTGCTTACTTCTTGGCACCTCTGGCAAGTTTTAACCCATTATTCGATTTGTCTGTCGATGCCTGGCCACCATGCGTAGCTTCGTGCGAGGCCCTTCATGCGCATGATGCCAGGGTGGCCATCGTGCAAGGTTCTTAGCAGTGTCTGTTGGAGTTGTTCTGGGATAACGACTCTATCGCCCCAGATGACACAGCCCTTCTGCGAGAACAACTCTACTTGACGACTTTTGAATGGTGCAAACTCATCTGGTACTTGGTCCAATGGCCATCTGCGTTCCACCCATGTGAGGACTCGCACCAAGATGGGGTCGCGTTTTGTTTCTCTTGTGATGTCACGTGCAGTTAATGGCGGTGGGTGGAGTGTCTCGATCTGCAATGCTGTCATCGTTGGTGCAGGATCATTGATAGTTTCAGGGAGCAGTATACGGCTCAGCGCGTGGGGAATGGCTTTACCGGGACGATATTGTAGCCGATAATTGTAGGAAGCCAAGAATTCTGACCAGCGGGTCATTCTGGGAGAAAGTATGTAAGGAGTTGGCTTGTCCCCAGCGATGATCCCCAGCAATGGTTTGTGGTCAGTTACAATGGTAAAAATCCAGCCGTACACGTACTCATGAAATCTTTTAACAGCTGATACAATCGCCAGGGCTTCTTTATTGATCTGGCTGTAATTTCGCTCTGTTTTCAAGAGCGTCTTTGAGAAGTAAATAACATGGGCTTCGTTACCGTTAGGTAACACATGGCTCAAAATGGCGCCCACTCCAAAAGGCAATGCATCACATGTAATGTTTATTGGCAAAGTCTCAATGTACTGCATTAGTACGGCGTCCGAAGTCAGTAGTTTTTTCACATTACGGAACGCCTGCTTTTCTTTGTGACCCCACACCCAAATTTCTTTTTTATCTAATAGACGATGTAAAGGTTCAGCGACAGTCGCCTTGTGCGGCAAGAATACATTATAGAAATTGATGAGGCCTAAGAACGCCTGGAGGTCGGTCTTGTTCTGGGGTCTAGGAGCGTTTTTTATTGCTCTCAATTTGCTATCGGTAGGGTTAATACCCTGACTGTCAATTAAGTACCCTAAGAATTAACATGATCGGTACACAGTTTGCACTTATTTTTTTTTACTTTCAGGGCTGCTTCCTGGAATTTTCATAAACCAGTCTTAAATGCTCCCGTAAGATTTTTGGAGTGGGAGCAGCAATGAGCACATCATCAAAATAGGGGACAACGCCCTTGATCCCCTGCAATAGTCTCTCCATTAGGCTCTGAAAGATCCCTGGGGCTACACTGACTCCGAATTGGAGCTGCGTGCACTTAAAGGCACCTCGGTGTGTTACGATAGTCTATGCCTGTGCCGTTTTTTTCGTCAACTGGCAGTTGCTGATAAGCCTGAGCTAAGTCTAGTTTAGCAAAGACTTTTCCGCCCCCCAGGGAATGGAGGAGGTGTTGTACCACCGGCACCGGATATGGGTTCTGTTGCAGGGCATGGTTTAGGGTGGGTTGGTAGTCCCCACAAATTCCAATTGAGCCGTCCGGCTTAATTGGTGTCACAATCGGCATTTCCCATGGGGAGTGGTCAGTTGGCTTTAAGACTCCCTGGGCAATCAACTTATCAAGCTGCTCATTGATTTTCGGCTTTAGAGCGAACGGAACTCGACGAGGCTTAAGGCAGATGGGAGCTATCTTTGGATTAAGGCTAAAGGAAATCGGGGTCCCCTTGTACTCGCCTAGCTTTTCCTCGAAGACGTCCCTGAATTCGTGGGTGAGGTCTTCCTCCCAGTCACTGCCACCGATTTGGTTAATGCCTACCACTTCAATGCCAAGTGGTGCGAACCATTGCAGGCCTAACAGACTAGGCCGGTCCTTATCGATTACCGTCAGGGGTAAGTACGCCATGCGGTTCTTGAATGCAACCCGGACTCGACTGGATCCTGTGACTGGAATTCGGTTCCCCTGGTAGTCCTTTAACAGGAGCCGTTGGAATTGAAGGTCTTGGCACTGGATAGTGGGGATGAGTTGCTTGAGGGTCTTCCATGAGACCATTGAAAGAGACGATCCAGAGTCAACTTCCATTTGGCAAGGCCGATTTTCAATGTTCACGTTGACCCGAATTTTCTTGGCATCTAGCGAAGAGGCATGGCCAATAGTGAGTGTTTGATGGGCCTCTTCCTGTCTCGCTAGATGACTCATGGTTCGGTTTTTGTAGGAGTGGTTTGCTGGTTCTCGCCTTACAGGGTGATTCCCTGTCAATTGACGGAGATTGGTTCCTTTCGAGGTCTGGCTGGGTCCGAGGAGGCTTTGGCAGACCCATCCGATGTGGCCTCGTTTCCCGCACTCGTGGCAGAGCGCGTCGCGGAATTTGCAATCGGAGCAGTAATGGTTGGCCCCGCATCCAGTGCACGGTTGCTGGGACTTCGGGTATCGGTCCCGATCGGACCGCAGGCAATGGACCTCTTCTTCGTCGCTGTCTGACGACTAAGAGAGGTCCTCATGATGGGCCGTCTTCAGCTGCCCTTCTGTGTTAGGTGAAACTTCGCCGGCCGGTGGGTGTGCGGGAGCGCAATTTCGGCGTAGTTGGGCAGCCGACTTCTTGGTCGCCTCCGCTGCTGTCGCTTTAGCTATGGTATCTTTAAGGGTGATGTCGCCCTTTGCCATTATTTTGCTCTGTACGTTTAGAGCATCTAACCCGAGGACTACTCAGTCTCTCAAGGCCTCTTATAGGTCAGTGAAATCGCAAAGGCCTCCCAAGTTCCAGAGGTCTGCAATGAAATCGGCGACACTTTCTCCTTTCCGCTGGTTCTTTTGATAGAACTCGTGTCATCTCACGAGCGTTGGAATTGTTGGTGCATAGTGGGCCCTTAGTAATGGTTCAAGGACGTCCCAGTCCATGGCCTTCACTTCAGCCAGTTTCGCTAATGCCTTGGCCATTTTGAATACCGTCGGGCCATAGTGCATTAGGAATACCACCCGTTTCTTCCCAGTTGTGGCATCCTTCAGATTATTCGTTTCCAAAAACATTTGAAAACGATCCATGTAGGACTCCCAGTCCTCTTGAGCTGGATCGAATGGAGCAGGTAGTACTACGCCACCGGACATGGTTCCACCATTGTGCGCTTCAGCCATGTGCTTAGTTGTCTTTGTTGGCTCGGATGTCATCCAATCCCATCCTCGTTGCCAGTGTTAAGTCTGAAGCATGGGTGCAAATGATGGAGATGAGCCGGTAGAACAGTGAACTTAAAACTCTTTATTTACATATTGTGACAGCTCAAACTGGAGGGCTGCTATAGCCTTCCTTATATAGGCAACTTATTAACTATTCAACCAATTGCAAACCTGGAACACTAGCTCCATTAACCAATGAGAATAGCCTGTTAATGGCCAATCAGATGCTCCTGGATGGACCAATCCGATCCTGCCATTAACAGCCAATCAGAAGTGCAGGGCCAGAACTCTGCACTTGGCTTCAAGCTCAAGATAACTTTATTGGTATTATTCATTCACAACAATAGTCATTTTCGTTTTATTGCTTTGATTCATGTTCAATTCTTGATTTCTTTGTGATTTTCTAGAGGTACAAAATTAAACATTCTTTTTGCTGCTTGATGATGCTAACTTGTAACAAATATCAATTACTTGTCTTGTATACTTTATTTTCTTTCTTATTTATGTATTGATTTTATAATAGTTCACATCTCTATTTTTTTCTGAACTATTGTCCAATACCTCATTTTTATAATCATATTTTCCTTCTAATACTTTCAAGATGTTTTCTTTGTAAATTTTAAAGAGAATGTTTTATTTGTTTTCTTATTAAATTATAAGGTAATAATTTAATCCACATGTTTTCTTCATTTCTATTTTATCTGCAGTAAACTATGGCTTCCAATTTTTCAAGCTATTTATAGTTGATCAGAATCATTTCATACATTTCTTTTTTTTTTTTGTAAAAATTTTATTGATTTTAACAACAAACAAAAAACATATAAGACATAACACATGACATAAAAAAAATAAAAATAAAAAATTTAAACATTCTTCATAAATTTATAGTGTATCGGTTGGTTTACCACTCCCTTTTGTGCATCCATTTCATAGTCATCAAAATAATTATGTTACATAATAACTCACATTATCAATCTTCAATAAAATATCCCAATATCATTATTAAACAATCATTTGACTATAATTTTACTAATTCATACTTAAGCAAGATAACTATAATTAGGTTAAATTATTTTATGACAAATCATGAAATCATATCAAATCTATCATAATAAAATATTCTTAAGAATTATCAAAACCAAGAAAAAATATATATTCATTATTTCCCAAATTTCTAAATATTCTATTATCATATTGCACCATCCAACCATTGATAAAAAAGATCCCAAACTTCACAAAACCGCTTATCCTCTTGTTCTCCAATCTCAAATGTCAATCCACTCACCTCAGCACACTCCAACATTTTCTCAATAATCTCTTCGTCTATTGGTATTTTCTCACTCTTCCAATGTTTAGCAAATACAATCCTAGCCGCTGTCAACACATTTACAATCAAATATTTTAAATTTTTATTATATATATCAGGTATGATTCCCAATAAAAAAAAAAAAATCTCTGGTTTCAAATCTATGTATTTCTTCATCATTCCCTCCAGCCACATGCAAATTCTAGTCCAATATTTCCTGGCCTCCTCACAAGTCCACCACATATGGCAATATGAGCCAGGTATCTGATGACATTTCCAGCACTTTTCAGATTTATTCCCGAACACTCCCGCCACTTCTGTCGGGGGAAAGTGCCACCTGCAAAACATCTCACACAAATTTTCCCTATATGCTGTTGACATTGTCATTTTATAATTTTGTGACCACAGTCTTTGCCATTTCTCTCAATCAATCCCATATCCAAAATTCTTCCCCCAAGCAATCACTGTTTCTTCAACTTGTTCTTCCTCTAATTTAATTTCCAACAAATAAGTATATAATTTTTTAATCACTTTTTCATCAGTACCTGTCAAAATCCTATCCAAGTCAGTCAATTTATCATAAAATCCCTCTGTTTTAGAATCTTTAAGATATCTTGCATGTATTTGCGCATATGAAAACCAACCCATCTCTATACCTTGTTCTTCTAAATTTTGCATCACCTTAAGCCCACCCCCTCCATCCAACACTTCCTCACATCTAACTGTTTGTTCCTTCTTATAAGTTATAGGATACGAAAAAGCTTCAATAGTTGATAACCAAACTGGAATTTTCAAACAACATTGCTTCCCAATTTTCTCCCAATTCAACCACAACGATTCCCGTATATAATGTCTTCCGAAACAACCCTGTGACCTAGTTCCCCTATACCATAAAAAAGCATGCCAACCCAACAACAAACCATGACCCTCCAATGTCAACAATCTAGTCTTTCCCAACGCTATCCATTCTTTAACCCACATTAAGTTTGCAGCTTGATAATACAACTCCCAATTAGAAAGGCCAAATCCTCCTCTAATTCTCGCATCCTGTAAAAGTTTTAATTTTATTCTCGCTTTCTTGCCTTGCCATACATACCTCAACACAATTTTATTTAGTTCTTCGAAGTAATCCTTACTTAACCTAATTGGTATTGTTTGAAACAAATATAAAATTCTGGGTAAAATATTCATCTTGACTGTTGAAATTCTACCTATCAATGACAATTGTAGGTTTTCCCATTTTTTCAGGTCGGTTGCTCTCTGCTGTTTAAGCCCAATACAATTATTCTCTTTCAATGTAGTACATCTTGACGTCAAATATATCCCCAAATATTTAACTTTATTCGTAACTTGAATTTTCAATAAATCCGCCAGCTCCTCTCCCTGCCTTAATAACATGTTATTAACATGTTAATAACATGTTATTAACATGTCAAAATCTTCGCCCTGTCCTCATTTTTTTTTAAACCAGCCATCTCACCATACGTCTCTATCTTTTCCAATAGTTTTAAAGCTGTCTCCAAAGGATCCTCCAAAATAAAGACCAAGTCATCCGCAAAGGATTGCAATCCGAATTCCTCTTTTTTGACTTTCATTCCTTTTATGTTTATATCCTCTCTAATATTTCTGTTTAAGACTTCCAAGGTCAATATAAATAACAAAGGAGATAATGGGCATCCTTGTCTTGTACCTTTTTTAATATTAATAGAGTCTGTGAATTCTCCATCTATCATTACTTTTGCCATTTGCTTATAATATACGGCTTCTATTGCTTGTATAAATTTTCTAGCAAAGCCCGTCTGTTCCAATAATAATAACATAAATCTCCAGTTCACATTATCAAATGACTTTTGGGCATCTAAGAATATCAAAGCCATTTGTTTTTCCGAGTGCGCCTCATAATATTCCAATGTGTCCAGGATTACCCTCATATTGTCTTTAATCTGTCTCTTTGGTAAAAATCCATTCTGATCAGAGTGAATAAAATTATTTAGGTATTTTTTAAGCCTTTCTGCCAAGATTGAAGCAAATATTTTATAGTCTTCATTCAATAAAGAAATAGGTCTATAGTTTTTAATTTGTAATGGGTCAACCCCTTCTTTTGGAATAAGTGTAATATAAGCTTTTGATCATGTTTCAGGTATTTTCTTATTTATCATAACTTCATCATGACTTCTAACAGTGGAATGCTCAGCAATTCTTGTAGTGTTTTATAAAATTCTGCCGGGAAACGATCTGGTCCTGGTGCTTTCCCATTGTTCTGTCTGTTAAGTGCTTCAGTTAATTCCATTATTGTTATAGCACTTTCTAACATTTTCTGAGTTTCATCAGGTATCTTAGGTAGGTTAGCATTTTGTAAATACTGTTTAATTTTTCCCTCATCAAGATCCTCTTGTTTATATAATTGTCCATAAAAATCTTGAATGATTGCCTTTTTCTCCTTATTACCATAACAAATTTGACCATGATCATCTATTAACTGTGATATTTTCCTTGATTCTTTCTCTTTTCTCAGCTTATATGCTAACCATCTACCTGGCCTATTTGCATCTTCAAAATAGTTCTGTTTAGCACTTCTAATTTTTTGTGCCAATTCTTCTTTCTCTGCTTGATCCATTTTGTGTTTAATTATGTCCATTTTAAGTTTGATATCTTTTTTCTGTGGCATCTTCTGTAATTCTTTTTCCAGTTTTTTATGGTCATCTTCTAGAGCTTTATTCATTTGCCTCTTCCTAATGTTCTTTTTCTTTATATAGTCCATTATTAATCCTCTTGCATATGCCTTCATTGTATCCCAAACATTCTGTATTGAAGTATCTTCTTTTTTGTTTTCATTGAAGAAGAAAGCCAATTCTTTTTCCATCCATTGTGTAAAATCTTTTTTCCTTTAGAATAGTATTATTTAATGTCCATCTAGATCTTCTTTTTTGTCCTTTCCATTTAGTTGTCATTGGATTATGGTCTGCCCACGTACTTGTTTCAATATTCATTTCTTGAATATTAGATAATAATTCTGTTGATGTCCAAATGATATCTATTCTGGACCACGATAAATGCCTGTTTGAATAAAAAGTATATTGTTGAGTTTTAATATTTCTTTCTCTCCATATATCTTTTAAATTTATTTCATCTGTCATTTTAAAAAAGGATTTAGGGAGAGTTTTCCTATTTTGTCGTGTTGTTTTTGCTGTATAGTCCAGTTTATTGTCTACAATTCCATTAAAGTCCCCCATCATAAGTATGTTAACATAGTCCAGTTCAATCATTTTCATATGTAATTTTTTATAAAATTCTTCTTGCTTATCATTTGGGGCATAAATTGCAACCAAAAGAGTTTTTATATTATTATCCACTATTTCAACTATTAATACTCTTCCATCTTCATCCATATAAATCAATTTGGCTGGAGTGGTTTCTTTAACGTACAAAACCACTCCTCTTTTCTTACAATGGGTCAGAGAAGTAAATATTTTCCCTAACATTGGTCGTATCAATAATTGTTCATGTTGTTTTTTAATGTGTACTTCTTGTAAGCAAATTATATCAAATTTTAGCTTCTCCAATTTATAAAAAGTTTTCCTTCTTTTGATAGCTGAGTTCAGTCCATTTATATTCATAGAAATCAGTTTTTTCTCCCCCATAGTTATGTTTTATATTTAGGTCTAACAGCTCTCGTGGATCTTATTTCACGTTGTTCTTTGATCTCCATTTGTCCACCTATTGCGCCTTCTTCTTTTTCCATCTCCATTTGGCCCTCTTCAAGTTCAATTAAAATCTTTTCTTTTTCTGTCTCCATTTCTCTTCTTTCAAAAAATTCCTTGTAAAACATTTCTGCTTTCGCAATTGAATCAATTCTGTATCTCTGTTCTTGCCATATCAACATTAATCCTTCTGGAATCAGCCATCTATAATTCACCTCTTTTTTCAATAGCATTTTAGTCAAAAATCGATACTCTCTTCTAATCTCTCTCATTTTTCTAGGTACTTGTTTTAAGACCAGAATCTCTTTGCCTTTCTATTTCAACCCCTTCTCTCTTACCACTTGTAATATTTGGTTTTTAATAGTTTTTTTAGCAAATCTAACATGGACCTCTCTTGGTAATTGATTCCTCATCGCATATCTTGTGAAGACTCGATATATCTCATCTACTCCATCCATCATCTTTTCCTCTGTTATTTCCAAGACTCCAGCCAAAATTTCAATCATTACTGCTGCCAAGTTTTGTCCTTTTTCTTCCTCAATATTTTGGAATCTAAGATAAAATTCTGACCTGTCCATCTCCCACTTCAACATCCCACTTTTTTCTTGTTCGACCATTATTAATCTGTTATCAATATTCCCAATTGTATCATCTCTTTGTTTGTCTTTCTCTTCTATTTTTTGGATTCTCTCATCATGTTTCACCATCATTTGTTGAAAATTTTCAATTTTCTCATCCATCTTTCCAATTCTTTGGTCAATACTCTCCATTCTTTGTTCCATACTCATTTTAAGATCTTGTATTCCTTGCATAACCATCGTTAAATCCACTTGCGCTTTGTCTTGCTTCGCCATTGTTGAGAGTCGTCCTCCAGATGACGGGGAAACAGGAGCGGAAGTTGAGATGCCCGAAGGTAAAATTTTCTTACTCATTTCGATAACTCAGGGTCTTCTGGATCTTTTAATCCAATTAGTGAGGTAGCCAATTATAATCCAATTTTTAAAAAAGGAAAACACCACAAAAAACAAAAACAAAACAGTAATAAGTAAAAATCCCAAAATTAAAAAGAGAAAGATTCTTCAGGTTCTTCAATACCTTAATCCAATTGTAAAATACGCAAATATAATTCAAAAATAAAAAGATGAAGAAAAAAAAGAGCAAAATAAAGCCCAATAATATCAAAAAATAATAAGCAAAGAAAAAGGAAAAAAAAAAGAAAAAAGAAAAAGAGAGTTCTTCAAATTCTTCCCACCTTAATCCAATTGAAAACCCTCAGAAAATGAAAAAAAGCCATAAAAATAAGTCAAAAAAGGAAATCAAAAAAGCAGACATCCCTATAAAAAAAAGAAAAGAAGCAAAAAAAGAGTATTCTGAGGCTTCCCCTTTAAAAAAATAAAAATAAAAATAAAAGATAATAAAAGATAAAAAATAAATATATCAATATTACAAAATAGTGTGGGGTTGGAGGGGAGGGATGAAACAATTAATTAGGAGTTAAAAAAAAAAAAAGACACACATTGCCTTTTATTTATCCAAAGCTCTTATTTGACTTCTCCACAAGTTTCAAAGCCAAACTTCAAATATTCATTAAATAATAGAAGTTCCAAAGAGCACCTGTATAAACATCCTCCAGTACTCTTCCCTCTATCTTATCATTTCCAGTAGCCTTGAGAAAAGTTTTTCAAACAAAAGTTTTTCAACTTCAAACAGAATATTTCCAAGCCTCTAGTTGGCAGTGTTACAAAGTTTCTTCAATCCACTCCCCCTTCTTCCCCCCAGAGAAAAGCCTAAAAAGAGAAAAAAAAATATGTATGTATATTTATATATATTAAAAAAAGATATTAAAGGGGGCCTCTATTTTTAAAAATACAAACAGTCAGAAAAGCAAAGAGAAAACCAGTAAATATAAAAATATAAAAGAAAAAAGCCAGTCTGGTTAACTATATCGCAATAGAAATTCAGTAAAAAAAAAAAAAGTAAAAATAAAAAGCCAAGCCTCATTTTGATGTTACTAAAAAAGATCGCTGCTAAGTCAGATTCTGTCAATAATTTTACAGATTTCTTCTAATATTAGAGTGTTCTTGAGTCCCAAGCAAAAAAAAAAAAAGATCCTCACCAGCCGATACACTTCTTTCTATCCCGTTCTTCCGGAGCTGTCCCAGCTTCAGCAGCCTAATGGCTGCCTCTCCGCCATTGGCAAAGGGGCTTCTTCTGGATCGACCAGGGACTTGCGATGTCCCCGGAATCTACAGAATGCGCCCCTTACTGTCACCGTCACTACGAGATGGTTTAGGTCCGTTACGACCGACCAGGGGCGAAGATATCAGCTGTGATCTCGGAGCCCCGAGATCACAGCTGTATCGCGACGACGAAGCTCCGCCTTCTCCATACATTTCTTTCAAGTTTTATAATCTAAATGGTCAACAAAGCATGGATAAAATGAATCAGTATTTTTTTCTATTTGGCTATTAAAAGTTCTGCATTAAGAAACATGAAACTCTAACCCATATAGCTGTGTCCAGTATACCATTATTAACAGTGTATCTGGTTATTATCTATTTGTTTATGGTTTCAGTTGCATTTCCATCATTTAACTTTGAACATACATTTTATGTACAGCATGTGCAGCTACTACTGATGAAATTTGTGTACAATATATTGAGAACTAGTCCATTAGGAAAAAGATAGAGAAGGAAATATAAAGCTGAAAGGTTTGAAAACACTAAGAAAAAAGAAAAAGCAAGCAAGCAAGGTTAAACAGCTTTGTCTCGAAGAAGTTATGTAAAGTAATCTGAAACTCCAGATCAGTTATAGTGTAGTGACTACAAATGGGATTGCACTATTGGCTTAACTGAGACAATTGGAAAACCATTCATTAAAAGCTTTAATTCCACTTTAGAATTCTATACAGGGTGGCTGATTATTTATTTTGTTACCAGTGAATTCCAGTCACATCTGTTCAGATACATACAAATTTTTACACCTTTTCTAAACCACTTAAGTTTCATTGCATGTTGCTTTGATAGAGACCATTCTTGGTACTTGTTAAGTATTGCCTAATATGGTCATAGGAGTGGAGTTTGTTGCCAGACTCCACTCATTGGCTCAGCCACTGGTGGGAGAAATAAAGTCCCATCGGTGGCTGAAATGCTGGACAGCCCTGGCAAAATAAGCCAGTGGCTGAGCGACTTGTGGAATGAAATAAATAAGTTACCTGAAATCCTTGTGTCTTGCTTCTTCACTCAACGTGCCCACATAACAGTACTCTTTGACAGGGACCTCCATTCTAAAGAAAGATTTCCAGTTCTGATTTCCTAACTGACTGTATACTATTTTTAAATGTCCTCTCTCTCTTAATCTCTCTCTATATTTATCTTACCATCTTCAAGGGCATTTTCCAGCATCCTGCAATTTTATCTTAATCTTTCCTATCCTTGCTTCATTTTAACTTTATTTTAACTTCAGGCAGTATTTGTACAACACGAAGGACGAAGGGAGGCATGAAGTATATTCAGACTTGCAAGCTCCTGTAACTTTTTAATAAAAACAGCATTAGAACTCATAAGGTGGTTTCCTCATCTGGTCTATCTCAAAATCTTCAATATTACAAGTCTCTCTTCATGAAAACTAGAGTGAGTCAAGTATGAGGTGCTTTGTCAAATTACAACTGTTCCTCTGATTTAAATTTATTTTATCTGAACATTGCCACAATTGGGGCTCAAGTTTTATCCTCTTCTTCAAGGTTATGGCTGTGTAATATATGAAATGTATGCTATTACACCAGATTGGAAAGTGTCTTTTAATCAAAAATGCTAAACTATATAATATTAGCAATAGCACTTGGGCTTATATATTACTTCACAGTGCTTTACAGCCCTCTCTAAGCAGTTTACAGAGTCAGCATATTGCCCCCAGCAATATGAGTCCTCATTTTACCCACTTCGGAAGGATGGAAGGCTAAGTCAACCTTGAGCCTGCTAAGATTTGAACTCCCAAATTGCAGGCAGCCAGCAGTCAGCAGAAGTAGCCCACAGTACTGCATTCTAACATTGCATTACCACAGTTCAATATTAATGTTTAAATAGTTATTTCAACTGAAAATCTTCCCACTTACTTCTGAAGAGTGAGCCTGCTGAACTCAGTGTAACTTCTGAGAAGAAATAACAGTATAAAAAGTTAATTAAATTATGACTATATTTATTCCTGTTACATATATATTGTCATTCTAATCAGAGTATCCTGGGAAAATTCCTAAGCATTTAGAATAGAAAACATTAATAATTTAGAAGAAAACCATTGAAGTTAAAATGGCAGAAATTAGTTTTAAAAATACAGAATAATTAGTACTCATAGCTGTGATATGGAGTTTGAAAGTGAATTTTCACTGCAGTGCAATCTTTACTAAGATCCTAGAGAAATAACAGATGGTTTTGAAATTTCCAGAACTATCAAATGACTACAAAACACAATAAACAAAGAAGAAGCAAAAAAAAAAGTTCAGAATAAGGCCAAATATTTATGCCATTAACTCTTCAGATCAGGATTGCTTCATAATGAAAAATGTAGACTAAATGCATGAGTTGGTTTTTTTAATTGTTAAATTAATATTACAATCAGGATCAAGAGCTCTTAGATCTATAATTAGTCCCTAATACATTGCTAGTAATGGATGAAACACACAGCCTTACAGAGTATGAAAAAGATGTCTTTTTTGCATGTTTTATATCAGCAAAGCTTAATGAATGAGAGAGAGAGAAAGAGAGAGAGAGAGAGAAAGAGAGAGAGAGAGAGAGAGAGATCATAAACACATAATAAATCTCTGATAAATATATATTCTTATTGTTCTGACATATTTTTGATTATTTTCAATCAATTGAATGCTTCAATGTTTTTTCTACTCAAAGTAGAAGAAACTTGGGTGAAAGTGGAACCTGCATTCTTACACTTAACTTTATTGCAAGATGATTGATGAATCTGCCTTTCATTAAACATCCTTTCTTTATTGATCTTAAATTACCTTGATTTTCCAAAGAGGACATCATGAAGGTATTATTCACATTGGATTTTTTAAGATTAAGTAATTTGTGTAGCCAAATGTAATATGGGAACAACCTTGGGTGGAAGGGCAAGAGACACAACCAAGGGTAACAATCTCATAAATGACAATTAAGTTCCCAAGAGGAAAGTGGCTGGGGGAAGAAAGTTACCATCAATTGGTAATTTGTATTATAAAGGTAATAGTTGTAAGTCGGTAAGGTGTATTAGAAAAATAAACAACATCACCCCAAAGTTCAAAAATAAATGCAAAGACATTATAAAATATAGTATTAAAAGTTAGTATTTTTCTGCCATGAAATGTAAAGATATAGATGAAGTACATGACTTTATGATATTTGGATGCCATAAAATGTCTCTTATGCCAAAATTTGTTTTTCAGTTTCATGAAAATTATTATTTTTACCTCATCAAATATATTAAAAATTCCTTTAAGAGAGGGTAGGTCAGAAGAATAATACAATTTCCCTTTAATTAAAGATAGAAAAGCCCACAATGCTTTTTCAAAGATTTAAGAGAATAAGGTCTATTCTCAAATCAACTCTGTGAACATACTTAACAACAAACATACAATCATTAGCCTTCTTTGATTGTAGAATTACATTTTTAAATTAGGAAATTTGTACTGTCCTTGTTTATAATAAAAAGTATATCTGGGTTATTACTATGTAACAGCTTGACATAACCTTTTATAGAATTTTTTTTTTATTTAATAAAGTTTTATTTGGGTTTTCACACATACAAAATACAAGTAAAACATCTTTTAGGAAATAGCATGGTCCTGGGTTATACTTCTTTATACAGACACAAAACTCAGTTTCATGCTCCTTTTTGTATTCTATTCCATATCTTATACGATTTTACATTTTCTATATAGTTTTTCTCCTCTTTTAATTTTCTCAATTTTATTTTGATTATCTCATCTCAATTCAAATCATTATATTTATACTTTTGTCTGTTCTGTTTCAATTTCATATTATCTTTTCTCATTAAACAAATTTTCTCCTGTAGTTACGAATTGGAGTATGATACCTTTATATCTTTTAATTACATCCATTCAACTCTTATTTAAACTTCAATATATAACTTAAGTTTATGGCCTTCAATATAATTCATAATACATAACTTCCAATCGAATTCTGCTTGGTACATTCTTATAATACACACTATATTATTTTTTAAAAAAGAAAGGTTGTAAATATATGTAATTATAAACCCTCATTCCATTCAGTTCTATCATTAATAATCATTAAAATCTTAACATCTTTAACACTTCTTTTCAATTAAATATCATACTTCCTTAAAAACACATATAATTTTTCCCTTATTTCTCTTCACATCTTTAACACTTCTTTTCAATTAAATATCATACTTCCTTAAAAACACATATTATTTTTCCCTTATTTCTCTTCACATATGTTTTATAAATCATTAAATATACCTTTTGTTACATTTATTTATCGACAAGCATTCCACTGAATTACGACAGCTATTTTATCAGACATTTTAATCATACATTGTTTCATATTTTCTAAAATTATTTCTGCTTCTAATATAACCATACTATCTTATGTACCTTTGCAGAATCCCTTTTTCCATTAAGTTTTCACCCATTATCTCCAAATAGGCCCTGTTTCTCTATGTTTTGCTTCTGTCCTTAATAACTTATTTTCCTTTCTTTCTTCCCTCTCATCTTCTCCCTCTCCTTTTTACCCCCTTGTCTTTCTAGTTCTTATTCTCTCTTCTGCATTTCCCTCTTCTGTTGCTTTCTGATTTTATATTTATTTTTCACTCTATTATTTTTTTGGAGTTGTTTTTCCCAATCTTAAACTTTCCATTCTCTTTCTCCCCTTTCCTTCCCCCCCCCCATCTAAGATCACTTGTTCATTAAAGATGGCTTCTTCTTTGTTGCAATCTTCTTGTTTTGCAGGCATTTCTTCTTGTTTCTCATAATTCCAAATCTCTTTTTCTAAAAATTGAAATATGAACCTCTCCCTTCTTGTGCATCTTCTTTGTACTTTTAAAGTTCCATTTTCAGTTCTTCTAAAAGTGGAGCCATTTTAAACAGTTTTAAACAACTACCCGATTAATTTTAGTCATTCAAAACTGTTCTGTCCCCTCATTAGCATTCTTGAGATCCCCGCGCTTTGATTGGCCAAAGCGCGGGGCACTCTGATTGGCTAGGCGAGCCACGCCGATTGGCTCGCTAAGAATCTCCCGCGATTGGTCTATTCGAATCGCAGGAGATTCAAAGCGGTGTCATTGGCTGCGGCCGCCGCGGCTAAAGAAATAAAAGCCGCGAAGTTTCTCTATAGCGCCAGTTCGGTTCCCACATCAATAAAAGAGCTTGATACAAAGTCACCGACTCCTGGCATTATTTCCGAAGACACAACACTGGCGACGAAGGTGGGATTCTGATCCTGAACCGAAGCACGTGTCCGACGGAAGCCAGATGAATCTCCACGATGGCGAAAATCGCACCCTCCGCACCCTTCAACCCCGCCAGCGAAGACTGGGAATCGTACTCCGACAGATTCCACATGTTCCTCGAGTGCAGCGACCTGAAGGACGCCACCGGCCACATGAAGTGAGCCGTCTTCCTGGCCCACTGCGGGACCGAGGTATTTAAGATGGCCGAGGCACTTGCCAAACCCGCCGACGTGACAGCGATGGACTGGGACGTCCTCGAACCAATACTTCGGAGGCACTACGCTCCAGAGGTGCCCATCCTCATCCGACGCCATGAATTCTACTGTCGGGACCAACGGTCAGGTGAGAGTTTCAGCGACTTCGTCGCCGAACTACAACGCCTAGGGGGCCTGTGCGAATTCGACAACCTGAACGACGCCCTGCGAGACCGAATCATGCTCGGCCTGTGGGACCCCGTCCTCCAGAGTCGGGTGATGGCCAAGGGCAACATCAACCTTGCAGATACCCTCACCGAAGCCACAGCCGCCGAAGCGACCCGAACATCCACCGACCGCATGCGCCGACCGAACGCTGGGGACTGCAGCAGGAACAACCACCCTGAAAGGTCGGCCGAGGCCCAACCCGAGACAACCACCCACCAGGGCGATTTCCACTTGGCATCGGGTACTTCCGACGAGGAGGAGGAAATTCATCGCCTCCAGGCAGGCCGCAACCCACGGAACCGGTGGGGTCGTAAGTCGAGGACCAACTGTGCCGGTTGCGGAGGCAACCACCCCAGGTCCGAATGCCGGTTTTTCGAGTCGATCTGCCAGCATTGTGACAAGAAGGGACACATCGCCCGCGTCTGCCGCCTCAAAAAGAACCGCAGCCCGCCACGATGGGACCAGAGTGAATGGAGGCGAGAGAGCACACCACCCCGGACCAGAGATCGCCCCTCTGACAACAGATGGGACCGGAATGGACAATCCCTATGAGGCGGCGAGACCCAGCGAAGAGAGGAGACCCATCATATGGTCACCATCGGCCACGCCACAACCAATGACGCCTGGAAGGTCTACGTGGAGGTAGGCATCGAAGGCGAGCCATGCAAAATGGAGGTGGACTCCGGGTCCTACCTCTCCATGATAGCATGGCAAGAAATAAAGCGCTTGGTGCCTACCATCCAAAGGAAAGACCTAGACAGCCAGAGACGTAACATACAAAGGGCACACCGAAAGGCTTCCCCTGACAATCGTCGATCGCGACCGCCCAAGCCTACTGGGACTGCAATGGTTCGCCCCACTCGGCATCGCAGTCATGGGAATCGACCACATCACCAACGACAGCTGGGAGCAACAACTAGCCCGGGAATTCCAAGATGTCTTCGACGGAAACCTAGGCAAGTACCGAGGGCCCCTTATATCATTCAGCCTAGACCCAAACATCCCCCCAAAATGCCTGAAACCAAGGCGGGTGCCATTAGCACTTAAACCCAAGATAGACGAGCAAATGTCTTCCTGCCCCAAAAGGCGACGGCGGCGGAGCCTTTGCATAGGCTCTTGGACAAGGCGGCGACCTGGACTTGGGGGAAACGCAAGTAAGCCGCCTTCCAAAGAACAAAGGACCTCCTCACTTCGGATGCTGTCCTCATACAGTACAACGAGACCCTACCTCTGGCCGTCACATGCGACGCATCACCCTTCGGCGTCGGCGCTGTCCTCAGCCATACTCTCCCCGATGGAAAAGAAACACCCATTGCGTTCTTTTCAAGGCCCCTCACCAAACCAGAATGGAACTACAGCCAGCTGGACAAAGAGGCTCTGGCTATCGTCGCCGCAGTAAAAAGATTCCACGAGTATCTCTACGGCCGGACATTTACCATCACAACCGACCACAAACCGCTGCTGGGAATCCTTGCAGGGAACCGGGCCACCCCGAACATTCTGTCTCCCCGAATGACAAGGTGGTCTGAGTTCCTGGCGGCCTACAACTACGGACTCATACACAGACCGGGTAAGACGATCTCCTATGCAGACGCCTTAAGCCACTCGCTGCTACCGGAACCTGACACCGACCCAGCACCCACGACGACCACCCTCAGTATAGAGACTCTACCCAACCTACCCATAACCACGTCAGACATTGCCCGAGAAACTAATAAAGACAAATGTCTGGCGTGGGTGTTGCATTGGGTAGAGAAAGGGTGGCCGGAAAAGGACAACGACGAGTCCGTCAAGACATTCCAGAACCGGCAAACGGAACTCTCATTATTAAAAGGGTGCATACTATGGGGGGATAGGGTGGTCATTCCAGAAAAACTACAAGGGAAGGTTCTGGAAATATTACACGAGGGGCACCCGGGCATCGTTAGGACTAAAGCCCTGGCCAGAAGTTACGCTTGGTGGCCAGGGATGGACAAACAGATTGAGACATGGGTAGCAAGGTGCCAACGATGCCAGGAAACTAGGCCAAGCCCACCCACAGCACCCGTCCTAGAGTTGGAAACCCCAAGGGGACCTTGGTCTAGGATCCACATAGACTTCACCGGGCCCACAAAAGGACACACCTTCCTGATAACAGTAGACACTTACTCCAACTGGCTGGAGGTAAGCAACATGAGAACAATAACCACGGAGGCCGTGATTAAGGAACTCGGCAAACTCTTTGCAACACACGGCCTCCCAGACGTTGTCGTTTCCGACAACGGGCCCCAATTCACCTCACTGGAATTTGAAAAATTCCTAGCAGAAAGGGGCATCCGCCACGCGCTGACAGCACCGGCGCACCCGGCCGTGAACGGTAGGGCGGAACGGATGGTGCAATTCACTAAGAAGACCATCCGGAAAATAGACCACAGGGAGATCCAGGAGAAAATAAACAAACTACTCTTCACCCAACACATAACCTCAAATACCACAACGAATAAGAGCCCAGCCGAACTACTAATGGGGAGGAAATTAAGGTCCCCACTCGACAGGTTACACCCCACGTATAACTCGGAGAAGCCCCCAGACTCAAACAGCAAACACTGAACTTTCTCACCCGGCGACCCCGTATACGCAAGAAACCTGACGGGAGACCCACTATGGATACCGGCCGTCATCACACAAATAACAGGCCCACACTCGTACCGGCTACAAACAGCAGACCGACGAGCCTGGAAACGCCACATCAACCAATTAAGGTCGAGGACGACCAACCAAGAGACCACCGACGCACAAACAGGCGAAACCAACCCCCACAACACAAACCAAGGGGGAAGGGAAGACCCAGGGGACCAAAACCAAAGAAGAATAAACCAACCATACTTACCGGAAAGCAGCCAGCACGACCCCTCGCCAGGAAGAGACAGCCAGGCCAGCTCGACCGACCCGGGGAGACCGAGCGGGAGCGGCAAAACCTGCAGCTCAACCAACCCGGGAAGCCCAGGAGGGAGCTACGGAGAGCGGCCCGGCCCGACCGACCAGCCGGTTCCCACAACGGCATCCGGAGAAGCAGAGACCCCGACCGAACCGGCCGGGATCCAACCTACGACTGAGCTGCGCAGGTCCAGTAGGCTAAGACGGAGCCTTGCCTACCTACGGGACTACACAATGTAAGGACTAAACCAAGAGGGAAGGGATGTTCTGTCCCCTCATTAGCATTCTTGAGATCCCCTCGCTTTGATTGGCCAAAGCGCGGGGCACTCTGATTGGCTAGGTGAGCCGCGCTGATTGGCTCGCTAGGAATCTCCCGCGATTGGTCTATTCAAATCGCGGGAGATTCAAAGCGGTGCCATTGGCCGCGGCCGCCGCAGCTAAAGAAATAAAAGCCGCGAAGTTTCTCTATAGCCCAGTTCGGTTCCCACATCAATAAAAGAGCTTGATACAAAGTCACCGACTCCTGGCATCATTTCCGAAGACACAACAAAAACAATAACCAAGAATCCAGAAATCATCAAGTAATCCAAATAGTCCCGAGTTATATCTTCTTATTTCTTTTTTGACTTTCTCTTCCTGGGGTTTTTGTTGCGATGTTTCATTTAGAATCTATCTTTTGGAAGTCTTGTTGGGATTTTGCTGTAAGTTCTTTTTTAATTCCAGGTAGTCTCCTCCCTTCCAGATCCTACCATTTTATTCTTTCTCTCTCCTTTCCTGTTTCCAAAAGCTTTTAATTATCCAGAAATCTTTATTATCCTTTTGAATTTTTATTTTCAGCATTAAATGCCTATTCATGTCAAAGTGGATTTTTTTTCAGTTTCTTGCTTAAGTCTCTTAGCTGTCAGTATAAGGAAGGGAAGAAAAAAACCCTAATCCTTTCCCTTCCCTCTCTCCTTCGCAGCTTCAAAATCTTCTCTGGGAACAATGTTGTTAAGTTTAAATTCCAGGGTACCTTATTTGTTGCTTTTGCTGTTTGACCCAGTCAACAAAAACTTTCTCTTCTTATCTTCCTCCTGCACATTCTTTTCCGGTAGAGTTCTTCTTTGTGGTGGCCATTTCTGACCACCGCTGCAACCGCCTTCAGGAAAGAGAGTAATGGCCAGCTGGGGAGGAGAGATGTGGCTCTCCTCAACCCTGTTGGCAATCTCCCCCCTCTTCACCACCTCTACAGGGTGGCTTAGCCCTGAAAGCAGCCGGCTCGGGGCACTCCAATGGCGAGCATGGATTGAAGCCTCATAGAGATGAGATTTTGGTCTGTTGCTGAAGAAGCTCAAACCGGAAGTCAACAACCTTTTATAGAATTTTGTTTCCTTTGTCTCTGGTGTCAAGGTTTTATTTTTTTATTACTGTTAGTCAAAAGAGTGAAGATAACATGGTATACTTATAAAAATCAGAGTTAAAAATAACATTCAAATGGAATGAAATCTAATTCTATTTTAATGAATTAACAGTTAGTTCAAAATTGTATTTAAACTTCAAAATGATATTTTTGCAATCAAAACCAAATACTAAATGTTAATTATGGTTAATTTTACTCTGAAACCAAACAAGCTTACAAAAACTAAATTTATGTAAATTAGGCTTAAGTGTATAATTTAGCAATCAAGAATTTATTAAAATCTCTTCATCTTGAATAAGACATCTATAAGATCAAAACAATAGAATTCATAATACCTATACACATTAGTAGTTTCCATTTCAAAGGGAACTGTGCTGACTGCATAAAACACTTATTTGATAATCATTTTGCACTGTATAATAGCAATCTTCTAGACTAAAAACAAATCACCAAAAGTCAGATGAAATATATTCAACTTGTATTTTGCATAGTAAAATGATAAGTGTTCTACATTTATTATACATGTATTGAAAAAAGTTTATCTATCTAAACCAATTCAATAAATAAAAGAAAGGAATCATATTGATCTGAATATAAAACATTATAACCATATCTACAAATAAGCTGCATTTAACTTTATTAAATCTTAATTTCAATCAATGCTGTTTCTCTATTAAGGTTTCTGAATAATTTTCATCTTCTGCTAAACAAATATCTCTCAAATAGATGACAGGTTCCTGCAACATAGTTTATTTTGGATAAGTAAACATGTTAGATGCTGTGGTGGTGTTGGAAATATTTATACATCTTTGATACAAAAAAATGCACTTTTGATATGAAGTACTCAGATTTTAGAGAAGTATTTCCCAAAGTATTTCCCATTGCTTTCTGCAACCTTTCTCTTTGTCCTTTTAAAGTAGTATGTAGCTATATTTATCACATTTTCTAGCTTTTTGGAAGATAATCTCCAAAAATTTCAAATAAATTCTGAAGAATAATTTTATTAACAATGTACCGACACTATGAAATTAAATATGTACTGACACTCTGGAATTAAAGTTTCCTTGAAATTTAAGTATGTTCACATGTGTATGCATGTATATGTGCCCTAATTTGTAAACATTTAAAGTCGATAAACCTTTTATTGCATATACAGCAGCTACATCTGGAATGACAAAATCCTATTACAATATCTCCATTCTCCTTCAGGGAGCATATAATGTGGAATAGTACTTCTATCGTTATTCATCCAGACCCTGCCTTCTGCATTATACAAGATAGTCAAGCGGTAAAACTTGATTGTTTAGATACTGAAGTAGAAATGTTCTCTAGAATTTCTACTGCTGATCACACAGAATCATCTTACTGCAGCCCTTATTGTTTGTGCATATTCTAAACATGTAGTATTTTGTTTTTAATCCCATGATTTAGTCAATAGAAGAAAAATTGTCAATTCTGGAACAGTAGTTATGTGGACTGGCTCACTTTTATAGAACCACTTTTAAAACTATTGAAGTTTTAATCAATACCACACTGAATTACACACTTCATACATTTACATGTATTTCTTGGACTTTTTTTTAAAGCAAAAGGAAACTCATACAATGTAGGATCCTTTTCAATGTTTATAAAATTTAAGAAATGATTTTGCTAATGTAATTTCACTGGAGAATGTTATGTTATTATGAACGTGCAGATTCTTTAAAAATTAGAAAACATAAATTGGTTATCCAATCAGTTACCACACATATGTAATGTGTGAGCCTACTTATATTCTTTGCACAAAAGTCACTTTTAAAAACTGTACTGTCCTTTAAAGAGTCAGAAAATAATATTGAATCACAGCACCTGTTTTATCAAATTCCAAACCTTTTTTTTTTTTTGAAAGAAAATTTTATTAATTTTCTACAAACAGACAAGACAAACAAAACATTAAAACATACACCTCTCATATTTACATACAGTGTGTCAGATGGTTCATCATTTTTGTGCATTCATTTTGTAGTCCCAGTTACAATTATGTTACATAACAACTCATATTATCAATCCAAACTTATATATCCTATAATCACTAAACAAAAAATAAATAATTTTTTTTTGACTATACTTTTAATCATTCATGCTTCATGAGCTAACAATACGTTAACCAAATTATTCAACTAATCATATAATCATACCAGATCAATCCTAAAAAAAAAAAAAAAAAACCTTTATAAATATAATATCGATTAACAAAGTAATAGCAAAATAACAAGATAAAGATATTTCTTACTATCTAAAATATTCTATTATCGTATTTTATCATCTAGCCATTTATAAAAAAGATCCCAAATTTCATAGAATTGTTTATCCTCTTGCTCTCTGATTTCAAATGTCAATCTACTCATTTCAGCACATTCCAGTATTTTCTTAATAATTTCTTCCTGTAATGGTATTTTCTCATTCTTTCAGTTTTTAGCAAATACAATCCTGGCCGCTGTTAATACATTTACAATCAGATATTTCAAATCTTTACTATATATATCAGGTAAAATTCCCAATAAAAAGATCTCTGGTTTCAAGTCTATATGTTTCTTTGTCATTTTTTCCAACCACATGCAAATTATAGTCCAATATTTTCTAGCATCCTCACAAGTCCACCACATATGGTAATACGAGCCGGGTATCTGATGACATTTCCAGCATTTTTCAGATTTATTCTTGAACATTCTTGCTATTCTTGTCGGAGGAAAGTGCCACCTGTAAAACTTCTTATACAAATTTTCTTTATATGCTGTTGACATTGTCATTTTATAATTTTGAGACCACAATTTCTGCCATTTCTCTAAATCAATCCCATATCCAAAATTCTTCCCCCAAACAATCATAGTTTCTTTGACTTGTTCTTCCTCTAATTTCATTCCCAGTAAATAACCATATAATTTTTTAATCACTTTCTCATCAGTACCCATCAAGATCTTATCTAAATCAGTCTGCTTATCATAAAATCCCTCCGTTTTAGAATCTTCATCATACCTTGAATGTATTTGTGCATATGAAAACCAATTCATCCTTATACCTTGTTCCTCTAAGTTTTGGATCGATTTAAGTTGACCCTTTTTATCCAAAAGTTCCCCATATCTAACTGTTTGTTCCTTCTTGTAGATTATAGGATAAGAAAATGCTTCAATGGTCGATAACCAAACTGGAATTTTCAAATAACATTGTCTTTTTATCTTCTCCCAATTTAACCACAAAGACTCCCGTACATAATGTCTTCTAAAATAACCCTGTGTTTTAGTTCCCTTATACCATAAAAAAGCATGCCAACCCAACAGCAAATCATGCCCTTTTAATGTCAACAACCTATGTTTCCTTAATGTTATCCATTCTTTGACCCACGTCAAACTTGCAGTTTGATAATACAATTCCCAATTAGGCAAGCCAAAACCTCCTCTAATTCTAGCATCTTGCAAAAGCTTTAGCTTTATTCTTGCTTTTTTACCTTGCCATATAAACTTCAACATGATTTTATTTAAATCTTCAAAATAGTCTTTTCCAAGCCTAATTGGTATTGTTTGAAACAAAAATAAAATTCTAGGTAAAATATTCATCTTAATTGTTGAAATTCTCCCTATTAATGACAATTGCAAGTTTTCCCACTTCTTCAAATCTGTAGTTATCTGTTGTTTAAGTTTAATATAATTATTCTCCTTTAATGTGCTACATCTTGTTGTCAAATATATCCCCAGATACTTAACCTTATTTGTAACTTGAATTTTCAAAAGATCTGCCAGTTCTTCTCTCTGTCTCAATAGCATATTCTTTGTCAAAATCTTTGTTTTATCTTTATTTATTTTCAAACCAGCCACCTCTCCATAAGTCTCTATCTTTTCCAATAACTTTGGAGCTGTTTCTAGCGGATCTTCCAAAATAAAAGCTAAATCATCAGCAAAAGCTTGTAGCTTAAATTCTTCCTTCTTAATTTTCATTCCTTTTATGCTTTTATCATCCCTAATATTTCTATTCAACACTTCCAAGGTCAATACAAATAGCAAAGGAGATAGGGGGCATCCTTGTCTTGTACCTTTCCTTATATTAATAAAATCTGTAAGTTCCCCCTCCATCATTACCCTTGCTGTCTGTTTATTATATATGGCTTCTATTGCTTGAGTAAATTTTTTAGCAAAATCCATCTGCTCCAAAAATAATAACATAAATCTCCAGTTCACGTTGTCAAATGCTTTTTGAGCATCTAGGAATATCAAAGCCATTTGCTTTTCAGGATGAGCCTCATAGTATTCCAAAGTGTCCAAGATTACTCTCATATTGTCTCTAATTTGTCTCTTTGGCAGAAATCCATTTTGATCTGGGTGAATAAAATTATTTAGATATTTTTTAAGTCTTTCTGCTAAGATTGAAGCAAAGATTTTATAGTCTGCGTTCAATAAAGAAATAGGTCTATAATTCTTAATTTGCAGTGGGTCAGTCTCTTCCTTCGGTATAAGTGTAATGTAAGATTCTGACCATGTTTTAGGTATCATCTTTTTTAACATAACTTCATTCATAACTTCTAACAATTGGATGCTCAATGATTCTTGAAATGTTTTATATAATTCTGCTGGAAGCCCATCTGGACCCGGTGCTTTCCCATTATTTTGTCTCTTAAATGCTTCATTTAGTTCCATCATTGTTATATTGCTTTCTAGCATTTCTTCAGTCTCTTTAGGTATCTTTGGTAAATTAGCTTCCTGTAAATACTGTTTGACTTTTTCTTCATCAATATTCTCTTGTTTATATAATTGCCCATAAAAATCTCGAATAATTTCTTTTTTCTCCTTATTCCCATAACAAACTTGGCCTTGTTCATCTATTAACTTCAATATTTTTCTTGATTCCTTCTCTTTTCTCAATTTATATGCTAGCCATCTACCTGGTTTATTTGCATCTTCAAAATAATTCTGTTTAGAGTTTCTGATTTTCTGTGCCAGTTCTTCTTTCTCTATTAATTCCATTTTATGTTTAATTACATCCAGCTTCAATTTAATATCCTTTTTCTGTGGCATTTTCTGTAATTCTTTTTCAAGAATTTTGTACTCATCTTCCAAGGCCTTAAAAGCTTGCCTTTTCCTAATATTCTTTTTTCTTGTATAATCTATTATCAAACCTCTGGCATATGCCTTCATTGTATCCCACACATTTTGCGTTGAAGTATCTTCTTTTTTATTTTCTCTGAAGAAAAAAGCCAATTCCTTCTCCATCCATTGTATAAAATCTTTCTCCTTTAAAATAGTATTGTTTAATGTCCATCTCGATCTTTTTTTTTTTGTCCCTTCCATTTAATTGTCATTGGGCTATGATCTGCCCAAGTACTTGTTTCAATATTTGTTTCTTTAATATTGGATATTAATTCTGTTGAGATCCAAATCATATCTAATCTGGACCATGATAAATGTCTATCTGAATAAAAAGTATATTGTTTAGCTTTAACATTTCTTTCTCTCCAAATATCTTTTAAAGTTAATTCATCTGTCATTTTAAAAAAAGACCTTGGGAGAGCCTTTCTATTTTGTTTTGTTGTTGTTGCTATATAGTCCAATTTATTGTCCACAATTCCATTAAAATCTCCCATCATAATTATATTAACATAGTCCAGTCCAATTATTTTCATATGTAGCTTTTTATAAAACTCTTCTTGTTTATCATTCGGAGCATAAATTGCAATCAAGAGTATTTTTATATTATTGTCCATTATTTCTACTATTAATATTCTTCCATCTTCATCTGTGTAAATCAATTTTGCTGGGATAGCCTCTTTAATGTATAGAACCACTCCTCTTTTCTTACATTGAGTCAAAGAAGTAAATATTTTCCCCAATTTTGGCTGTACTAACAATTGTTCATGTTGTTTTTTAATATGAACTTCTTGTAGACAAATTATATCAAATTTTAATTTCATTAATTTATGAAAAGTTTTCCTTCTTTTAACAGCTGAATTAAGTCCATTTATATTCATTGTATTCAGTTTTCTTTCTTCCATGATTATGCTTTATATTTAGGTCTAACAGCTCTCGTGGATCTCACTTCACGCTGTTCTTTATTGTCCACCTGTCCACTTACAGCTCCTTTCTCTTTTTCAGTCTCCAGTTGTTCCTCTTGAAACTCAATTAATGAGGCCTCTTTCTCTGCCTCCTCTCTTCTTCTTCCAAAAAATTCTGCATGGAAAAGTTCTGCTTTTTCAATTGAATCAATTCTATGTCTCTGCTCTTGCCACATGAACATTAATCCTTCTGGAATCAGCCATCTATAATTCACTTTGTTTTCCAGTAGCATTTTGGTCAGAAATCGATATTCTCCTCTCATCTCTCTCACTCTTCTGGGTATTTGTTTTAAAACCACAATCTCTTTACCTTTGTATTTCAATGTTTTCTCTCTTACCACTTGTAATATTTGTGTTTTAATGGATTTTTTGGTAAATCTAATATGGACTTCCTTGGGTAATTTATTCCTCATCGCATATCTTGTATAAACTCGATATACCTCATCTATTCCATCCATCATCTTTTCCTCTGTAATTTCCAAAGCATCTGCCAAAATTTCTATCATTAACGCTACCAAGTTTTCTTCTTTTTCCTCTTCTATATTTTGAAATCTAAGGTAAAATTCTGACCTTTCCATCTCCCACCTCAACATCCCACCTTTTTCTTGTTCAACCGCTGTTAATCTACTATCAATATTTCCAATCTTCTTCTCTCTTTCTTTTCCTTCTTCCTCAATTTTTTGAAATCTCTCCTCATACTTAACCATCATTTGTTTGATGTTTTCCACTTTTTCATCAGTCTTCTCTATTCTTTGTTCAATATTTTCTGTTCTTTGTTCAATGATGTCTGATTTTGTCTTAAGATCTTGGATTCCTTGCATAATCATCTGTAAAGTTACTCTTTCTTGTTCCTTATCTTGCTTCAACATTGTCTGGATTAAGCGTTGTCCTCCAGCTGGTGGGGAAGCAGAGGTAGAAGCAAAAATGCCAGTTGATATTGGTTTCCTGCTCATTTCAATGCTTCCAAGGCTTCAAATTCTTCTTAACTTTTAATTCAACTAATAAAGCAGCCAATTATAATCCAAAATGGAAAACTCCAATAGTAAAAAACACGAAACCAAGGAAGAAACAGCAAAAAAGGAAGAAGAAAGATCTTCAAGTTCTTCTAGACCCTAATCCAATTACGAAATAGTTCACCATAAAAAAAGAAAAAAAATAGAAAGAAGAAAAACAAATCCAAAAATAATAATATTGATTAAGAGCAAAAAAAAAAGAAAAACAAAAAGTTCCCAGATTCTTCACACCTTAATCCAGTTGAAAAGTCTCAATAATAATAATAATAATAATAATAATAATAATAATAATAATAATAATAATAAAGAAACAACAACAAAGTGGTCCAAGAACATAGATAGGAAAAGCAAAAAAGTCCCAATAAAAAAGAAAAGAAAAATAAAGAAAAAAAAAACCCTGAGGCTTTCCCTTTAAAAAAAATAACAAACAAAAATAAAAATATTACTAGAATTGAAATTTAAAAAAAAGGCTAGTGTGTGGGGTATAAGAAAGCACACTGCACTTTATTTATTTATCCAAGGCTCTTGTTATGACTTTCTTCTCCAGCAGCTTCAAAGCCAAACCTCAAGTGTTCTTGATAACAGTCCAGGAAAGCACCTGCAATAATATTTTACTGTGCTCTCCCTCTATCTTATCACGTTAAAATGTCCCTGAGAAGAGGTCTTTTTGCAATTCTCTCCCATTCAAATAAAATACTTTCAAGCCTCTAGTTGGCAGTGTTACAAAGTTTCTTAATGCTCTTCCTCCCCCCCAGCCGAAAAAAAGGAATAATATATACAGAAAAAAAAAAAGAAAAAATAGCCAAAGGGAGCCTCTATCCTAAAGAAAGTTAAAAAATCAAAGGGAGCATAAAAATATATATAAAAGAAAATTCAATCCGGTTACTTACAAAGTCACAGTAAAATCTTTCCCAAAAAATATAAAGAAAAGAAAAAAAAACCCAAGCCTCAATTTGACATCACTTTAAAAAACGCCGCTCAGACAATTTCAGTCAAAAAAAAAAAATCTCACAGCTTTCTTCTTTATTCCGGATGAACTTTCCAACCTCAGCGAATTTACAACACAAAAGAGTTTTTCTCATCCAGCCGACACACTTTCACTCCAATCACTTTCTTTCCGGAGCTGTCCCGACTTCAGCAGCTATGGAGGCTGCCTCTCCGCTGCCAGCGAAAGGGCTTCTTCCGGATCAAACCAGAGATTTTGCGATATCTCTGGGATCCTGGAACAGTGCCCTTCACAATCACCGTCTCTACGGGACGGTTTAGGTCCGTTAGGACCGACCAGGGGCGAAAATATCGGCTGCGATCTCAGAGCACCGAGATCGCAGCTGTATCGCCGAAACGAAGCTCCGCCTTCTTCCAATTGTGTTATATTTTTTGACATGCACATACTTGTGCATAATTCCAAACCTTAATAGCAGTGTAATTTTCAAGCTAGAATATTACCTGATTTGGAATACTGTCAGGTAAAAACTACCTAAAAGGATTAGAATTAATATCCCAAAAAAGTATTCCGACATTGCATGATAAGAGCTGCAGGATATGAATGCATATTTGTACATCTTCCAAATCTTGATAGGTAAAACCTGTTCCATTCTTTCCTTTGTTTAATTTCTGTTTTGTTCCCATCTTGACTAAGATTACATTACACTAATATACTAATATACATTAGTACATTGTACTAATTACATTATATTAATATACTTTTATTTTACAGTAAAACTCATAGCAGTCTGAAAGCTAAGAATATCAGTATTTTTTTCCTTTAAATCAATTGCATATTATTGAAAAAGCCTGCATCTGTGAGCAACAGAGGTTGGATTCTACCGGGTTGGACAGTAGAATCTATAGAACTGGTTGTTATGATTCTGCGCAGTTTGGCAAATCAGCAAATCATGCCCCTGGCTGGTCCCGTCCATCTCCACCCACTGCATGCGCAACATTGCATGCATGCCCGACATTGCTGACAATATTCTTCCCCCTCAGTCACTCCTTAAGGTATTTATTTTTTCCCCTCCCAATGACCAGCTGTTCCTATGATCAGCTATGCTGGGATTCCCCTTGTTTACCTCCTGCTTCGCCCAGGAAGCTTCCCTGAGGCCCAAGAAGGCAAAAAAAGGGGGGCACAGTACCCCCCTCCGCCCTCCATTTTTGCCTTCCTGGGAGCAAAAATGCACCACCACGAGGCTCCCCTGAGGCCCAGGAGGCCTCAAAAGTGTGTGTCCCCCATGCTCTTTTTTTTTCCCCTTCCTGATGCCCAAGGAAGCCTTCTGGGAGCAAAAAAACTTCCCCAGGAGGGTTCCCTGAGGCCCAGGAGGCCCCAAAGTTGAGCGTAGGGGGTGCTGCATGCCTCCCATGCTCCATTTTTTCCTTCCTGAGCCCCAGGGAAGTCTTCTAGGAGAAAAAATGCCCCCCAAGAAGCTTCCCTGAGGCCCAGAAGGCCCAAAAAACTGGGGAGTCTGCCCAAAAAAGGAAGAAGAAGCCACGCCCACCCAGTCACATGGCCAAGCCCACCGAGCCATGCCCACAGAACCAGTTGTTATAAAATTTGAATCCAATCCCTGGTGAGCAGCTTTAATCATCTTTCATTTATAAGGTTTTCTATGCAGTTTTAGATAAAATAGCACACCATGCTTTATATTTTTAAAACATTTGAAAATTACTTCAGTTTTTTTTTAAAAAACTAAAAACAAATTCATATGACACCACGGTTGAATTTTCTTATTCCCATTTATGTTAAGTATAAGCTTAGGTTCTAAAAAACTTCAAATAACTTATTAAAAACCCAGACCTATTACAAAACCACCAGGTTTCATTGTATTCCAAATCACCCACATTTGATTTTCTAAGTTTTAAGTTAGATTTTAAAGAAACACCTTATCTATTCACTGCCAAACTATAATCTGTAAAAATACTTTTGAAATGTATCATTTAAAGCCTTGCTGAAATGTTAAATAGCATAAAATTGTTATGTGTTTTCAATATATTATTTACTATGATTGTTGCCAAATAATAAGGTAAAGGTAAAGGGTTCTCTAGTTCATTCATGTGCAATTCTAGGGGGCAGTGTTTATATGACCTCACCCCTTTCCTAAGAGGTTTGTAGGGGGCGTGCATAAGTGCACCAATGTGCCTACCATCCCTGTCCTATTGTTTCTTTTTTCTTATATGTATCCATTTCATGTATTCATAACCATGCTTATACTTATACCTGTTATCTTATAATTGCTTAACAAAATAAATTAATAATAAATAAATAAATATCCATTTCTTAGAAAGGGAGCCAGTGTTCTCTAAAGAGACTTCTGTGATCATGTGGCCAGCATGACTTTATGCCAAGGTACATGGAATGCAGTTACCTTTCAACCAAACTGATACCTGTTTAGTACTAGCATTTGCATAATTTTTAATTGCTCAATGGACAGGAGCTGTGTTGAGGAGGGGAGCTCACCCCATCATTTGGTGCTTGGGTCTGGAACCTGGCTCTCAACTTTCCAATTGACAAGCTGAGCATTTTAACCACTGAGCCATCATGCCCCTAGCAAAATAATACAAAGAATTAAAACATTATTTCTAAGTAAACTAATTTATTTTTGGATATAAAGCTAAATACTATCTTAAAAGAAAAAGATTTTACACAATGGATGGAGAAAGAATTGGCTTTCTTTTTTAGAGAAAATAAAAAAGAAGATTCTTCAACACAGAATGTTTGGGATACAATGAAGGCATATGCTAGAGGTTTGATAATAGAGTATATAAGAAAAAAGAATATTAGAAAAGGCAAGCCACTAAGGTCTTGGAAGATGAGTATAAAAGACTTGAAAAAGAATTACAGAAAATGCCACAGAAAAAGGATATTAAATTGAAGTTGGATATAACTAAACATAAAATGGAATTAATAGAGAAAGAAGAATTGGCACAGAAAATTAGAAATGCTAAACAGAATTATTTTGAAGATGCAAATAAACCAGGTAGATAGCTAGCATATAAATTGAAAAAGGTGAAAGAATCAAGAAAAATATTGAAGTTAATAGATGATCAAGATCAAGTTTGTTATGGTAATAAGGAGAAAAAGGAAATTATTTGAGACTTCTATGGGCAACTATATAAACAAGAGAATATTGATGAGGAAAAAGTCAAACAGTATCTACAGAATGCTAACCTACCTAAGATATCTAAAGAGACTGAAGAAATGCTAGAAAGCAATATAACATTGATGGAATTAACTGAAGCACTTCAGAAACAAAATAATGGGAAAGCACCAGGTCCAGATGGGCTTCCGGCAGAATTTTATAAAACATGACAAGAATCATTGAGCATTCCATTGCTAGAAGTTATGAATGAAGCTATGTCAAAGAAGATGATACCCAAAACATGGTCGGGGCTTGTATTACACTTATCCCAAAAGAAGAGGCTGATCCACTGCAAATTAAGAACTATAGACCTATTTCTTTATTAAATGCAGACTATAAAATCTTTGCTATAATTTTAGCAGAAAGACTTAAAAAATACTTCAATAATTTCATTCACCCAGATCAAAATGGATTTCTGCCAAAGAGACAAATTAGAGACAATATGAGAGTAATCCTGGATACTTTGGAATACTATGAGGCACACCCTGAAAAGCAAATGGCTTTGATATTCCTAGATGCTCAAAAGGCATTTGATAATGTGAACTGGAAATTTATGTTATTACTATTGGAACAGATGGGTTTTGCCAGAAAATTTATCCAAGCAATAGAAGCCATATACAATAAACAGACAGCAAAGGTAATGATGGAGGGAGAACTTACAGACTTTATTAATATAAGAAAAGGCACAAGACAAGGATGTCACCTATCTCCTTTGCTATTTGTATTGACTTTGGAAGTGTCAAATAGAAATATTAGAGATGATAAAAGCATAAAAGGAATGAAAGGTATGAAAATTAAAAAGGAAGAATTTAAACTGCAAGCCTTTGCTGATGACTTAGCCTTTATTTTGGAAGATCCGTTAGAAACAGCTCCAAAGTTATTGGAAAAGATAAAGATATATGGTAAGGTGGCTGGATTGAAAATAAATAAAGACAAAACAAAGATTTTGACAAAGAACATGCTACTAAGACAAAGAGAAGAATTGGCAGACCTGCTGAAAATCCAAGTTACAAATAAGGTCAAGTATCTGGGGATACACTTGACAGCAAGATGTAGCACATTAAAAGAGAATAACAATATTAAACTTAAACAACAGATAGCTTTAGATTTGAAGAAATGGGAAAACTTACAATTGTCATTAATAGGGAGAATTTCAACAATCAAGATGAATATTTAACCAGAATCCTATTTTTGTTTCAAACAATACCAATTAGGCTCGGAAAAGACTATTTTGAAGATTTAAATAAAATTATGCTGAAGTATATATGGCAAGGTAAGAAAGCGAGAATAAAGCTAAAGCTTTTGCAAGATGCAAGAATTAGAGGAGGTTTTGGCCTGCCCAATTGGGAATTGTACTGCCAAGCTGCAAATTTGATGTGGGTTAAGGAATGGATAACATTAAGAAAGACTAGATTGTTGACACTAGAACGTCATGATTTGCTATTGGGTTGGCACACTTTTTTGTGGTATAAGGGAACTAAAACACAGGGTTATTTTAGAAGACATTATATACGGAGTCTTTGTGGTTAAACTGGGAGAAGATAAAAAGACAATGTTATTTGGAAATTCCAGTTTGGTTATCGACTACTGAAGCATTTTCCTATCCTATAATTTATAAGAAGGAACAAACAGTTAGATATGGGGAACTATTGGATGAAAAGGGTGAACTTAAATCGATCCAAAACTTAGAGGAACAAGGTATAAAGATGAATTGGTTTTCATATGCACAAATACATTCAAGGTATGACAAAGATTCTAAAACAGAAGGTTTCTATGATAAACAGATTGATCTAGATAAGATCTTGATGGGTACTGATGAGAAGGTGATTAAAAATTATATGGTTATTTACTGGGAATTAAGCTAGAGGAAGAACAAGTTAAAGAAACTATGATTGTTTGGGGGAAGAACTTTGGATATGAGATTGATCTAGAGAAATGGCAAAAATTGTGGTCTCAAAATTATAAAATGACAATGTCAACAGCATATAAAGAAAACTTGTGTAAGATGTTTTACAGGTGGCACTTTCCCCCGACAAGAATAGCAAAAATGTTCAAGAATAAATCTGAAAAATACTGGAAATATCATCAGATACCTGGCTCATATTACCATATGTGGTGGACTTGTGAGGACGCTAGAAAATATTGGACTAAAATTTGCATGTGGTTGGAAAAAATGATAAAGAAACGTATGGATTTGAAACCAGAGTTTTTCTTATTGGGTATCTTACCAGATACATGCAGTAAAGACTTGAAATATCTGATTGTAAATATATTAACAGCGGCTAAGATTGTATTTGCTAAAAATTGGAAGAATGAGAAAATACCATCGCAGGAAGAAATTATTAAGAAAATATTGGAATGTGCTGAAATGAGTAGATTGACATTTGAAATTAGAGAGCAAGAGGATAAACAATTTTATGAAATTTGGGATCTTTTCTATCAATGGTTAGATGACAAAATACAATAATGGAATATTTAGAATGTTAGACAGCAAGGAATATCTTTATTTTTTTTTCTTTTTTGTTATTTGACATTATATTTATAAAGTGTTTTTAGGATTGATTTGGCATGTTTATATGATTTGTTATAGAATAAACTGTTTAAAGTATTGTTATCTCATAAAGCATGAATGATTAAAAGTATGGTCAAATGATTTTTTAATAGCGATATTAGGATATATAAGTTTGGATTGACAATATGAGTTGTTATGTAATATAACTGTAATCGAGACTACGAAATGAATGCACAAAACTGACGAACCAACCGACACACTGTATGTACATAAGAGAATTGATGTTTTTATGTTTTGTTTGTTTTGTTTGTTTGTAGAAAATCAATAAAATTGTTGTGTTTTTTTTTTTTAAAAAAAAAAAAGCTTGCTACATTCACCCTGGAACATTCACTCAAGGTATCACAGTACTCAAAGGGTATTTCATAAGGCTTTATCAGTCATAGTTAAATCAGTATTTAGTTATCAATACTTTATGAGATACATTGTTAGGTTAAAAATTCATACAACACAATTATGACAGAAGTAAGAATTAGTTGCAGATATAAAACATAATTAATTAAGCTTATATTAGGAGGAATTTCAAGGCACATAAATAAGGACTTAAATGTTACCATTAGAGAACAAAACTTTGTTCTGACTATGTAATATATTAAATAAAATACCAATTAAAGCACTTTTAATATGCTTATATGCTTTAATTATCATAAGGAAATTATGTGAAAGGCACACATGTCATCTGAATTATTTTTATGGTCAGCTTAAAAAGATCCATAGAATGACCCATAAGAAGTGTAATATTGGAGAATTAAATTAAGTATAGGAGAATTTAAAAAATTGCCAATGTCCCTGGCTCTGCTTTACCATTTTTCCATTAAAAAACCATACAGAATCCATTAAGAAATATTATTTTATAATTTTAACTGCAGGCATCAATATTTAGCACTATTGTATCAAATCAAATTCTTCCACTTTGTCATGCCCCTGTTGGAATCTGATTTGGAGGGGGAGGCCATCAGCTGACAGGGAGTGGAAGTGTGGCTCCATTGGCTGTGGAAGAAATTGGGGAAGGGCAAAGACCAGCTGGGCAGAGCAGGGAAGAGGTAGAGCAAGGGAGAGGGAATTTGGAGGAAGACTCAGGCCCACCCCATCTTCATCCTAGGGCATGCAGGGAAGAACGGAGGAGGGAGCAACGTGAGTTGCATGAGGTAAGGGACCTGATTCCCTTCATTAGCTGCAGCTGGGAACATAGTGTTTAAAAAGGGAAGCTGTGCACAGCAAAGTTGTTGGGAGCAAATCATGAATTATCTGCTATCGTGGAGGCTTATCTGGATTCCTGGCATCTTCCCAACTGTGTGTGTTTTGCTGGGATGCAATTCCTTCTCCTGCCCTGTCAAGTTAATTACTGCAGCGTGGTTTGTGAGGATTTTTTTTACAGTTTGTAAGTACTTTGGCTTTGGACTGAATTTCCTCCACTTAAAGACTATTCTTGGTAGAGTTTTTTCTCCTGCCGAAGGTAACCTGGACATTGGGGGCAAAGCTGGAGGTATTAAAGGGACACTTCTTGCTTATTTGACTGTGTTGCCTTTGTGCCATGCCCCAGGTCATCACACACTGCAAAAACTCATGGATTAGTTTCACTAAGATTATTAATAAAAAGAATGAGATGACAATATTTCAACATAGTTGAAGGGAAAAGGGAAGTCTCTGAAAAAAAAAAGTAAATATCATGCAGAAATGTTTCCAAAACCTGTATTATATTTTATGTAAATATTGCAAACTTTGGAAGTTATTATTACTTTATTATCAGAGCACAACATGTTTACAATGAGATTGGCTGAGCTTCCCTTTGTACACCCCCCCCCAACACAACCCACAGTGAGGACAGAAGTCCCTAATCCAGTCCCAATCTTATTACACTATGTGACCTTGTTGCACAACATGCCAGTCCTGCAAGTCTATCATACTATGTTGACATGAAGTTATTTTCTGTTCAGAAGACTGACAGCCCATGGGTAAAAAGTGTTCCCCAACTTGTTGGTTGGCTTTGCTGACTTTGCTTCTATATATCTCCTACCCAATAATAGGAGAGTGAAGAAATGCTGACCAAGATGTGAGTAGTCCCTGAGAATTTTCCTCACTCTTCTAAGGCAGAGAACCCTAGCAATGTCATCTAGTGGTATCAGAGAACAGCCCACAATGTTTTGTACTGTGCTCACCACCCTCTTTAATGCTGTCAAGCCAGCATACCACACTGTAATGCAATATGTGGGGATGCTTTCTATTGTGGACCGGTAAAAGGAGGTCATCGGTCATTGTTCCACTTTATTCTTTTGCAAGGCCCTAAGAAAATTGAGTCTCTGTTGGGCCTTTCTGGACACCTGGATTGTGTTGATTTTCCAGGTAATATTTTTGCTGAGGTAGACACACAGAAATTTAAAGGAGGAAACTCTCTCCACACAGCCACCCTCAATGTAAAGTGGAGTGGGTTTCTCTCTCTTCCAGAAGTCTACTACTTTCTCCTTTGTCTTGCTGATGTTTAGGTGCAGGTTGTTTTCTAGGCACCATGAGGATAATTTTTGAACCTCTCCCCATATGTTGTTTTGTCTCCACTTGTAATGAGACCCAATACGATAGTATCATCTGCTAACTTAATGATCACAGTGGATGTTTTTGCTCCCAATCATGTGTGCACAGTGAGTACAGGTAGGAACTGAGCACACAGCCCTGTGGGGAGCCAGTGCTAAGCTTCAGGGAGGTGGATGTGACAGACCCAGCCCTCACTGTTTGTGGTCAGTTCATCAGAAAGTATTTGATCCAGTCACAGATGGAAGAGGGAAAATCCAAGTCAGTCAGCTTTTTGATAAGGATGCTCAGCAGGATAGTATTGAAGGCTGAGCTGTAGTCAATGAAAAGCATCCTGACATAGTTTCCAGGTTTCTCCAGATGGCTCGCTACAGAATATAAGGCTATGGCATCATCTGTTGACCTGATCCCCTGTAGGCAAACTGATGTTTGTCAAAGTCTGGTGGGAGGCATGTCCTAAGGTGTTGGAGAACCAGTCTTTCAAAGCATTTCATCACTACTGATGTTAACGTAACAGGTCTGTAGTCATTTAGACAGTTAATTGCTGTTTTCTTGGGAACTGGGACAATAGTGGATGCTTTCAAGCATGATGGAACACAGGCCATTTGCAGGGAAATGTGAAAGATCTTTGTCAGGACCCCTGCTAATTGATTGGCACAAGTCTTTACCACTATCCCCAGCACCCCATCTGGACCTGCAGATTTACTGGGATTCACAGCCTTCAGTGCAGCTCTCACTTGATGTTCATATTGGATGAGTGGCTGGGAATCAGAAAGCTGGCAGGCAGAGGCTATGGGGTCTGGTCTTTTCACCTCATAGTGGGTGAAGAAGATGTTCAATTCCTCTACCAATGACGCGTTAGCATTGACCGTGTTCCTCATGTTGACCTTATAGTTAGTTAGTGCTGCAGTCCCTGCCACACTTACTTCAGGTTGTTATCTGTTAGATGGTTCTCCACCTTATATTTGTATTGTTATTTTGAGGTAAGTCCGATTAAGTTTGAGGTAAGTCAGATTTTAGTAGCCCTTAATTCCTACTGTCTCTGAAAAATATATATCCAGGGCTACAATCAATATAAATATTTGAGATGAGTAGGAACAATTTGGTTTTCTTAGAGGAAAGATAGAACTAGGAGGACAGTTGCCTTCACCCAACAACTGGTCTAAGGGTTAATAAATAGATTTTGTGTTGTAAGCAGCACATTTTATTTGCTGAAGTAAGGGTCATCACAAATTGCTTTAGTAAATCACTTCACATAACTTGAAGGTTGTCCCCATCACCTATCTGTCAAATCCCTGTGGAAGACTACCTACTTAGGAAATGCATGTGAGAGAAAGCATATGTCATATCTGAAGTCTTCTCTCCAGTCTGTGATTTCTAGGGGGCGCTGTGTTGATTGGTTGTTCATCTGTCAGTCGGGTATAAAAGGAGTTTTCAGATAGAATATTGCCATTGCCATACAGTCAGCCTTAGCTGTCACTGTTAGCATTTACTGATAATAAACCATTGGCAACCACTTAGCCTCATCTCGTCTCAATTTCTTTCACCCTCTGTTCTCAGTACAGAATACTGGTGACGAAGGTGAGATTCTGAGGGCAATAGAAAGGCTAATTATTTCCTCCAAAATGAGGTATAATTAGAGCTGGTTACTGCTTCCAAACTGAGGTGCTATAAGAGCTATTTACTGCCTCATAGCTGAGGTCAATAAGAGCAGTCACAGTCACTAAGCCTGCAAGTGAGCCAAAGAAAAACCTCAGACATTCCAGAATCACCTCAGGCATCAAGAATGACTGCACTTAGTAATTTTGTGCCCTTTAATTCAACCACAGAGACATGGGATTTGTATATCTCTCGCTTCAAGTGCTTCTGGAGACATATGCCAAAACAGGGCAACCTCCTACAGAAAACAATGAAAGCCTATTAACTAGAACAAGGGTGTCAAACTCATATCTTCATGTTGCCACATCAGGACTTTTTCTCCCTTCACTAAACTGGGAGTGGGCTTGTCCCATGGGCCAGGAGTTTGACAGCCCTGAACTAGAACAAGTGAAACAATCTAATTATTTTGGTTCCATCCTTCATGAAGCAACTTCAAGAGTAAGCTTTGAGTTTGAAAAATTGATTCAAAATATTGTAAAATTTTGGTGTCAGTATTCAACATATAATTCTCATATAAGTATCTAACATATAAGAAAAAATGAAAAATGAAAAAGCAAAGAATGTCAAAAACAAGCATAACTTTGAAGATTTAATAACCTTGATTTCTAAGCTGACAAAGTTCAACCTCTTCCTATCTATTGCCTAACATATGTATGTATGTATGTATGTATGTATGTATGTATGTATGTATGAATGTATGGTATTTAGGTTTCTTCAGGTATTTTCCCATGTCTTAATAGTTGTGCTTTTAAAGTTATAGCAATACTTCGGAAGAAACTCATTTGCCATCCTCAGGCTTGTATATTGGCTTTTTTCTTAATCATGCGTGTCAGGCTTTGGCAACTATTTCAGTTTGAATTTGGTGCTGGCTTCATGTTTTATTTGAATGGTTTTTTCTTCATCCTGATCAGCTGGGAGTCTAGGTCTGTGTTTATTGGTCTTTGAGTTGCTGTGTTCTTGATTGGCTGGCAACATTGTGTTTGTGTATTGGAGGTTTTCAGTGTAGCTTGGTTTCTTGTGAATGGCCGACAATTGTTTATTAGGAAGCTAGGTTTTATCTGGATGCCTGGTTGGGGTGTGTTTGGGTTGGAGGTATTAAGGGGGGGGGTTCTGTTTGTGTCCAGATGTTTATTTGGATTGTGGTATACAGATTGTTTTGTTTGTGAGTGCAGGCTTTGAGATGATTGATAGTCTGGTGGAGTCATCTCTTTTGTTCATCTCTTTTATTAATCTCTATGGCTTCTCTGATGATTCTGTAGCTTGGGTTTTCTATAGTAGCTAGGGTTTTGGTGCCATTGAAGTCGATGCTATGACCTGTGGCTTTCATATGTTGGACTAGTGAGGAAGTATGTTTCAGCTTTTTTTACTGCATTCTTGTGTTCTTCAAGGCGGGTACTTATCCTTCTATTGGTTTGTCCTATGTATGTGGCAGGGCATGATGCTCAGGGGACTTCATATATGCCTTGGTTTTCTAGGTCAATTTTATCTTTGGGATTTTATCTTTCTTAGGATGGCTGCTATTTTTTTTTTGTCTGTTATGAAGGCAGTCTTGATGTGATGCCTATGTAGTATCTTACTGATTTTGTCTGTTGTACCTCTTATGTAGGGCAGGACAACTGTTTCATAGGTCTGTTCATCTTCTTGGTCTATTGTGTCTCAGTGTGTTTTTGTGGATCAGGCCCATGATTTTGCTTTTGTGGAAGCTGTTAGCTGTCAGTACTTTGGTCAGGGTGCATAGTTCAGTCTTTATGTGTGTCTTTTGTCTGCCAGGCATTTGGTTCTGGCAATTAGTGTTTTGGCCACAGAGTTTATTTGTGCTGGGTGATAGTGGGATTGAGCATTTAGGTAGTGGTTTGTGTGTGTGGTTTTTTTTTTCTGGTATATAGTGTGTCCTAGAGTATTATCTGTTTTTTTGTGATTAGTACATCTAGGAATGGTAGTTGTTTGTTTGTTTCCGATTCTATGGTGAATTTGATTTTGGGGTGTGTGCTGCTTAGTTGTGTTAGGAAATTGTTTAGGTTTTCTTTTCCATGGGGCCAAATATGAAAGATCAATCTGCTGAGAGTTTCTTTGTATAGTCAGTACATGTAACTGAAATTTATAGAAAGTGGAGTAACCTTCATTCCCCATTGAATAAGAAGAAGAGACATGTTCAGTAATGGAATGAGTGTTTCTTTTTGCTTTTGGAGAAAGTTCTTCAAATTTTCCACAAGACAAAATGACAAGGATGAATGAGAGTATGTGTATGTATATATGTAGGCTTTTTTCTCCAGGTATGTCAATAGTCAGCAGTCATGAAAGTAAAGCAGTCAATATTTGTTTTTCTGGTATGGAAGAGATGGGAAAAGAAGGGAGCATCCGCCTATCACAAGCCATGCTAATTCAGTATAAACAAAACACCTTAGTCACTACTATGAAATCTGAAATGACATTTCTGAAACCAGCTTCATTTCCAGCTGCTTCCTGCAAGGGGAAAAAAGCAACTGGGAGCTTTGATGCAGAAAACATTCAAAGCCAATGGAGTCATGGAGATGGATGAAATAGAACATTGCATTCAAATGTTTGCTTCCTGCACAGTCAGAGTTTTATGATTATCCAGCATTCACTGACAATTTATCAGAAGTTCTTCCATGGGAAATTTAGTAATGGGACACAATTTCTTTTCCACCATTAATCTTCCCCATTCATGTACAGCTAAGGAGAACTGCTAACTATGTCTTCTGGTTGACCAGAAAGATTGGCAAGAGCCAATGAATTAGACCAAAAACATTGTTTTTACTTCAATTCATAATAAATAGCAAAACAACAACAATAGAAACCAAAATTAAAATAGTTATATCATCCAATGCAAAATGCGCTTAGAGAAAAAATTCCTCATACATAGAAAAAAAATAACATGTTCTAAAAAGATGTATAATATACTATGATGAAAACTGGAAAATTTTGAACAGCTTTTCATGTAAATGTTGTAAAAGTAAAACTGTTAAAGTACAGGAGGAAATATTCTGGGATCCAGATCAGCCTTCTTTTCATTGTGGGATTTGTGCTAAATATGATGCAGAGGCATGTGAAGATATAGATTACAGTCAATGAGGCATAAACTCTATAGATATTTTGACAATATAACATGGGCCAAACAGAATTGTGAGAATCATTTAAGTGATTGAGCTAATTCTATATTAAGATTTATATAGATATTAATGACATCCAAATTAAAATGTGCCCAGCTGTCTAACTCTTCGGTTCACATATCTAAATCTTTGAATAATTGATTCCACTCTCAAACTGCTTTTATTGTTAGGAAATCTGCCCTAACAATCAGAATGTTACTGCCTATAATTTAAATCCATTAGTCTCTGCATTGAAATCAAGGAAAACAAATTTAGGGAAACTTCTGAATGATTTCTTTCCAGGTATTTGAAAGAGTATAATCATATTACTCTTCCACAACCAACCAGTGTTGTGATGGCCAAGTATGCCCAGATTCTTCTATTGGTCTTTCCAAAGAATTGCAGCCTTTTGTTGCTTTCTTGTCTGCTTTTTCAAGAAGTACCTGACTTTTTTTTCATTCAACTTGTTTTTTTTTTACCCAATGTACTTTTGAAAAAAAATGTTACCATCATATATACTAAAGTCAAGCTTGGATGGCTTTCTGTGTGCAAAAATATATATTTAGATTATTGTTATCTGTATCTAAAAAGTATAGGTTTACATTTTTCTTGTAAAATAAGTGAAAGGAGATTTTTAATTGTTTTGCGCAATGAATAAAAATCATCTTATGCCACATACCCAACTCTAAAGCCTTTTTCTAATTTCTTGGACAACAGTTCTTCTGGAAATGCAATGTAAATTCTAAATAGTGCTTAACAGAATGTTTGTAAAATTAGCTGGTCTATAAAGATGGGAAAACTTGACTTCCATTTTTCAAAAAGGAAAACAATAATTATTGTTTATTATTTAGGAAATTGAACAGATGATGTAAAGGAATTAAAAAGCTTAACAAAGATTCTGATCCCACCATGGTCTGAAGAACTACTGTAATTGTAATAGAGAGTTCTGAAAAACACTTTTTGATTCCAAGGCTGGTACTCCACAGAAATCTCTGGTTATTCTGGTATTATATTCAATACCATATGCATTTTTCCTCTTAAAAAAAAAGGTATTACCTAATTCTACTCACCTTTTTTCCAAAACCAAGTTTTCTTTAGAAATATTAAAAACAATGTTATTTTCCATATGTCAATGTTCCTGATAGATCAAAAAGAAATGTGTGCACTTGCTTGATGTTAACATTGAAATTTATTGCAATAGATGTATTGAAATGCATTCTTAGTGGTAGAGAATTTAAGAGACTTAGCCTCAAAACATTTATTTTAAAATATCTATTTATGAACTATTTAGGAAATAGAAATCTTCTTTATGCTTGCTTTTAGCTGCATAAATGAAACATCTGCGAAACTTAATCATTTTGCTTTTGTTGGACTATCTTTATAAAGGCTTTAGGTGGTTTTTTGTGTTAAGTTCTGCACATGGGCACAAGGAACGGAGACGAGACGGTGAAAAGTGAACTTCAAACTCTTTATTAAACATTCTGAACAGAGCAAAATCCTAGGGCAACAGCATCCCTTTTATAGGCAAGCTGCTGCTCTAGTAACCAATAAGAGACGAGGAGTGTTAACCCCCTTAACCAATGAGAGTGGCTCGTAAACAGCCAATCAGATTCTCCTGAACGGACCAATCCGATATTGCTATTCTCAGCCAATCAGAAGTGCAGGGCTAGAACCCTGCAATTATCTAAAGCTTTTGATAAACTTTATTTAAGTGTTTTATTAGTTCATAACACCCCTTCCCCCCGGGTTCCGTTTGGGGGGTGCGGTAACGTAATCTCTGAGTTAGGAAGGTTGCTTTGACTGTCTATTGGATTTACGCTGTCCCACCGGTTCTTGTCCATAAGCCTGTTTTGGCAGGGCATTTTTGGGCAAGTTGGGTGCTGGTGGTTCCTCGTTGGAAGACTCAGTGCCGCTAATGTTCTTGTCGTTGTCCTCTGGCCCTTGCGGGCTAGCCTCTGTTGGGTTGTTTCTCTGTGGCGAGGCCACACCCATCCCTGATCCTTCTTCACTTGTTATGCCCAATGGCTGACTTCTTTCATTCCTGCTTTCTGCCATCTCGAATTCGGTTTCTTCGACATCCCCTCCCCCCACAGTTTGGGAGTTACCGGAGTTGCGGAAACTAGGTTGTAGCCTTGAGCAAAACTGATCTATATGGTGTTTCCATATTTTTCCGTTGCAGGTTTTCACCTGCTACGATCTGGGTCCAGAGGCTTGAATAACAGTGACCTCAATCCACAACGGTTCGCCAGAAAGGTTTCTAGCGAAAACTAAGTCGCCTATCTTGAACTTACAGCATTTTCTGCTAGATCGACAGAGTTTCTCTGGCTCGTAAGACGGGTGAAGCTGATCGAGGTGGGAGCGGAGTTTGCATTCCATCAATAGTTCTACAGGAGTCTTGTTGGTGACACTGTGCGGAGTGATGTGTTGGAGAAGGAGTATTCTATTTATCTTATCTTCAATGTCCCCATAGTCCATTTTGTAGAGGGTTTTTTTCACAAACTGTACCATGTGCTCGGCTCTGCCATTAGCCGCAGGTTGCACTGGCGAAGTTAGCGCATGGTGAATACCGTGGTCCGCTAAGTATTGTTCAAAAGGAAGCACGGTAAACTGGGGTCTGTTGTCGGATACCAGAACATCTGGCAGTCCATGCATTGCGAATAATCTGTTCAACTTCTGGATGATGGACTCGGTTGTAGTACTTTTCATTTCGTGGATCTCGAGCCAGTTTGAGTAGGCATCCACTGTTAATAGGAATGTATGTCCCTTAGTAGGTCCTGCAAAGTTAATATGAATGCAGGACCACGGTCCCCGAGGTGTTTCCCATTCTGTTGGAGTTGCTTTTGGTGGGGCATTGCTAACATCCTGGCACTTATAACAAGTCTTTACCCAGGCTTCGATTTGTTTGTCGATGCCTGGCCACCATGCATAGCTTCATGCAAGTGCTTTCATATGCACGATGCCGGGGTGGCCCTCATGCAGTGTCTTTAATACCGCTTGTTGTAACCGCTCTGGGACGACGACTCTATCCCCCCACAGGATGCAGCCCTTTTGCGAAAAAAGTTTCGTTTGTCGATTCTTGAAGGGAATGAAGTCATCAGGGCTTTGATCTACTGGCCATCCTCGTTCGACCCAGCTAAGAACCCGCTTTAAGATAGGATCGCATTTTGTTTCGATTGCGTTATCTCTAGCGGTTAGCGATGGTGAATGTAGTGTTTCAATCTGGAGCATTGTAAGGGTTGGAGCTGGGTCATCGACGGTTTCTGGAAGTGCTGCACGGCTCAATGCGCCAGCATGGGGAATGGCTTTCCCCAGGCGGTGCTGCAGCTTATAATTGTACGCAGCCAAAAACTCCGACCAGCGAGTCATTCTAGGTGATAATATATAGGGGGTTGGCTTGTCTCCCGCTATAATCCCCAGCAAAGGTTTGTGGTCAGTAACAATAGTAAAAACTTGTCCATAAATATATTCATGAAACCGTTTAACAGCAGATACAACAGCAAGAGCCTCTTTATCGATTTGACTATAGTTACATTGAGCCTTTGATAAAATTCTTGAAAAATAGGCAATAGGGGCTTCACTACCATTTGGAAACACATGGTTCAAAATGGCTCCTACTCCAAATGGTGATGCATCACATGTAATTGTTAAAGGCAAAGTCTCATTATACTGCATTAAAACAGCATCTGAAGTTAGTAGGTTTTTCACTTGTCGGAACGCGTACTCCTCTCGGTGCCCCCAGACCCAGGTTGCTTTTTTGTAGAGAAGCCAATGTAGGGGCTCAGCTGTGGTCACTTTGTGGGGCAGGAAGATGTTGTAAAAATTAATAAGCCCCAGGAAAGCTTGGGGATCAGTCTTATTTCTGGGTCTTGGGGCATTCTTGATTGCTCTTAACTTGCTATTGGTGGGGTGAATGCCTTGTTTATCAATTAGGTACCCCAGGAACTCTACTTTATCTGTACACAGTTGACATTTATTTTTTTTAACCTTAAGGTCAGAGTCTTCAAATTTCTGGAGAACCAGTCTAAGATGCTCCTTTAGTATTTCTCTATTCGGGGCAGCAATTAAAACATCATCAAATTATGGTATGACCCCTTTTATAGCCTGTAATAGTCTCTCCATCAAGCTCTGAAAGATCCCTGAGGCCACGCTAACTCCGAATTGGAGTCGGTTGCACTTAAAGGCGCCTCGGTGCTTAACAATTGTTTGCGCCTCTGCTGTTTTTTAATCTACAGGCAGTTGTTGGTACGCCTGTGCTAAATCCAATTTAGCGAAGACTTTTCCACCCCCCAGGGAATGGAGGAGGTGTTGTACCACCAGCACCGGGTAAGCGTTCTGTTGAAGGGTGTGATTCAGGGTGGCGCGGTAGTTCCCACAAATCCTGAATGATCCATCCAGTTTGATGGGTGTTACGATTGGGGTTTCCCAAGGAGCATGGTCGGTTGGTTCTAAAACACCCTGGGCTATCAATTTATCAAGCTGCTCATCAATCTTTGGTTTAAGGGCAAAAGGGACTCGACGAGGCTTAAGGTGGATGGGGGCTACTTCAGGGTTAAGTTTAAATGATATTGGGGTCCCCTTGTACTCACCTAGTTTATCTGCAAAGACATCTTGGAATTCCTGGACGAGGGCCTCCTCCCAGTCGTTGCTGCTGGTTTGGTAAATGCCGGCTACCTCAATCCCAAGTGGAGCAAACCATTGAAGGCCTAACAAACTAGGCCGATCACGGTCGATGACGGTCAATGGTAAAGATGCAGTACAATTTTTGAATGAGACCTGGACTAGGCTGGATCCAACGACTGGAATTCGGTTTCCTTGATAGTCCTTGAGAATGATTCTTTGGGTTCTGAGATCTTGCCGCCAGATGGCAGGGATCAATTGTTTAAGGGTCTTCCAGGAAACCATCGAGAGGGATGATCCTGAATCGACTTCCATCATGCAGGGCTGGTTTTCGATGGCGACCTTCACTCGGATCTTCTTTGCATCTAATGATGATGCATGACCAATTGTGATGGTTTGGTGTGTCTCTTCTCGTTTCGTTGAATGGGCTAGTGGTTTATTTCTGTAGGAGTGGTTGTTCCATTGGTGGTTCGAATGTTCCCGATTCACAGGATGACTTCCTGTGGATTGGCGGTAGTTGGTCCCCCTCTGAAGTGGGCTGGATCCTAGCTTGCTTCGACAGACTTTTCTGATGTGGCCTCTCTTCCCATAAATATGGCAGAGCGCGTCGAGGAATTTGCAGTCTGATCGTGGGTGGTTTGCCCCACAACCTGCTCATTGATATTGCAGTCTCTGGTTACGCTGGTGGCGTTGGTCTTGTTCAGACCGTAGCCGGTTGACTTCTTCCTCATCACTTTCTGATGACGATTCAAGGTCCTCGTGGTGGGTTGCCGTTGCATGTCCCTCAAGGCGAGGTGAGGTTTCGCCTGCGAGTTGGCAGAGTGGGGCATTGGTGTGGCGCATTTGGGCAGCTGACTTCCTGGTTGCTTCTGCTGCAATAGCATCAGCGATGGTATCTGCATGGCTGATGTCGCCTTTCGCCATCAGCTTACTTTGCACATGCGGTGCATCTAAACCCAGAACTATTCGGTCTCTTAGAGCTTCTTCGAGGTCGGCAAACCCACAGAGGCCTCCCAGGTTCCAGAGATCCACGATGAAATCTGCAATGCTTTCTCCTTTCTGCTGGTTTCTCTGGTAAAATTCATGTCTTTGGACAAGCGTTGGTACGGTAAGTGCATAGTGGGCCCATAGGAGGGGCTCGAGGACGTCCCAGTCCATGGATTTCACCTCATCCGGTTTCGCCAGTGCCTTAGCCATCTTAAAAACGGCAGGTCCGCAGTGAGTCAGGAATACCACTCTCTTTTTCCCAGTAGTGGCATCCTTCAAGTTGTTGGTCTCCAGAAACATCTGGAACTGGTCCATGTATGAGTCCCAGTCTTCTTGTGCCGGGTTGAATGGAGCGGGTGGTATGGTGCCGCCGGTCATGGTTTCTGCCGTTGATGCGCCTTCAGCCACGTGCTCTGTTTGTAGTGTTCAGTCAGTTCTGACGTCTCCGTATCCCACCCTCGTCGCCAGTGTTAAGTTCTGCACATGGGCACAAGGAACGGAGATGAGACGGTGAAAAGTGAACTTCAAACTATTAAACATTCTGAACAGAGCAAAACCCTAGGGCAACAGCATCCCTTTTATAGGCAAGCTGCTGCTCTAGTAACCAATAAGAGACGAGGAGTGTTAACCCCCTTAACCAATGAGAGTGGCTTGTTAACAGCCAATCAGATTCTCCTGAATGGACCAATCCGATATCGCTATTCTTGGCCAATCAGAAGTGCAGGGCTAGAACCCTGCTATTATCTAAAGCTTTTGATAAACTTTATTTAAGTGTTTTATTAGTTCATAACTTTTTGTTTGTTTTTCAATAAACCCTCCGGAAACTACATTGCATTAATAATCCTTAGAAGCCATTGACATATGCCACTCTCACATAATATTTTTTTTAAAAAATGCTAATAGCTTAGTTTGTTATATTTAACCAGCAGATAGAGAACCTTGTATAACATAGTTATTCTACAGTGATAACATGAATCTCTTACCTTACTAAGATATACAGTATATTGAATGTAAGGTGACATATGACATTATACTGGACTAAAGTAGAATTTCTAAATTGATTGGAAATTGGAAAGATATAGAAAGACATAATGAATGTGATTCTGTTGCTCTACTAAATTTAACTATAAGTCTACTTGCTTTACTAGATTTAACTATAAATCTCTGTCTATATATTTTTTTAAATCTGCAGTTACTTTTATTATTTTTTAACTTGTATATTCTTGAATCACTCATTTTCCCAAAATAAATATGTGATGACTATTCATTGTGTGTTATTTTTACACCATTTTTGCTACCTTTTGCGTTGAAACAATAAGATTCTAGGTTAACAGATTACATGGTTTTTTTAAAAAAAGACTTGATTGAATCATCCCTTTAACTAAAATTTTTGGACTATTTTGAGACAAAGAATCAAATCAGGTGCTTTCAATTCACTTCAGTTCAAAAGTAATTTTGAAAATTGATGCACAACTATTGATTGGAGAGTTTTGAAAATAAAAACAGTTTAAATAGGTTGTTATAGCATGCTATATATATACATGCTATATATATATACATGCTAGATATATTTAGAAATACTATTGACAGAAGATCAATATAGCTTTTAAAATATTAAACATTGAAAAATCAAGATGAAAATCAAGATGAATGAAAACAACCTTTCGAAATCCTACAAATGCTAGGATGCTTTTTAGTGTCAACAGAAATAATAGTTCTTGGATTCTGCCTGTTTGGAGTTAAAGCAATTACACTGAACATCTAATATTAGCAAAACTTTGGCAGCTCCACAGACATCCACTATTTGTTTGTGACAGACTACAACAGTGTGAGCTGGATGCATAATGCATAGAAAAATAAACTGTAATTTATTGACAAAAGGAGTTGTTAAAATAATAGAATTTCTGATCAAGATGATAGTGTAGTGATACTGGCATAGGATTTTCTGACACTGCAGATCATTATCCTGATAACAGATATCAAGATATCTTACTTTTTTTTTCTTTTGCAATCATTTGTGTTCTGTGTTCTCCTGCTTGAGTCTCCTGTTTGGGCAGGGGTTGGACTAGATGACCTAAAAGATCCCTTCCAACTCTAATTATCTGTTATCTGTGTTTGTTTGAGTGGCAGTCAAGAAATGCCTTTCCTTAAAATAAGAACCATAAAACCTGAAAAAATAATGTTTCTTCTTATTGAAATAATTGGGAAAATAATGTTAAATGTGATATTATTCATTTTATTTATTTGATTTGTCAATTGCTTACAAGATAATAGGTATAAGTATAAACATGAGTAAGAATACAGGAAATAGGTACAAATAAATGGAGACAATAGGTCAGGGATGGGAAGCACGATGGTGCACTTATGCACACCCCTTACAGACCTCTTAGGAATGGGGTGAAGTCAATAGTGGATAGTTTGAGGTTGAAGGAGTGGGGGTTTGAGGATGTAACAACAGAGTCAGGTAGTGCATTCCAGGCATTGACCACTCTGTTGCTGAAGTCGTACTTTCTGCAATCAAGTTTGGAGCAGTTAATATTGAGTTTATATCTGTTGTGTGCTCTTGTATTGTTGTGGTTGAAGCTGAAATAGTCAATAGGACATTGTAGCAGATAACTTTGTGTACTACGCTTAAGTTCAGCCGTAGGCAGCGTAGTTCAAGATTGTCCAAGACCAAATTTTAAGCCTGGTGGAAAAGGGCATTTGTTGTGAGCAGAGGAGTGTAGTACTCTTCTTGTGAAATACTTCTGGACTCACTCAATGACATTAATGTCTGATATATAGTGCAGATTCCAGACAGATGAGCTGTATTCGAGTATATTGGTTTAGCAAAGGTTTTGAATGCCCTAGTTAGCAATTCAATATTTCCAGAGGAGAAGCTTTGTATTACTAGACTGAATGCAGCTGAGAAGAGAATGTGTCATTCAGGTCTTCCTGGTACATCTATAATTTGTTTAGTTATTGCACATACTCTTATAAGAAGTATGGGAAAATACTTGAGCAATGTTGTAAATGTTTCTGTCTGAGAAAAGAAATTATAAAAAAAAATTAATAAAAGCATTAAATGGATGGAAAAGCAAAAGAAGACTAGCAAGGATAGAAATGGGGATGTGAGAGTAACTTTGGAAGGCAGAAGGAAGATCTGCAGCCAATCAGATAAGAGATAGCCAATAGAGTAGCACCCTGCAGATTCTAGCTGATCAGTTACTTTGTATAGAATGGAAAGATCCAGATTCCATATTATTTTCTTAGGGGATTTTAACAGAGCCAACTTCTGTTGGTAACTATTAAGTTCTGTGTAATGTATATGTATATTAACCCATAGGATGTAGCTGTGGTATTATTTATCCTTTTTATTACCTCTTATTTTCCTGTTCTACTGGCTGTCCATTATTATTATCTCTTTTATTCATTAAACATGAAACTCAGTCAACTGAACATTTAAAAATGCCTGCATCCTAGGTATCAACCAAGTATTTTCTTAAGATATATGATGTTCCGAGTAGCACAGTTTTTTGCAGTTCCATTGGTGTTATTGCAGGAAACTGTAATTTCTTGATGTATTTTATAAAATTCTTGGACATGGTACCAAGTGCCCCTATGACAATTACTGTTACATGTATCATCCATAATCACATACACTGCTCAAAAAAATAAAGAGAACATTTAAACAACACAATGTAACTCCAAGTCAATCACACTTCTGTGAAATCGAACTGCCCACTTAGGTAGCAACACTGATTGACAATCAATTTCACATGCTGTTGTGCAAATGGAATAGACAACAGGTGGAAAGCATAGGCAGTTAGCAAGACATCCCCAATAAAGGAGTGGTTCTGCAGGTGGTGACCACTTCTCAGTTCCTATGCTTTCTGGCTGGTGGTTTGGTCACTTTTGAATGCTGGTGGTGCTTTCACTCTAGTGGTAGCATGAGATGGAATCTACAACCCACACAAGTGGCTCAGGTAGTGCAGCTCATCCAGGATGTGGCACATCAATGCGAGCTGTGGCAAGAAGGTTTGCTGTGTCTGTCAGCGTAGTGTCCAGAGCATGGAAGCGCTACCAGGAGACAGGCCAGTGCATCAGGAGTCATGGAGAAGGCCACAGGAGGGCAACAACCCAGCATCAGGACTGCTATCTCCGCCTTTGTGCAAGGAGGGACAGGAGGAGCACCACCAGAGCCCTGCAAAATGACCTCCAGTGGGCCACAAATATGCATGTGGCTGCTCAAATGGTCAGAAACAAACTCCATGAGGGTGATATGAGGGCCCGACATCCACAGGTGGGGGTTGTGCTTACAGCCCAACACTGTGCAGGATGTTTGGCATTTGCCAGATAACACCAAGATTGGCAAATTTGCCAATGGCATCCTGTGCTCTTCACAGATGAAAGCAGGTTCACACTGAGCACATGTGACAGATGTGACAGGGTCTGGAGATGCCATGGAGAACATTCTGCTGCCTGCAACATCCTCCAGCATGACCAGTTTGGCAGTGGGTCAGTAATGGTGTGGGGTGGCATTTCTTTAGGGGGCTTCAGAGCCCTCCATGTGCTCACCAGAGGTAGCCTGACTGCCATTAGGTACCGAGATGAGATCCTCAGATCCCTTGTGAGACCATATGCTGGTGTGGTTGGCCCTGGGTTCCTCCTAATGCAAGACAATGCTAGACCTCATGTGGCTGGAGTGTCAGCAGTTCCTGCAAGATGAAGACATTGATGCTTTGGACTGGCCTGCCCATTCCCCAGACCTGAATCCAATTGAGCACATCTGGGACATCATGTCTCGCTCCATCCACCAATGCCACATTACACCACAGACTGTCCAGGAGTTGGGGGATGCTTTAGTCTAGGTGTGGGAGGAGATCCCTCAGGAGACCATCCGCCACCTCATCAGGAGCATGCCTAGGGAGGTCATACAGGCACGTGGAGGCCACACACACCACTGAGCCTCATTTTGACTTATTTTAAGGACATTATATCAAAGTTGGATCAGCCTGTAGTGTTTTTTTTTTCCACTTTAAATTTTGAGTGTAACCCCAAATCCAGACCTCTATGGGTTGCTAAATTTGATTTCCTTTGATAATTTTTTGTGTGAGTTTGTTGTCAGCATATTCAACTATGTAATGAACAAAGTATTTAATAAGAATATTTCATTCATTCAGATATAGGATGTCTTATTTTTTTGTTCCCTTTATTTTTTTGAGCAGTGAAGTTTCAATGGCCAGGTCACAATATTTCATGATTTTTTTTCCCCATTCTATTTCTTCAACTCTGGTGACTCCTGGTAAAGCGATATTAATAAACTGTATGCTTCAGTTTTCAACAACTGTGATATCTGGCATGCTGTGTTCTAAATAATGATCTGTCTACATTCAAAAGTCCCACAAGAACTTTACCATCTCATTTTCAACAACTTTATGTTCCCATGACTTTTTGGATTCAGGTAAGTTGTATTTTTTTACATAATGACCAGTGGATTGCTTTAGTAACTTGGTCATGCTAGCTTTGTCATCAGTTTGCGCAATTTTGCTGTACTCACATATTAAATGTGAAACAGTTTCAACTTGTCATTGCAAAGTCGGCAGTTTGGATTGTCAGTATTTTTTTTTGTATCTTTGCTTTCATGGCATTAGTTTGTAGTGCTTATACTTGAGCAGCAAGTATTAAACCGTCCATTTCTTTCTTGATGGTTCCCATCTTAAGCCATGCCCATTTCAAGTTGTTATCACATTTTCCTTCAATGTTTTTCAAGGGTTGTTCATACAAAGCTCTGGTTTTCTATCAATTTAATCTCTCATCAGATGTTTTTCCTTATAGTCTGACTTTTTTCTGTTGTTTTTATAATGTTCTCCGTTTTTACAGCCTATAGCAATTTTTCTCTACTTTGATTCACATACTCATTCAAACTTCATTTTTCTTCTTCTACAGTTTGATAGATTTGCAATAGCCCTCTGCCCCCTATTCTTCTTGGCAGGTACAACCTGTTGATGTCACTTCATGGATGTAAAGCATGATACATATTCAAAAGTTTGCACGTTTTCCGGACCAAGTTTTCCAGTTCAGCCAAAGTCCACTTGATGATTCCAGCTGTGTAGCATATCACTGGAGTTTTCCATGTATTAATGTCTTTAATTATGTTTCCAGCATCAGCTTTTATTTTAATATTTTGCGGACCCTCCTGATTTATTCCTTTTGGGTTGACTCTTTGACTTTTCCATTCAACATGTCATCTGCTTCCAACATGCCTAGATATTTGCAATCTTCATCCTTTACTAATGCTTTCATTATTATTATTATTATTATTATTATTATTATTATTATTATTATTATTATTATTATTATTATTATTATATTTATTTAACATGAAACTCAGTAAATTGAATATTTAAAAATTATCACAAATATTAATAACAGGCACTGATGGTTGATACAGATTGCTGCCAGCATCCTAGGTACTGACCAAGTATTTTCTTAAAATATACGATGTTCTGAGGAGCACAGTTTTTTGCAGTTCTGGTGGTGTTATTTCAGGAAGCTGCAATTTCTTGATGTACTGTGTAAAATTCTTGGACATGGTGCCAAGTGCCCCAATGACAATGGGTATCACTATCATATGTTTCATCCATAATCAGTTCTGATGGCCAGATTGCGATATTTCATGATGTTTTCCTAGTTCTTTTTCTTCAACTCTGGCATCTTCTCATACAGCAATATTAATAAATTGTACACTTTGGTTTTTGATGATTGTGATATCTGGCATGTTGTGTTCTAAATGATGATCCGTCTGTATTCAAAAGTCCCACAAGATGATGATGACGATGATGATGATGATGGTTGTTATTATTATTATTATTATTATTATTATTATTATTATTATTATTATTATTATTCACACAGTCAGCCAGATGTTCAGATTGGGTTTGGCATTTTTGTCTAGCTATCGAGTCCTTACCAAGGACCTGGGATCTGCAAATCTGGATGTTTGATGGTGTTACAGATATCACTGCAGGATGGAAGCTGTTCCAAGTAAAGCTGCCTTCTCTAATTGACTGATGACTAATTTGTCAATGCCTATGGTGTTGAAGTGGTGCTCCAGTTGTTTTGAGACTGCACCCAAGGCACCTATTACTATTGATAGCTTGCCTTTGCCATAGTCATTCTATTTCTATTTGTCTTTGTATTTTGTTATCTTCTCCAGTTCTTTCTCTTCTATTCTGCTGTCTCCAGGCACTGCCACACCCACTATCCAGACTTTTTTATCTTTCTTATCAACAATTGTTATGTCTGGGGTGTTATGTGGCAGGTGCCCAGAATCTGCCTGGATTCTGAAGTCCCAGAGCAATTTAACTTTTTCATTTTCTATGACTTTTTCTATTTTATGGTCTCACCAGTTCTTGCTTACAGGCAAAAGATATTTCTTGCAGATCTTCCAATGCATCATTGTTGCTACTTTGTCATGCCACTGATGGAGTCAGTTGTTATTGTTATTATTGTTGTTGTTGTTATTATTGTTATTGTTGTCATTGTTCTCATTGTTGTTGTCATTGTTTCATTGTTGTCATTGTTATCATTGTTGTCATTGTCATTGTCGTTATCGTTATCATTACTGTTGTTTTTACTTGAAAATTCTACATAACAAAAAAAATCAGTCCTTTCCATGATGGAGAAAGATGATGTCAAGAAAGAGAGAAGAGGGGAAAAAAGGAGGCTTTAGAGGAAATAAAATTATCTCCATTTCCATTGGCTGCAATAATATTGTCTCTATAACCTAAATAGAACAGAATAACAGAGTTGGAAGGAACCTTGGAGGTCTTTCAATCCAACCCTATACAATTTTAGAAAAAATGGTTGTCCATTCTCTTCCCAAAAACCTCCAGTGATGGAGCACCCAGAACTCCCAAAGGCAAAGTGCACCATCAACCAATTGTCAGGAAACCTCTTATTTATAAGGTGGGTCTCTCCTTGATTATCTCCCATCCATTGCTTCTTGTGGTGCCTGGGAGAATAAGTTGACACCCTCTTCTTTATGGCAGCCCCTCAAATATTGGAACACTGCTATCATGTCACCCTTAGTCCTTCTTTTCACTAGACTAGTCATACCTAATTCCATACTTTCAAGAGAAAATATGGCCCTTGACTGAAAAAACAGAACAAAACTCTATTGGAAGAAAGAAAACAACACTGTTGTTGTTCTGCAAGTGCACTAATACTTCTGTACCACAGACAAATTCCTTGTGTGTCTAATCACAATTGGCCACATAAACCATTATTCTATTCTATTCTATTCTATTCTATTCTATTCTATTCTATTCTATTCTATTCTATTCCATTCCATTCCATTCCATCTCATCCCATCGCATTTCATTCCATTCCAAATGGGACATGGAAAGTGTTTCAAATGGGACCCTTCTTAGTTCTCTGGAAATTAAAGATAGGAAAGGGAAAGTGCTTTCAGATTTACAAGATTCTGTTTCTGTAACCTTACAATGAAGATAGTGATAGTACTCATAGTTTTGGTTTCCTGTATGGACTACATTGAAGGGCTGACAGGGAATGTGTAGTAAATGATATTTGTATGTTAATTTTAGTTGTATTTCATTTCTGTTTGTCTTATCAGATAGATGGCTAATTTCTTTTCAATTTTTTTCTTTCTATAATGATGCTTAACACAGGAAAAGGAACCTTAAGGCTATGTACAGTGTAGATACTGTAGATCTATTAGTTCTTTAGTCATTTGTAAAGCTGTTGAATAACACTTTTTTTTCTGAAATTGAACCCTGAGGGATTCACTAATCCTTCCCCGCAGAATGATGCATAGCGAATTTATGAGCATCATTTATATGCAGTCATTTACCTAGTTGCAAATGCACCAAAACAGAGTACATATAGTAAATTTATTTTAACTCAGTTTTTTTTACAGCCTTACCAGATTAATTTACTTGTATCCATTCTGAATAGGAATACATTTTTGTTGTTTAAACATTCTATGATTATTATAATAAAGCAACTGAAAAATATTCAAAATAAACATAACCAACAGAAAGGAAGAAGTATTTCCAGTTGTTCATATGATGAAAATTATACCATATCATGTTTTACCTGCTTAATAAAACCATTGCTATTCATATTGGCAATATATTTGTATACTGACTATATGAAAACTATGAAAACTATGTAAATTACTGTTGTGACAATGTAAGAGCAAGTTATTCCTCCCACATCTGTTATTTTTAAACTATTAGCTCAGTGGTAGAATTCAATTTTTTTAATTACCAGCTCTATGGGTGTGGCTTGGTGGATGTGGCAGGGGAAGATACTGTAAAATCTTCAGTCAGAGGTGGTATTTGATGGTTCTCCAAACTACTCAAAATTTCCTCTACTGGTTCTCCAGAACTGATCAGAACCTGCTGAATACCACCTCTATATTAGCTTAATAATTAATAATCAAATGGCTTTTTAAATTAAACCATCAAAAAGTATTAGGATTTTCATTTTAAAAAACAAAAACAAAACAGTTCTGCTCTGCTTCTTCTATATTCCAGGCTTACATAAATTGATTTAGATTCAGAATAGACTGCCTTTGTCTAAGATCTCGTTATCCTATAAGTTAGTAACAGATTTTTAGGGAACTTCCTTTATTCAGATGTTTTGTTCCCAGAAACATCATACCAATATTTAATGTTACAATAGCTTTAATAATTTTTATTACCTATTGCATTGCTATGACAAAAAGGTGATAAGATAAAATGAACAAGCCATATAAGAAGGTGATAAGATAAGATGAAAAAGCCATATAAGAAGGCTTTTTACAATATGTATTCATGTCTTCAGCATCTTTGGAAAAACAATTTTCATGTAGCTCTTAACCCCAATAATAACTTTGTCTTCCAGGTGTTGACATGCTAACCAATAAAATATTTGATCAAACATTCAATTAATCAGGGTTTCCTTTCACAAAAAATAAATTAAGCAGAGGTTTTTTTTTTTCTTTTCTAGTTAATAGTAAGATCCATTTGAATAATATATAAAAACCCTCTTAAATCCATACTCCTTCCTTTGGTTCTCTGAGGCTTTCAGTACCAATGTGGAATATATAATTTGTGAAACTAAAATTTCAGAATATTTATCAAATAAAAGAATGTTTACACATGAATAAAAATTAATTATTAATGAATATTGATAAAGAAAACAAAAGCAGTTAAATATTGTAGACATATCTTTTTAACTATTTCAGTAGATAGATGATAGATAGATAGATAGATAGATAGATAGATAGATAGATAGATAGATAGATATTGAATCAACATATTTTTTAAAGTTAATTGATAAATAATTTTATGCATTTGACTTTTTATAGATATCAATATGAAAACTATATTCCAAATTAATAATATTCCAATTATTCCAATTAATAAGGGAACATCACTAGTTGCCAGTCTTAAAGAATGTCAGTTTGGTGTTATAGGATTTAACATTGACAATGATTTTATTTCAAGACATATTAAATAATGTGCTTCAAAGGAAAGTTAACAGCTTTTTTATTTTAGTGATTTAAAGAAAGAAACCCAGGCTTAACAAGGATCATTCATTTATAAGAACTGTCTTAGCCTATTGGAATAGCATTTAAAAAAATCTAACTCAATATTTATCATTGGATATATTCTGTTATTTTCTAACATGCTAACTTAGTGTTTATTAAACTTCACCTTCTCCAGCCTTCAATTTTAGCTGTTCTTTCAATATCCTTTCTTCTTACCCTGAAGTTTGAAAACCCTGAGAAATGTATAATTAATTCTGTTATTGCTTTTGATTATTTATTATTAACTGGTTTATCTTTTGGCACAAGGTAATGTTGAAATCATATTTTTTTCTAATAAAAGCTATTTCAAACAAATGCATGTATAAGGAATTATATATTCTACCCAATATACTTTCACATACATATAAATGTAGCAGAAGTGAATATTGATTTAAAGCTTTCATGAAATACATTAGATAGGTAGGTATACAGAAAATGTGAATCTGGGTTTAATTCACCTGCTAATATTTGATCCACTGGTTTTATAATGAAGTTTGCAATTAAAATACCAATAAATTGTACATATGCTGAATCTTTCCATGATTTAACAGACCATTTGAGGAGAAAATTATTCATTAAATGTGAATTTAAGTTATTTGGGTCAATTTATGATGTTTTATAATTAAGTAATTGATGTAAATACATCACTTGCTGTAAATGAATAAAATGTGTCCATCATATTTGAAATCCACTAACAAAGTCCATTAAATAGAAATTTTATTGTATTAGTGTAAAGTACAGAGAAAAATACATACTTTACAGTAAAACATTCACACAAAAGCTTTTTATCATGGAAAAGTTTTTGCAAAAATGTTTACATTATAAAATTAGCTAAAAAGTTATAAGGACCAATAGAAAAATATTAGTAATAGGATTGAAAAAGTGCTATTAAAATCAACCTGAATTCCCCTCCCCCCCCTTTTTTTCAATCTGCCATGCTACCAATGTTATTGTAATAAGGAAGACATTCCGGGCTATTTTGAATTTCAGAATCTGATAGATAGATGGATAGATAGATAGATAGATAGATAGATAGATAGATAGATAGAGATAGAGTATGTGTGTGTATGTACATACACACACACACACACACACACACACACACACACATACAGAAGCCTGATGATGGCAGATGAGATTCTGCTGAAACGTTGCTACAACTTTAAAAGCACAACTACAATGATGTGGGAAAATACCCAAACAAAGCTAAATGTCATACATGTAAGTACCCACGAAAACTTAAGAATATATATACAGTACTTTTAGTACTGTATTATTCTATGGAAATAATTCAAAAATGAAGAAATAAAAAAAAATGTACTCATATATCACAAGTTTTAACTTTTGCCCACAAACTATTAGCATTGCTGAGAATAAATTAACATTTTAAAACATTTATTTTCTTATATCATATGGACAAAATGTTTCATCATAGTGTAAGTTTCTGATATTCTTATTCTTCATAAGACATGCAGCCTTGTAGACTCATTGTGCCCATCACTTTCATTCAGTGAAGTTTAAAATTGTCCTCTAGGTAGATTTTCTTTTAAATGTCATTTTTGCTTTGATACAGTTTACTCTGGGAGGTGATTTTAAGTTATCTCCTTCATACAGTCTTTAATATCTATATGTTCACTAGGATGAATATTATAATAAAATAATAAAATTAAGTAATTAAAAGAATATACTAATGTTGAAGAACATTATATTGCTAATTCTACTGTTTTTTGTTATTTGTTATAATAAAATAAATCATATTTAAAAGGTTTTTCTAAAATCAATAGTAAATAAACTATACTGAAAAAATAGCTCATTAATTTTATGTGGAATTATGAATAATAGAAATTTTTTCTCTCACTGTTCAGCAAAGCAATAATAACATTCTAAATGTCATGAAGCTCTAATCCTGCTGCTCTTCAAGATTCTTTTCCTACCACAGAGATTTTGAAATCTTTTGATATTTTGATGATATATTGATATTGAAAGAGGGATATAGCTTCTCTTTCCTTGACATTTGCTTCTCTGAATATTTGTGCTTGGTTCAGTGAGTGTGTAAATGAGCAGATAGAGCATACTGCTTAATAAGCATTTCATAATCAGTATAATTATATGGCTTGGTATTTGATTTCTGTCATTAATGTAACTACATTGACGTGAGAAAAAAAACATGAAAACTTGACTATTACTAATTTCTTAAACAACAACATTGGATTGGTCATAGTCATTGGGAGAGAAGCTAGGATATACTGTATGTACAATTTTAGTTACAGTTTTCCAAGTACATTTTCAACACATCATGCAGTTTGAATTGTTATACATCATACATTGCACATATAGATTGTTTGCTAGGTAAGCCTGTAAAGATAATTGCTGATTCAATTCCAACTCAGTATGTGAGATTCAAAGAAGTTAAGATTTTATTAGAGTTTGTGATTCAAGGACAGCATAATTCAATTTGAGTCACTTCAAGGTTAGATAGATCTGTCCATTGGCTACAACAGGGAAACATTAAAACGTCTGCAGCTACTTTAGTTTTGGCTGAAATGGGATTAAAATAGTATGAATGATAATATCACCAGAGAAGATTAACTTGTATATCTTTCAGGAATTTCCTACAAGAGATTTTTTTTTTTTTGTGAGGGATTGCTTTGTTTTAAAATATTTCCATGCTATTTTTAAGTCAGAGATATCAAACATTGAGAGAAAAACTGCACAGCGGTTTTAAGATTGTACAGAAAAGAGTCTAAATGGAATGATGAAATTCAGCAAATGTTATACTCTCTCTGTAAAAATGTAAAACAATCTTTTACTTTCTATTTGCTCTTTTGAAAAAGGGTATCCCAGAACAATGATAATTTAACTTTTCTTATGAACAATCTTTGGTAATCCCCATTAGTAGGTTGCTGTTTGGGAGAAGTGATACAACTAAAATAGCACTGTGGAATACAATTATGGAGTTCAGTATCAGTACTTTATTATCTTTATTGACTTAATAATTCTCATATAAATTAGTTGCTCTTTTATAGAAATGCATGCTTAAAGTGTAAATGTCAAAGGTGGAATGGAGTATTGATATCTCTGTGTTTTCTGTCTTCTCTCTGAAGTTAAAAAGAACTTGGTATCTATATTCTAGTAGTAAAATAATTTATAAGGCTTTCTTTCATTTGAATTTGGATTTTTGTTGGATATTTTCTGGATATATTTGATTGTACAGATTCACCTTAATGTGCTGTATAACTGACCATATATATATATTTTCTGAGGTTCTTGCAGGTATTTGTAGGTGGACTTTGGTTATTCGAGTTTTCTCCCGCGTAAAATTGGAAGTATCTAGGCAATGTTTCGATGAAGTCTCATTCATCATCTTCAGGCTTGTGTCTTCAGCTCTGTGCTTCTCAGAGTAACTCTGAGAAGACTTACTCTGAGAAGCACAGAGCTGAAGACACAAGCCTGAAGATGATGAATGAGACTTCATCGAAACGTTGCCTAGATACTTCCAATTTTATGCGGGAGAAAACCTGAATAACCAAAGATATATAGATAGATAGATAGATAGATAGATAGATAGATAGATAGATAGATAGATATGTCTATGTGTGTTCCTGTGTAAGATTATCTTGGTGACGTTTCAGAGAGGTCCCACTCGCCATCCTCAGGCTGGTGCTTTTGGCTTCATGCCAGTGCAAGCAGTGTGTGATCAGAGCTGCCGTCTCTATATATATATTGGGGGGAGGGGGCTGGTGTGCTGGGCTGGTTGGCTGCCCTGCTGCCTCTTGATTTGTTGATGGAGTTGATGTTGGTATAATGGGTTGTGTGATGGCCTTGTGAATTTTGTTGTGGAGATATCCTGGATCTTGTGCTGTAATCTCCTGGGTCGTTTGTTTTGTAGTGATCTTTTTTTTTAGTGTCATTTGTTTTGTAGTGATCACAAGCCAATTACACAACCCATTATCCAAGCTGTTAAAACACAAGAGGCTAATGGAAAAAAGATCACTACAAAACAAACGATCCAAGAGATTACAGCACAAGATCTAGGATATCCAGGATATACACATATATATAAATTCATATTTATATGTTACTGTCAACTATTTAAACAAATTTTAATCTCATAACTTTTTTCACTAACAATAAGTACATATTCTTTGTTAAACTGATAGATATGACCATATTTTCTCAATCTAATGTTCTCCTCCAGGCAAAGAGGAAGTAATGCAAAATGAAAAGAATTGCTTTAATTTCTTCGGTATCCTTTGAATGCAGCCTTAAGAATGGGGGGAGGACTGAGGAATACTGAGATATTACACTGAAATATTGGACAAATTAAATTATTTCTATTTGTGCAAGATTTTTGCTATTGTTGAAAAGAAAGAAATATCTATTTTCTTGCTAGAACTCTTTATCCCTCCGAGGAAGTCCCAGATGGGATTTCTGCTTCCAAATTGCCTAATGTCATAAGATCAGGCTCACAAAACAAGATTTTCTAATAAAATATATTATATTTTCTCCCTTTTTATAACCCTATAATCCTTTAATTTGGGATAGAGTTGGTGCAACTGGATGGAGCCAAGCATTTACTGGTGCAATGCCCTTCCTATCACCACACATAATTCACAGCTGATATTTTTTCTTTGCACCTTAGGACAGCGATCTCCAGCCTTTCCATCTTAGCAGCCCAGCTTGGCGTGGGAGGGGACGTAGGTGGCAGGCATACACACACAAATGCATCTCCATTGCTGTGAACAGCAGGTGAGTGCATCCTCTACTCATACAAATTGAGCTTGGCATGTGAATGGAGGGTATCTGAGCAGAGGGCACTTACGCTCACATGCAAAACTCCACTTGAGCAATTGAAAGGTGCTCAGACATGAAGGTCCTTTCTTCCCATCACTTGCATGACCGGATTTTGAACAGGATGCAGCCCAGGAGTGGCCCACAGCTTGTGGGTTGGGGACTCCTGCCCAGGAAACATCTGCTGCTATTTGGGATTGAACTCTCAACTTTCCCAGTGGGAGGCAAGTGTCTTCACACTGGTCACCATGCTGCTCCAGTAAGTTACAGAAAATACCTTAAAAAGTAGTTCATGTTAAGTTTTACTTTTTAAAAATCAGATAATTGGGTAACCAGTTGCATCTAACAGCTTTATATATTATTAGTTATTTATTTGAGGGTGTTTTAATGTATTTCTTCTTTCTAACACTAGCAGAACAGCATACAAAAATAATAAAATACATCATCATATATAGTAAAATATTTTAAAATATTTTAACATTAGGATTCTGTACATTAAAGACTTATATCAGCCAAATTAATTTTGTTTGGAGTGCATGAGCAGTTAGTTCTGAACACTACACGAGTGCTAGTTTCAACCTCAGAAGGAGGATATTCTCAATTTGCTCTTTTTCTTGTTATAATGTAATGTCTTAACAAAACAAGGTCTATAGAACATTTAGAGACATAGATAGGTGAATACTAAGAAAAGTGTTCTTTCCTGTTATATATATTAATTAAATATTTCTTTCAATAATTATTTTGCCAAATATCAGGACACTGATCAGATGCCCAGAAAATTCATTCTTTGGATCCAGACACAATGAATATTCCAATACATAAAGGGATTTTAATCTTTATTATTAGTTCAAGCAAACATAACATAAAATAATTTGTACAAAGCAATATCATATGCAATGGAACCACATTGTTCACCCAAAGAGATGTTTTGTTTTTTTTTAAATATAGAAATAAAAAAAATATTGAAAAAGAAAGAAAGAAAGTGCTGCATCAAGAAAATTCAAAACAGAAACCTACAGAAAATAAGATTTTGAGGCATTTTACTGGGTTTAGACGAGTGGTTGCCAACCAGTGGGCCAGGGATCACTGGTGGTCCACAATAAAATTTTGGTGATCTGCAGAGAAATGTCACCCCCAAAGCACTCTCCAAAGCAATTAATCCAGGCTGCATGGGAACACAAGGCTGTGCCGCCCACATGGCTCATGGGAACACAAGGCTTGTGTCACTTGCATTGCAAACAACATGAGATAGTTAAGGGAGGGGGGAAGGGCAGAGGGGGAGAATTTGCCCCACTCACCTCACATGCCTCACCTGGCCACTGGGCTGCTTCTTTCTTCTTCTGCTTTTTGGCTGCATGCAAGGAAAGCAGCAAAAGTCTTTCTTTCTCTCCTCCAAACTCCTCCAGAAATGAGTCTTTGGAATCCTGCAAGACATCCTGCTCCAAGAGGCTGCACCAGCAAAGACTCTTTTTAATGGAGCTTGGGGGAGAGAAAGAAAAACTTCTGCTGCTTCTGCTGCTTTCCTTGCATGAAGCCAAAAGTGTCTCTCTCCCCCTGAAAATGGAGCTGGAGACAGTAATCACTAGGAAAATGGGGTGGGGAATTTTCTTGCAGACTTTTTGGGGGATTTTCTCAGGGTCTCTGGTCTATGGGATTTAAAATTGTGAATTTGATGGTCCCTGGGGTCCAAAAATATTGGCGACCCCTGGTTTAAACCAATGTCAGAAAACATAATTCTTTTAGGAGATATAAAGGTTTGGCTGTTTTTTTTTTTTTGCCTTAAAACTATTGCTAATGTCATTGATTATTAACTTTACTTCTTTATGTTTCTTGACTTTTACATTGTTTTTGCATTTATTAATAATAAGGCATGTCTTATTGCAAAAGTTTAAATAGCTTTCATTTTCTTTGCAAAGCAAATACAACTATAAAACTGTTTAGAAATGTCAAACAATCTATTTGTAGTAAGAGTTCTCCTGGTATACATGTTGATTTTCTTTCATCATGGTGTGGTGTTCTCAATATTCATATTCATAATAATTGAGCTTTGCATTTACTGAATTAATGTCAAGCTGTTATTTAGCATAATGCTCATAATGGGATGAGAAGAAAAAACTCTTCTGGCTTAGAAATATAGATGGATTTGGTATTTTTAAATCAACATCTGTGATTAGCTTTCTAATTTAAGAATCCATGTGTTAATTCAATATGAACTAGAAAAGAAAATAGAAACTAGCAATGATCAAAATATAATGATGGAATATTATCTCATAAATAGAGAAATGTAACTTTAATGTTATTGGCTTAGCATAAAACGCACAGACATATAAAGTTAGTCATAACAAAAGGTCATTGCTATGCAGAGTATATTTAGTGTATTACTAAATTATTATCACTTGGTAGCAAAACGGACAAGCAGAGTCTTAGTACCAATATCAAGAGAAGATAGTATATGTAGTCCTTGCTCTCCCTGAGCCTCGCTTTTTGCTTGCAGGATTGCAGGTTCACCCTGAGTTACAAATATGCGCGAATAGACAGTCCAGAAATAATGATATAATTGCCTATAGACCAGTTGTGGGATTCAAATTTTTTTATTACTGGTTCTGCGGGCATGGCTTGTTGGGCATGGCAGGGGAAGGATACTGTAAAATCTCCAGTCAGAGGTGGTATTTGTCAGTTCTCCGAACTACTCAAAATTTCTGCTACCAGTTCTCCAGAACTGGTCAGAACCTGCTGAATATTACCTCTTCTATAGACTTGTAAAACAAATGTAGGGTGAACAAATAATTTAGGAATTATTTTTAAAATATAAAAATTTAGGATTAAATTCATTCTCATCACATTTATCATACCTCATTTATCTTACCCCAAATCTGGTCAAGCATCAAATTTCCTACATTAAATTCCTCAGAGCATCCATCCATTTTTATTTTAAAAAATGTCTATAACAGAAAGAACTATGTCTTGACAGCTTAAATATAGGTCCCGGCTTTTTTCACTTTTGGCTTGCATGTTGTGATTGTTGAAATTCTATCTATTGACTGTCTATCTGTCTGTTTACCATTCACCCACCCAAGGCACCTGTCCATCCCACTTGGTCCTAAAGATGTTCAAAATATTCACTTGATACTATTCTTTTCTATTGAGGTATCAATACAAAAGCCAACAAAGCTTTCCAAAGCAGAAAATTTCAGGTGTCTTTTGGAGCAACATCTACCAGAATTCCAAACAGCACTGTTCTTTGAGAATTCTAAACAGTTTAGCACCAGGTTTAAGAAAAACAGGACCACAATACTGAGAAAGGAACTTTGGATTTTCAGTTGCTTTCTCAATATTATATAGAAATTTTGTTATTTAAAATGAAGCATGTAACAATAACCAACACAATGTTAAAATATTTTGTTTAAAATATTACAAGACAAAATATATTTATCATTTAGGAAGTTAGTGAAACTAAATAAATAACTAGAGCAAATATTGATAAACCTATTTGCAAAAATCAATAACAGTTTTGTATAAACAAGACAAAGAATCTGATGTGATCTGCTTATTCCTATCTATGTGAGTTTTGTTTGTGTTTAAAAACATTAATGACAAGAGGTTATTGAAAGGGCATGTCAATACTGAGAAGAATCTTTAAAACATGTGGATTTATTTTGTACTCATTACACTTAAAGCAGAAGCCATTTTTATTAAGATTCTAAATATTTTCATTTGTCTTCTCTTGCCATTTGAAAAAAATGGAGGATATTTTTCTATATTTCTATATTATCTATTAGAAAAATAAGAATATATGTTAACTATAATTAAATATACTAATATTTAAGTAGATCTGGGCGTTAAAGAGTGTCTACTAACCATCTTCCAACAGTCAAATGTAGAAAAGTAGATTTCCATTTTGGGATTTTTAAAAATTGCTTTTATTTGTTTTGTATTCTTATACCATTAGTGGATGACAATATAGTGGTGTATTAGGAAGAAATGTATATGAAACATAGGCAGAAATTTGAGTTAAAATGGCCATATCTTTCTTTATTGACTATGACATACATATACTGACTGGGTAAATTCAACTATAAAACCTCTTGACAATTGTTGGGTACTCTCAACAGACTCAACAGACTATGTGGTAGAGGTCACATAGGGAAGTGATTAAATTTCTCTTTCATATGTCAAATGTCTCTATAAAATTATAACATTGTTTTTCAGCAGACAATAGCTGCTTTCAAATCTCTGCTTAATACTAGTGATGGAAGTAATACAGAATTTTTAAAAAAATCACCTGTTCAGATAGAGGCCAAAACACATTTCCCCATAAAATTATTTTTTCTATGTTTAGTGTATTTGGTGTTTGGGGTTCAATACTATTGAATGCAATAAACTTTATTTTTATGTTTAGATTTGCACACACAATTCAATTTTCTTCCTGACTTTTTCTTAGTATTTTATATGTTGAATTACAGTTTTGATGACATAATTTCAAAATGATTTATTTACACAACTGTATAATTTAATGCTTATTCTTTCTTAAAAACTTCAATCGGTTTTTTGTCCTTTATGGTATATTGTTTGAAACAGAAAAAAATGGTTATTTTTAATTTCTAATAGTAGTATCTTCCTCACTGTTAGTTTTCAAGCAACAGAAATTATCCTCTTCTCTTCTATCCCAAATTCTAAGATAATTTATGTTGTCCATTGAAATATCCATTTTAATTTTAACAATAGTGTGTTCAAAACTCAAACAGGGTTTCAAACTAACCAAACCAGCAGAATATTGTTAAATAACTGTAACAGTTGTAGGCTTTTGTGTTTGTTGATTGTCAGTAAAATAATTGCTATGAAATCCAAAGACTTTTATAGATTGAACAGAAACATACCATGTTTCTCCAACAATACGGCCTCCACCAATAGGAAGGCCTAGCATGTTTTTTGGTCATAAAATCAAATTAAACCCCTCCCCCCAAATTTAGGCCTATTTTAAAATATGCAAAATAAGGGGGAAGGGTGGGGAGACTTGCTGTTAGGAGCGCCCGGCGGGCAGGAATTCCTCGCCACCAGTTGCTCCTAACAGGCGATCATGGTGAAGCGCGGAGAGCTCCCTACTCCCACCAAACACCTTTGCTGCAGACACCTTTGGCATCCACTGCTGTTGCTTTCCCTTCTGCCCATTCCACCGCCACGTTTGGAGCTGCCGCTTCCGTGTTTGGAGTACCGCCGCCATTTGGAGCTCCAAACACGGAAGTGGCAGCTCCAAACATGACGGCCGGCAATCTTTTTATTTTGGTCCACGCGAAGTTCAGAACGAGCAAGAGAGGGAGACTGTGATGCCTCCATCCAAGATGGCAACCTCACTAGTGGATCACAACGTGGCTGGAAGCCCGAATCAGCGGGATACGATAGCAATCTTTTTGGAGCGAGAGGAAAGGGAGAGAAGAGTTGTGAGGTGTAATTTGCAGGAGGAAGTGGGTATACCCCACGGCAGGGAGCCCAAGGAAGAAGGGCTGGTAGGCAACGGAGAGTGTCCCAGAAGAGGTGCAGATGCTGCCTTGTAGTCCCCAAACCAACTGCGTGCACCACCTTTAGTTATGTGTGCTCCGCTCTTTGTATATCTCCATGTGATCGTGACCCTATTCTTTCCACCTGGCGCCCCTACTGCTTTCTGGCTCTTTAGCAACCAGCTTCGCATTTGGAACACGTTTGCGTTTGGAGTTAGTTTGGGGACTACAAGGCAGCATCTGCGCCTCTTCCCGGGTGTGTCTCTAGGCTGCTTCCGGAGCTACGGGATGCTCTCCATTGCCTACCGGCCCTTCTTCCTTGGGCTCGCTGCAATGGGGTACACCCACTTCCTCCTGCAAATTATGCCTTGCAACTCTTTTCTCCCTTTCCTCTCGCTCCAAAAATATTGCCATCGTATCCTGCCGATTCGGGCTTCCAGCCACATTGTGATCCACTAGTGAGGTTGCCATCTCGGATGGAGGCATCACAGTCTCCCTCTCTTGCTCGCTCTGAACTTCGTGTGGACCAAAATAAAAAGATCACCCACCGTCATGTTTGGAGCTCCAAATGGCGGCGGCACTCCAAACACGGAAGCAGCAGCACCAAACGTGGTGGCGGAATGGGCAGAAGGGAAAGCAACAGCGGTGGGTGCCAAAGGTGTCTGCAGCAAAGGTGGGAGTAGGGAGCTATCTGTGCTTTGCCATGATCACCCATTAGGAGCGGCTGTTGGCGAGGATGCAAGGGGGGAATTAAGTCACCCCTGAAAAGACAGCCTAGCCGTTTTTTTGGGGCTCAAAAAAAAAAAAAAAAAAGGCCTGGCCTTATTATGTGAGAAACACGGTATTACTTTCATATCATGGGAACCTTTTAAGTACAAATGTAAATAATAATAAATTGCCATATCAAGGAAAAATTTTCATTAGCATTCTGGTCTAGTTGTTTTCATGAAATCATATCTGAAGTGTGACCATGGTTTCAGATCAGGACATGAGTGATCTAAGATGGGTCCATGGCCATCATGGTAACCATGGACTCCTGACCTGCTTCTGAAGTCCACCCAAAGACAGCAAATTGAAGTCTCATAAGACCACCAGCCTGAGAACTGCACAAGCAAACAGGTAATGGCTTCCAGCATCTTGTTCAGGGAAATTACTATGCATCAGGGAGGCTCGTACAGTACAAACAGCATGTCACAATTAATAACTTGTGAAGCTCTATCTCTAAAGGCCAACAGAGACTATCCCAGATGACAAAATGATAACATTACAACCTCTCCTATGACCTCAGCTGATGCCATACCTAAAGCCAGCTGGGCACTAAGAGAGAGCAACAACCTTTTCCAGAATTAGACCGGATTTGGTAAGAAAAGCCAAGTTGGCCTGCTCCTCAATAATGAGGTCACAAATAAGAGAAACTTTATTATTAACTGGCATTAAGCAGCAACAGTCAAATACCTACATTTTCTCATTGTTTAAAGTTACTCAGGTCTGTTTGTCTAAGAATATGTCTATACAAGGCAATCACAACAAAAAAGGGAGGATTTTTAAGTATTTGAGCAGCATTTGTTCTATGAAAATACAATTCAATTTAGAACAGACTGTATTCAATCCTGCAATCTAATTGGCAATTTAAATGCCCAAATCCTTCAATAAAGTCAGCTTCTCATACTGAAATTGTAAACTGCCAAAATGATTGAGTGGAATTGAACAATTATTAAATATAGTTATTTGAGACTCTGTCCCTAGTAGGTAATAAGAATAGTATTCATCTGTTTGATATTTTTATAACAATCATTTTGGAATTTATGACTTTAAGTTTATGTGTCTTTTTTCTGCATCTTTTTATTCTTATTATTAAAAATGAATTCAAATGTGAGCAGGCAGAGTACCCTAAAAATAATTTCATTAACATTGATTAGTTTTCCCTCTGCACTAACTGGCATAACACAATTTAGTCAGTGAAGTATATTTATGAGTTTATTCCTTATTTCTGTTCCTGTTCCTTATCTCTATTCCTTTTACAACAGGAATATAATATTTAGGAAGCAATTCATTTTTATTTTATTTGGATTTTCCTGACTTCTGGAGTACCTTTTATCCTTACGCTTTTGTTTACTTCAATTATTTGTTTTTCATATAAAACCTTCCAAATTGGACTATAATGATATATATTTTTGAAACCACGATATTTATATGTTATCTTGATCTTTTCACAGTATAGCTGGTAGAAAATGTCATGGGCAGTCAAGTACCAAGTATAAGTTTAATTTGTTTCCTTATATCTTCAGAAATTATTAACACAATTGCAGTTAAACACACAAAATCATAGTCTGATAGCATAATGTATAAATCTCTGAATTATTTTGCTTTTTCTCATTCAGAGATCATTTTTGATATAGGATTATCAACAAATCTCAAAAATAATGATATCAGTTGTATTCAGATATAATTAATTATAGAAATGCAATAAAGAGAAAACACATGAGATATAAGTCTGGAATGATAATAACATCAGCAAGAACACTCAGATAATAACAGACTCTACTTTGGCAAATGACTATGATAATTATATTTTTAAGATTTATTATACTTTGTGATAGTAGTAAAAAGCTGATGAAGGGTGATTTAATTCTTTTCAATTTTGCTTAAATGCCCATTTGCCAACCACAAGATTGAGTAATTGGTTACATTTCTATCCATCTGTCAGCTCCTAGTTAGATCAGACTAGAAAATCAACTTCACATTATTTTAATGAGTTTGTCTATAATAAATGACACTTGCAACACCTTCTCCTTTCTATACCTCAGTGAATTATGGAGCCATTAGTCCAAGTCACTTCTGAACATTAATCTATTTCTCATGATTTTTTAAAAATAAATCAGATCTTTTTATTTAGGTAACAGATTTTACATATTCCTGTCAAGGAAGAACCTTACTCTGTATCAGCGGTTTCCAACCTTTCCAGCTTGATGGACCAACAGAGGTGTTGGTGGCAATGGTGGCAGTGGGGGGAAAGGGGATGCTTTTGCATTCGTATGCACTACATTCACAAATGCAGCTTTGCACCTACCACTTCCGACACCTGATTCCAAACAGGCTGCGTCCTATGTCCACAGACTGCAGTTGGGGACCCCTGCTCTACATCATCACAATTTTAAAAAGTGTTTGTAGTTTAAAATATAGCCATTAAATGGAATTCCTATGAGAAAAAAATACTTCTCTTGAAAAGCACCTTTATATCAATACAATTACTGGAAAGATATGTCATTATTTTAACACATTTATAAGGGTTATACAGAAAATAATTTAAAAAAACTTTGAAAAAAGTATATCTTTCATTCGCATGCAATCCCAATAATATTGCACAAAATTCCCACTTAATTACTATTATATTTTAAAATTATATTTTAAAATATTTAACTACTATTTGCAATTATTTAAGGTTGAGATTATACGGTTTATCAAATACTGTCCTTTTTCCCATTTTTTAAATTTGTTTTATTTATATAACATGTAAAAATTCAATTTCAATAAAACAGTGTGTTGTCTGGATACAATTATTTTTAGGAAATCATAATCAACATGTTTACAATAATATTTATCACAATGATCTTAATTCTATAATAATGATAATATTTTACTTGTCTACTTTAACAAATCTCCTTTGTGACATTAGTCCTTTTTGTATCCCCCATATCTCTAACTTCTGTTTTTATTATCTAACCATTGGTAATATAATTCCCATGTCAAGAAATATTTAGTTCCTTCTTTCTGCTTAATTATAAGCATTAATCTGTCCATTTTTGCATATTCTAATATTTTTTTTAATTACACTCTCATCTGTCGGGATCACTTCACTTTCTGATTGTTGTGAAAATACAATTCTGGCTGCAGCTAGTACTCTCCTATTGTCCATAGAACTACTTGAATTTCATGTCCCTATTTTCATCCTCAAAGGAAAAATATCTGCAATGTGATGATCTTGACATGCTATCCGAGGAAACATTAGTTGTAGTCTAAAACTTCAGCTGATTTATCTATTGGATAATGCTTATGCAGAGGTATTTTCACTTTTGCTTTTAAAATTCTTTCAGAGAAGAAGATTTCAAAGGAAAACAGCATAGGTAGAATATAGTGACCATATACTACTAACTTAGTGATCAAGTGGCCAAAAATGGTTGTGCAATAAAATATAGGACAGTCCTAATGATCTTTCCATCAGTCTTCAACTTCCTAAGTCTCTCATACATAAATTAAATACAAAGGGAAAAAGCATGAGGAGAGAAATTCTCTTGTTGAGATTTTGCAGTTGGTGAAACATAAATGGTTAGGGAGAATTTTAAAGTGATAACAGATAAGTTAATCAGAGTTGGAAGGGACCTTATAGGTCATCTAGTCCAACCCTCTGCCCAAGCAGGAGACCCTACACCATTTCTGACAAATGGCAGTCCAATCTCTTCTTGAAAGTCTCAACTGATGGCTTCCACAACTTCCGAGGGCAAGCTGTTCCATTGGTTGATTGTTCTTACTGTCAGAAAGTTTCTCCTTATTTCCAGGTTAAATCTCTCCTTGTTCAGTTTCCATCCGTTATTTCTTGTCTGGCTTACAGGTACATTAGAAAATAGCTTTACCCCTTCCTCTCTGTGGCAGCCCCTCAAATATTGGAAGACTGCTATCATGTCTCCCCTGGTCCTTCTCTTCACTAGACTAGCCATGCCCATAACCATTCACTAGACTAGCCATGCTCCTGTAACTGTTCTTCATATGTTTTAGTCTCCAGTCCCGTAATCATCCTGGTTGCTCTTCTCTGTACTTTTTCTAGAGTCTCAACATCTTTTTTATAATGTGGTGAACAAAACTGGATGCAATACTCTAGGTCTTACTAAGGCTTTATAGAGTGGTATTAGTACCTCACTTAATCTTCATTGTATCCCTCTGTTAATGCAATTTAGGATTGCATTAGCTTTTTCGGTTGCTTCTGCACACTGCTGGCTCATATTTAGTTGGTTGTCCACTAAGACTCTAAGATCCCTCTCACAGTTACTGCTCTTGAGCCTGGATTCACCCAGTCAATATGTGAACTTTTGGTTTTTCTTGCCTAAGTGTAGGACTTTACTTTTCTCTACATTGATTTTTATTGTGTTAGATATGGCCCAGTGTTCTGGTCTGATCCATCTGGATCTTGAGCCTACCTTTTTGGGTTTTAGCTATTCCTGCCAGTTTAGTATCATCTGCAAATTTGGTAAGTTCCCCTTCTATTCCCTCATCTAAGTCATTAATGAAGATATTGAAGAGTACTGGGCCTAAGACAGAACCTTGTGGCACCCCACTGCTTACTTCCCTCCATGTAGACTTAGACCCATTAAGGACTACTCGTTGAGTACAGGTTGTCAGCCAGTTGCGAGTCCATCTAGTGGTGGTGCTATCTATTCCATTTTTTTCTAGGTTACCACAAAGTAGGTTGTGGTCTACTTTGTTGAATGCCTTGATGAAATCTAAATATATTATGTCCACAGTATTTCGCTGGTCTGCTAATTTAGTCACTATGTTGAAGAATGAAATAAGATTGGTTTGGCATGATCTGTTTTTAACAAACCCGTGCTGACTGCTAGTTATTACTTTACTTGTTTCTAGATATTGGCAGATCTGTTTTTTTATTATGTTTTCCAGTATCTTTCTGAGTATTGATGTTAGGTGATTGGTCTGTAGTTTCCTCGGTCTGTAGTTTCCTGGGACTGGATTTTTTTTTCCCCCTTTTTGAAGATGGGAACCACATCAGCTCTTTTCCTGTCCTCTGGAAGTTCCCTGGTGCTCCAGGACTTGTGATCGATGTGGTGCAGTAGTTCTGAGATACCTCTGCCAGCTCCTTTAAAACTCTGGGATGTAATCCATCAGGCCCCGGTGATTTGTGTTTATTAAGATCAGACAAGAGTTCTCCTACTATTTTTTTTTGCTTATTTTAACATTTATTTCTGGTCTGTCTTTTACAGTTATGTTTTTGGTGGGTTGAGCTATAGTTTCTTTTTGCGTGAAGACGGATACAAAGAATGAGTTAAGCAGTTCTGCTTTCTCTCTGTTTCCTGTTACTTCCTTGACATCTTCTCTCTTTAGTGGACTGACTATTTCCTTCATTTTTTTCTTGCAATTGATAGAAGGAACTGCTGCAGAAAATATCAAAAGCAGTACTTCCAATAATAAAATAAGCTTAAAAATATTAACAAGAAAGAGAAAGATGAGGAGGAGGAATAACTAAGCAACCTAAGTGTTAGGTAGAAAAATATAAATCATTTTTGCAGAGGAAAATATATGTGAAAATGTAACTTTAATTTTGACATATTTCTTCCAACTCTAATAAATGTTCACCTTTTCAAAATTCCAATCTTCAATGTTTTCAAACACTGTTTCACAATGTTATATAAGATGAATGTTGCTTGAAACCATGCTTTTAATGTTACCTTTTTTAAAACAGAGAAAGAAAGACTGCAAATTTGGGAGAGAGATAAATGGCAAAGTAAATATATGAAGGTTCTCACTCATCTTTATGGCTAACTTGGAAAGATGAAGGTGAATAGGATGATAGATAATCTATAATGGAAATCTTGGTCACATAATATTGAAGAGAATCATTCCTTATTTTCCCATGTTATTTAAGGTTTAATAAGAGTTCTTTTCAAAAAAATCAAACAACAAAGGCACTTATGTGGGCACCTTTTAGGACTGCAACATATTTTTAATTTGATTTTTGAAGAAATCCATCGGTCCATTGCAATTAATCACAGGAGAATATTAAACAATATACTGATTTTAAAATGCCTGAAATACATGTCTATATCACCTTTCATAACGTACCTCAAGACTGTAGGAAATTGTACATGGTTTGTGAAAACATTCTAAAATACATATTTTAGAAAATATTAGGTAAAGTGTATAAAATGTAGATACTAAATTAATATGTTATGTTTATATAAAGTGTAGCCATTTGGATTTGAAGAAGACATGATATTTTGCAGTTCATTTGTGGACACAGTGATGACTCTGTAGTCCCTGTCTGGAAGCACAGAGTCTAGCACAATAGGGACAGTGAAAGTCTATTGTTGTGATAACTGTGGGTACTTACAATATAACAGAAATAAGAATAAACAGAAGTTTAAATATATGAAATAGGAACTAATAATTGGAGACAATATGACAGGGACGGTAGGCACGATTGTGTGCTTATGCACACCACTTACAGATCTCTTAGGAATGGGGTGAGGTTGATAGAGGGTAGTTTGAGGGTAAAGGAGTGAGGGTTTGAGCATGTGACAACAGGATCAGTTAGTGAGTTCCAGACATTGACTACTCTGTTACTGAAATCGTACTTCCTGCAATCAAGTTTGGAGTAGTTTACATTTAGTTTATATGTGTTGTGTGCTCTTGTGTTGTTGTGGTGAAGGCTGAAATATTTATTAACTTGTAAGACATTGTAACATATGATTTTATGTACTATGCTTAAGTACAATCTTATTAGGTATAATTCAAGGTTCTCTAAGTCTAGAATCTCAAGTCTGGTGGTGTAGGGTATTCTGTTATGAACAGAGGAGTGTAGTATTCTTGTAAAATACTTCTGGACTCCCTCAATTGTATTAATGTCTGATATACAGTGTGGATTCCAGACAGCAGAGCTGTATTAAAGTATTGGTCTAGCAAAGGATATGTATGCCAGAGGTGGTATTCAGCTGGTTTGTATCGGTTCTGGAGATCCGGTAACAAGAATTTGGTGTGGGTTGCAGAACCGGTAGTGACTTTTGGCTGGCCACACCCCTGAACCGGTTCTCCGGTCACCAAGTTGCCTTGCCCACCCAATGCTCACCTGCTTGTACAGCTCGCCCGCCCACCAGTTGCCCCACCCAGTCACTCCTCCCTTCCTATGTGGCATGCTGGGCCCTCATGGCTTGCCTAACATGACTTTCCCATATGGTGCTTGCACCCCTGATCTGCCTGCCCTGCTCATAGATAAGCCTGAATTGTGCTAGGCCTTCAACCATCCCCCAGGGCCTTTCTGTGCCTCCGCCCCTCCACCCGTGACCTTTCCTGGTGAGAGGAAGCCAAGGTGGGGTGCCATTTTCTGGCCAGTCCAGAGGGCGGGGGTGGGACAGTGGTGGCAGCAGCACAGCTATGGGAAACAGGCCAGGAGTTCCCGTCCTCCCTTTTGTGGTGCCTCCATGCCCCTCTCAGCCCCAACAGAGGGGAGAAAATGAATGGCTTTCCACTGGCTTTCTCCCTCCCTTTCGGGGCTCTTCCACACCCCTCTCCGCCCCAGCAGAGGGGGAAAATGAATGGCTTTCTGTTGGCTTTCACCCTTTCTTTCAGGGCTCTTCCATGTCCCTTTCCACCCCAGCAGAGGGGAGTAAATGAATGGAATGCCTTCAGATTTCTCCCTTTTGGGGCTCTTCTGCACCCCTCTCCCATAGCCACACTGCTGCCACTGCCCCCCACGCTGCAGCCGCCACCGCTGCTGCTGTTGTGACCTGAAAGGGAGGCCGTGATCTGTGGCTGCTTCCCATAGCCGCATTGCGCCTGCACACCCGTCGGCCTGCCACCACCGCCCATGTGCTTTGAAAGGGATGTTCCGGGGCTGCTGTTTTCTTCATTGTCCCGCCTCTCACTGCTCTGGAGTTTGCCCAATAAGTTCTTCCCAGAAAAGGTGTGTGTATATGAGATAGAGACAAGGAAGGAAAGGGAGGAAGGGCAAGAAGGAAAGAGCAAGAAAGGAAGAAAGAAGAAGGGAGAAAGAGGAAGGGAGAGAAAGAAAGAGAGAAAGATAGAGCAAGAAAGAGGAAGGAAGGAAGGAAGGAAGGAAGGAAGGAAGGAAGGAAGGAAGGAAGGAAGGAAGGAAGGAAGGAAAACAAAGAAAGAAAGACAGCAAGAAAGAATGAGGAAGGGAGAGAGAGAGAAAGAAAGGAAGGAAGGAAGGTGAGAGAGAAAGAGAGAGAGAAAGAAAAGAAGAAGGAGGGGGGAGAGAAAATTATGTGCTATTATTTTTAATTGTTCCATTATTTATCATATATTAATATTTTGCTCTGTCCCTACACCTAGAGTGATTTTACTGCCTTTCTTTTGCCCAGGTATTTTTCAGGGTTTACATGTCAATATTCCAGAGCATAAATACAGGTGTGTTTAACAGAGTTGAAAGGGACTATGGAGGCCTTCTAGTCCAACCCCCTGCTCAGGCAGGAAAACTCTGAGGATGCCAAAATCTGAATAGAGGTCCTGGGAAAGGTGTCAGAATAATCGAATGATACTTAGAAAGGTACTTTGGGGGGAACTCTATACCATTTCAGAGAAATGACTGTCCAGTCTTTTGTTAAAATCTTCCAGTGTTGGAGCACCCAGAACTTCTGGTGGCAAACAATTCCACTGGTTAATTGTTCTCACTGTCAGAAAGTTTCTCCTTACTTTTAGGTTGCTTCTCTCCTTGATTACTTTCCTTCTTCTGGTGCTTTGGAAAATACATTGTCTGCCTTCTGGTGCTTTGGAAAATATATTGCCTCCTCTTCTTTCTGGCATTCCCTTAAAAGCCTGTTGCCTATCACCCTCTTTGGCAAAGCATGTGAGCTATTTCCTCCTTTCAGTGGTCCATGAAAGTACACCTCTAGTACGTAGATAATAAAGTCAAAAAAAGGTGAGCAACATTTTTACAGAACTATAGATATGTTGAGGCTGGGTGTGACAAGGAAAGGCTGGGAGGGGAGGGGCCAGGTGAGGCACTCCTTGATGTGAGTGACATTGAGTTGGCCACACCCACCCAGTCACATGATTGCCCCAGTCACATGACCACCAAGCCACACCTACCCAGTCACATGACCCTAAGCCATGCCCACCAAATAAGCCATGCCCACAGAACTGGTAGTAAAAAAAAATGAATCCCACCACTGATGTATGCCCGAGTTTGCAAATCAGTATTACCAGAGGAAAAGCTTTGTAAAATCAGATTTACAACTATTAAAGCCTTTTTTGCAATGTTGTTGAAGTGAGCTCTGGTGCTTAGGTCATTCAATATGAGAACTCCAAGGTCTTTGACAGAGTGAGAGTCATCAATGAGGTCATATCCACCTAGCTTGTATTTTATGTATTGATTTTTTTTAACAATGTGTAGGATAGAACATTTGTTGGTTGAGATTTGGAGTTGCCAACTGTTGAACCACTCAGACACATAATCAAGGTCACTTTGAAGGATGGTAGCATTATCAGTGGTGTTGAATAGTTTTACATCATCAGCAAAGAGGACGCAGCTACTTATAAGGTCATTTACAAAGGTCATTTATATAGAGTGTAAAGAGTGTGGGTTCTAGAATGCTCACTTGGGGGGACACCGCTGTTAACTGGTGCAAGGTTTAATAGGGCATTTCCTATTTTTACTATTTGTTGCCTGTTTGACAGGAAGTCAGTAATCCACTTATGAAGGATCCAGAAATGCTGTAAGATTTTAATTTTAATAGTCAGGTACCACTGAGTCAAAGGCTTTGCAGAAGTCTATGTAAAATACATCTATTGCTTTGCCGTGGTCAAGTAATATAGTCCATATGTTTTTGCAGTGTAGAAGTTGCAAATTGCAGGACAGTTTTTTCTCTGAAACCAAATTGTTTTTTGGAGAATAGGTTGTTTGACTCTAGGTGGAAGGTAATGCATTGATTAATAATTGATACCATAACTTTGCACGTGACACAACACAATGAGATTGGTCTGTAAGTTTTCAACCAGGCAGGGGTCACCTTTTTTGAAGATAGGGATGACTGTTACTAAAGACCATAGTTTGGTAAGGAGCTGGTTCTGAATGATATCTCACATATTATGCTTAGCAGTTCTGCTATGGCAGTGCAGAGCTTTTTAAGAAGTATGCACATAAGCCATCAGGGCCAATAGATAAGGATGGTTTTAGGTGATGTAGTGCATTTTCTACATTATCTTCAGTAAAGTCAATATCATTGCAGTTAGTTGTGGTACAGTTAGGAAATGTGGGGCATGAGCCATCACTTTATAAAAAGACGGAACTGAAGAACGTGTTGAGGAGGTTTGCCCTAATAACTTCATTGCTATAGTCTTTCCCATTTGGTCCTTTTAAGGGTGGGATGGTTTTTGAGTCTTTATGTTTGGTATTTACAAAGTTATAGAAGGCGTGGGTGGATTGTGTGCATAGAAGGTTTTCCTCTTGCTTGCAGATGGTTTCTTGTATAATCATCCAGATGTTCAGACAAGATTTGGCATTTTTATCCACCTATCAAATATTTCCAGGCAGATGCTACTGTTTAATGGTATTTGAGGTATTGTTGCAGGATATAAACTGTTCTGAATAAAGCTGCCTTTTGCAATTGGTTGATGGTGAACTTGTCAGTGTTGATAGTGTTCAAGTGGTGTTCCAGTTGTTTTGGGATTGCACCTATTACTATTGGTGCTTTGCTTTCTTTTGCCACAGTCATTCTATTTTTATTTGCAGGTCTTTGCATTTTGTTATCTTCTCCAGTTCTTTATTTTCTATTCTGCTGTATATTATTGCATTATTGAATCAATGTCATTTTAAGGTTTGTAATTTGCTGCTAGAGCAGTTCATGACCTGCATCCAATCTTTATGTTTAGGTTAAGGCAACTGTTGCAAAGCAAAGGAAAGAGGCTCTCTGTCTGCCTGCGGATATAAAAGACCAGGCTATAGGATACCTCAGCATACCTTTTTGTCATTCTGCCTTACCTTGCTCAAACTGTAATTCCCTTTTTTCCTTTTTTGAGCCAGTGAATTCTATGTCATTTTAGTTTTCAACATACATATAATTGTTATTTTTAGTCATTCAATTAAAATTAAACCAAGCAGGTAAATCTTACAGAATGCAAAGGCAAAATGATAGTTCATAACTCAAGAGCAAGAGATGTTTATTAGTGTTGCCTAGATTATTAAGTAACCAATCTATAATCTAACCCATTGCAATATAGGAAAAAGCAGATTGCAGCAACAAAAGGGGTGGGAGCAGTGTTTCTTTTTAAAATTGCCATGTCACTTCTCTTTGCTTCTGGATTTAATTGATTCAATTCAAAGTGTTTATTATCAGCTTTAAAACCCCTCATGACATGAGTCCAGACTATCTAAGGAACAATTTATCCTCAGCATATCCTAGCCTATTGGAAAGGCAATCTTTGCCTGTCTTGTCCTGTTTGTAACAAATGTTGGCTTAGCTGGCACAAGTGTACCAGGTTGTTTGTTCTGCTTCACTGTACCATAGACAAATGCACCAATCAGTCTGAATGCATCAATTATCACATTAAACAAGAAGAAAACCTTCTATGCACCAATTCCACCTGCGCTTTCTACAATTTTGTAAACAATAAACTAAAAGACTCAAGGTCCATCCCACCCCTGAAAGGACCTAATGGTAAAGACTGCAGTGATGACACTATTGAAACCAACCTCTTTAACACATTCTTTGGCTCAGTATCTGTAAACAGCAATGGATCATGCCCAATATTTCCTAGTTGAACCACAGATAACTACGATGATCTAATACATATTGATTTTACGGAAGACAATGTTGAAAAAGCAATGCGCAATCTAAAACTATCTCTATCTATTGGACCAGATGGAATACGTGCCTACTTCTTAAAAAAGCTATCCACTGCCATAGCTGAACCTCTAAGCATAATCTTTTAAAAATCTTTCAGGACCAGCTTCTTGCCAAAACTATGGTCACAAGCCACAGTCATCCCCATCTTTAAAAAGGGAGACCCCAGCCTAGTTGAAAATTACAGACCAATCTCTGTATGCTGCATCATCTGTAAAGTCATGGAATCAATTATTAACCAATCCATCATCTTCCAATTAGAAACAAACAACCTATTCTCTAATAAACAATTTGGTTTCAGAAAAAACTATCCTGCAATCTGCAACTCTTTCACTCCAAAAACATATGAACTACACAACTTGATCAGGGCAAAGCAATAGACGCAATCTACATAGACTTTTGTAAAGCCTTTGATTCAGTGGTACATGACAAACTACTCCTAAAACTAAAATCTTATAGTATCTCTGGACACCTGCATAACTGAATAGAAGCATTCCTGTCCAACAGACAACAAATGGTTAAAATTAGGAGCATCCTATCAAATTCTGTACCTGTTAGCAGTGGTGTCTCCCAAGGCAGTGTTCTAGGACCAACTCTCTTCATACTCTACATAAATGACCTCTGTGATCATATCAAGAGCAACTGCGTTCTCTTCGCTGATGATGTAAAGCTATTCAATACTGCTAGACAATACTGCTACCCTTCAAAAAGACCTTGACTATGTATCAGAATAGTCAAACAAATGGCAACTTCAAATCTCAACAAATAAATGCTCTGTCCTACATATTGGCACAAAAATCAGAAAATAAAATACAGGCTGAATAGTCAAGACCTTATTGATGATGCAAACTCTGTCAAGGATCTTGGAGTACTCATCTCTAATGATCTAAGTGCTAGAACCCACTGTAACTATGTAGTCAAAAAGGCGTTAAGAATTGTTAACCTAATCTTACATAGCTTTTTCTCTGTAATATTACACTACTAACTAGAGCATACAAAATATTTGCTAGACCAATACTCAAATACAGCTCATCAGTCTGGAACCCACATTACATATCTGATATTAACACAGTTGAGGAAGTCCAGAAATATTTCACAAGAAGAGTTCTTCACTCCTCTACTCATTGCAGAATACTTTATGCCACCAGACTTGAAATTCTAGACCTAGAAAACTTAGAACTACACTGCCTTCAGTCCGATCTAAGTATAGTATATAAAATCATACATAGCATTCCTATCAATGAATACTTCAGCTTCAACCATAACAACTCAAGAGCAAACAATAGATACAAACTCAAGGTTAATCGCACCAAACTTGATTGTAGGAAATACTACTTAAGCAATAGAGTGGTCAATGTCTGGAATATTCTACCTGACTCTGTGGTTTTTCCCCAAACTCAAAAAACTTTAACCTTAGACTGTCTACTATTGACCTCACCCCTTTCCTAAGAGGTCTGTAGGAGGCATGCATAAGCACACCAACATGCCTACCGTCCCTGTCCCATTGTTTCTTTTATTTTTTTATTTTTCTCATATGTATCCATGTATTCATAACTATGTTTTTACTCATACCTATTATCTTGTAAGCAATTGACAAAAATAAATAAAAATAAAAATACCCCACCTATTAGCTGCTGTTCATTGTGATAAGAATTTCTTCTCCACTTGGGTTACTGATAACTTTTCAAATGATCTTGAGTAAGTCTAGTTTTCTATATCTTTGTTTTATCAGTTCACTGTTTTTATTCATTTAAAATTCCCTCATGAAATTGTGAATGTTTCTCTCCTTTTCTCTCCCCTCCCCCTCCTCCTCTCCTCCTTTTCTTTTTTCCTTCTCAAGTGGCAGAAAGAATTGGAAATTATATTTGGGTGGGGAGTGATGTTTCTTTTTATTTGCACATGTGAAAGATATTATGTATTGGGGGAATCATACAAAAGATTTGTAAGTGGAAATCACATGTCCTCAAACTCATCACAGAAAGGAAGGCTTGTGTTTATTTTTCCAAAAGAGTTGGAAAGGATAAAGTTGGAGAAGGATTCACTGTCCTAGTCTTGGGAAATCACTGTGGCCAAAGAGGACAAACAGGTAGAAATTAAGAATGTGAACTTTTAATTTCTATCATTCCCAGCTAGCCTATGCATGAGATCCAAGCATTTTAAGGCTGAAGTGAAGAAAAATAGCTGATCCCATTTGGACAAGAATTCTCCTCTGCTAATGGTGTCTGTTGCTGTGACGAATGGTTTTGGTATTAAATTAATTGCTCATAGAAATCATAGAAATCTTGTATGAGCAATTTGTCAAGCATCCAGACAGTATCTATGATATCAATCACTCCGAGATGTTATCTCTTCAATTCATTTATTAGGAACAGATCTGGTACATTCAAAAGCAATTTCCCAAGTGAAAGCTTTTTCGCACGTTACACAGAATCCACATTCTCTCCTCCCACTTCTACACTTCATAAATCATGAGAACCAATTAACTGCAATTGCAAATTCTTAATACGACATGCAGAATAACTTTTCAACACCTCTAACACTTTAAAAAATATACGTAGCAGCTGAATTTCAAAGCTGACAGGCGTCCCCCCTTGAAAACTCCTCCTCCTAAAAGAAAAGAAAAAAACACACATATAGGGGTTAATACATTGTCCTTAACCCCCCTCTCCCCCCCCATGAGGACCCTTTGGTTTGTAGGGAAAATCCAGCATGAACTTCCCAACTCTTTACCAAACTAGCATCTGAGAAGGGGTGTCCTTTCCATAAGACCAAATATTGCAATCGTCCACGGTATAATCGAGAATCGATAATTTTTTGAATCTCATAATGTGTTTCCCCATGTACCATCAATAGTTTAGGGGGAACGAGTGGTAGTGGTCTTATCATCGATTTAGTAGCTGGTTTTAGTAAACTACAATGGAACACTGGATGAATTTTCCCCAATAGTTGAGGAAGACATAATTGGACAGTGACCGAATTGATTATCTTTGAAATTGGGAACAGACCCAAGAATTTTGGACCCAGCTTCTTACTGGGTAGTTTCAACCAAAGATACTTGGTTGACAAATATACTTTGTCCCCTACTTTAAAAGGCGGTTGAAGGGATCTATGTTTATCCGCCTGTTTTTTATACATTTTTGCAGCTTTGTTCAAAACTTTTTTGTATCTTTCTACCCTTTCTTTAATGAGTTCATCCATTCTGTCAGGGACATGAGGGAGGTTGTCTAGGTAACTCTGGCATTGGAACAAAATCCATTCCAGTGTTGATTTGGAATGGAATCAATCCCGTTCTGCTATGTACTGAATGATTGTTAGCAACCTCTGCAAAAAGTAATAACTCAGCCCAATTTTCTTCTTGATAATTTACATAGCATCTAATATATTGTTCAATCATGGTGTTAGCCCCCTCCACTGCTCTGTTACAAGCAGGATGGAAAGCTGTGGATAACCCTTGAGAGGAGCCAATGGATTTCAGAAATTCCCTCTAAAATTTTGTGGTAAATTGTACCCCTCTGTCTAATATTACTCTACAAGGTGTACCATGTAGTCTATAGATATGTTTCACGAATAGCTTTGCATGTGTTTTCAAAGATGAAAGCTCTTTGCAGGCTATAAAATGGGCCTGTTTAGAGAATAAGTCAATTATAGTCCAAATGACCATATTCCCTTCACTCTTAGGTAATTCAACAATAAAGTCCATTGTGATTTTTTCCTAAGGTTGGGTTGGTTCAGCAACTTGTTACAGGAGGCCAGGGGGCTTTCCAGTTCTGTGTTTCATTGTGGTACAAATTGAAAAACTTTTTACATAGTCCTTGACATCTGGTTTCATTTTTGGCCACCAGAACTGTCTTCTTAGTAAATGTAGGGTTTTTAGGAATCTGAAGTGACCTCCCAGCCATGAGCCATGGCTATGCTTTAGTACCAGTAGTCTTAGGGTTGTGGGTACAGAAAGCTTAGTCCCTTTCCAAGCTAGTCCATCATTCATTGTCAACTCGGATTGATGGTCCAGGAACCAAAGATCGGTCAATAGGGCTGTTTTCAATTTGGCAGTCAGCTTATCTTCCAGGCATTTGGGGTTGCGGTTAGCTTGGGTTCTAGTGGTTACTTGGCTGGCCAATTGAACATCTGAAATTAAGGCTTGTACTATTTCCTCTCTAAAATGTACTATAAACTCTCTTAAAAAAATACATGGCAGCTGAATTTCAAAGCTGACACAATTGGTTTAATACACATTCTGATTTGATATAACTTTTAAAAATGTAGCAATGATAAATTGGCATATTTTGTAAAAAATATTTCCAGAAGTTACATGAAAGATGTGCCTTTCCCATTTTTCTGTAATTTCTCTCAAAATAGTCCATCTTTTTCTAATTCCATTCATATAATTGACATTAGTGTGGAATCAAAATGTTCTCCTGGAACATTTTGACCAGTAGTGGGATTGTTTTTACTACTGGTTCTGTGGGCATGGCTTAGTGGGCATGGCATGGCTTGGTGGGCATGGCTTGGTGGGCATGGCAGGGGAAGGATACCCATTCCCTATTCCCTCCCCACCCCACTAATCTACTTTTCAGCTCCATTCTTCTGTGCAGGACAATAAAAGAAGATGCAGCTGATTCGCTGGGATTCGGGAGGCAGAGAATAGATGGGAACAGGGCCAGTCAGAGATGGTATTCTGAACTACTCAAAATTTCCACTACCGGTTCTCCGAACTACTCAATATTTTCACTACTGGTTCTCCAGAACTGGTCAGAACCTGCTGAATATCACCTCTGATTTTGATCCCACAATATTCTTCAACTGGAAGAAATATAAATTACAAGTGTAAACAATACAAAAAATGGAGGGTGGAGCTGATGTTGCAGTGATACGGCAGAATCCTGAGCTCAAAACAAGAATTGAATGCACAAGGATTAGAGATACATTGGTATTCGTATACACAAATACAATCAAGGTATGAAAAAGACATTAAAGATGAAGGGAGTAATAAAGAGTTGTCAGAACTGGATAAAATATTAACAGGAACAGATTATAAACTGATTAAAAGATTATATTGTTACTCATTAGGTGTTAAGTTGGAAGATGAACAAGTTAAAGAAACAATGAAAGCAAGGGCAAAAAACTTTGGATATGCTATAGAATTCGATAAATGGCAGAAGTTATGGGACAGGAATAATAAATTGACAATATCAACAGCATATAAAGAAAATTTGTATAAGATATTTTACAGATGGCACTTAGCACCAGCAAAACTAGCAAAAATGTTCAAAGATAAATCAACTGGAAATGTCATCAAATACCAGGAACATATTACCATATGTGGTGGACTGTAGAGAAGCTAAAAGATATTGGACTAAAATACACACATGGTTGGGAAAATGATTAAACAACATATAGATTGAAGCCTGAAATATTTTTATTAGGAATGGTACGTGAAGGTGATAATAAAGAAAAAATATACTTAATTATTACAGGTATTAACAGCAGCTAGAATTGTATTTGCTCAAAATTGGAAAAGTTATCAGATACTGATGGAGGAAAAAGTAACTGAAAAAATATTTGAATGTGCAGAAATGAATAGATTAACATTAGAAATCAAAAAAAGAAGAAAAATCTGAATATTATAATGTATGAGATTTGTTTTATCCATGGTTAGAAAATAAAATAAATTAGAAGGAATTACATGGATTTATAAAGTAATAGGAGAAACTAGTGTAATAGATATTACACTGGATATTACTTATATGAAATATATGGGAATGTGATTATTGTTATATTGATAAGAAGAATCTTATTAATAATTGTTAAGCATATGAAATATGTACCTAATCGACACATGATTGAAATGGAATGAATTTATTGTATGTAAAAAATAAAAAATATATAAAATAAAATAAAATGAAAAATAGAAAAACAATGACAACACCAACTAATTAGGTGAAAAATGTTGCATCCCAATGGCACACATATTTGAAAATAGAGCATATTATGTGGTAATGTTTCCACATGATAATTTGTTCCTGGGATACAGACACACTTTTTTTTGGGGGGGGGGGAGTTAGTGATCTATTTATAAATGGTTGTTTGAAAACTCTTATATATTATTTCTTTTGTCACTCTAAATCAATGTCTGTTTTTCTTATTTATATTCATTATTCAAATTCTTAGGCCCTTTTCTTCCTATTTAATAGGCATCATCTAGTTGCTCAGTAATATGAACAGAAAATAGGCACATTGAAAGTCAAATCTGATATTACTACATTAATAAGGCCCAATTGTTGAAATTTGTATAGATGAAAATTCTGTTTTAGAATTTAAAATATGCCTTATTTATTATTCTATCCTCAAAACAGCTTGATAATTAAAAACTCAAAACATTATTAAATAATGTTTTCTCTACCAAAAATATAAGGTGGTTTCAAATAAATATAAAGGATGACAAAGCATAGCCAAACATACAAGTAGCTACGAATAAATAATCTACTTTAAGTTAAAAGTAAACTTCAAAAATTGTTTTGAAAAATTCAGGTTAAAAGATCTGGCAATGCAGAACACATTCAAGATGTTCCAGAGCTGGAATATTATTACATTCAACATACCTAATTTTGATCTGGAATATAGTAAACATACTTTTAATTAATTTTAAATTCCAGTTGGTCTTTAATGGTGATCCCATGTATAAAACCTGAAAAGATGCCATTTGAATGTTAATGAAGCATGGATAATTGTGGCTAGACAATGACTTCTTTAGAATGACCTTGATTTAGAATGACTATGATCATCATTAGCAGCTGTAGATGGCTGGCAAATCCTATGATGATCATCAAATAAGTGATCACTATGCATATTATTACTACAAGAAGATAACTAATATAAAGATATATGGGCTTTGGACACAGAATTGAAAAAACAGGATCCCACACTTGGGAAGAAAAGCTCTGCTAAATAAACATAGTCTAACCTTTAGGAAAATTGAGAGTTTTGAATCAGATAAGCAGGATCCTTTCATTAAGTACACCACATCAATGTGTAGGTACTTAACAACTGTAGCTTAACAAATGGAAATAAAGAATTTTATTGTAATCCTTTATTCCCCAAATTATTTTTAAAAAATGTTAATAATTCCTTCTACAGATGAATTATTGAGTCTATCATCTGCACTTCTATAATTGTCTGGTTTGGTTCTCTTGTACCCAACAAGATAGACACAGACTTCAGAGATTAATTAGGACTGCAGAAAAAACAATTACTACCAACCTGGCTTCCATTGAGGACCTGTATACTGCACGAGTCAAAAGGAGGGCTGTGAAAATATTTACAGCCCTCTCACATCTTGGACATAAATTGTTTCAACTCCTACCCTCAAAATGACACTATAGAGCATTGCACACCAGAACAACTAGACACAAGAACAGTTTTTCCCCAAATGCCATCACTCTGTGAAACAAATAATTCCCTCAACACTGTCAAACTATTTACTAAGTCTGCATTACTATTACTATTAATCCTCCCATCCTTCCTTTCACCCATCTCATCCCACTTGTGACTGTATGACTGTAACCTTGTTGCTTGTATCCTAATGATTTTTATTGACTGTTTCCTAGTTATGATTTGATTGCTTATTATACCCTATGACTATTTTAAAGTGTTGTAACTTATGATTCTTGACTCTTGATGAATGTATCTTTTTTTTTATGTACACTGAGAGCATATGCATCAAGACAAATTCCTTGTGTGTCAAATCATACTTGGCTAATAAAGAATTCTATTCTATTCTATTCTATTCTATTCTATTCTATTCTATTCTATTCTATTCTATTCTATTCTATTCAAGGCATTTCTGCAGATAAACCTGTCATCAAAATATTTTCCCCTTTCACAAAATATTGTTTATTGTTTACTATCCAAGAAAGCTATGAATACTGGTGGCAGTTTGGGAATGAACAATAATATAAAGTAACATTTAATTCATATTAAATAAAAATATTATGAGTGAAGAAACTTGAATAAAAGCATGAAATATGTAGGAGATGACCAGTCAGAGCACAAAGGCAGGGTCAAATATGTCATCAGTTTGGAATCATTACACACCCACAAGAGACTAAGTCCAGTCCCCATGAATTTCATTTACTATTATCTAGGCACAATTTGTCTTGATTAGTAGACCAGATTCTTGTATATAGGTAGCATGTAATAAATTTTTAGTGCTTTGAACTCAATTCAATCAAGAAATAAAGCACCTGTTGTTGTTTTTCCGGTTTTTGCGTGGCTTCGGGGCGGCAGGAATTCGCGACCGCTCACGATTCCTGCTGTGCTAGCCGCCGAGGTACCCCCAATCCAAATGGGTCAGGGGGATATGGCTGCCCTGTAGGGACAGCCGAAGAGAGAGGGGAGCTGGACAGGGGGTTGGGGGTGTCGCAGACCCCCTTCTCGTCCTGAAAAACCCCTTTTTCCCAAGGTGGTGGAGCGGCGGTCAGCAATGGCCGCCACGAAGAAGTCTACAACCAGGTAAGATCGTGCTGGAGGAAGCAAGAAAAGTGAAAGTGCTGGATGAGCTGGGTCAATCAACATCCTTTAAATTTGCTGGAACTGAGCTATCTGAATTGCTGGAGGATACACTGTATCCCTAAGAAGATCGAAAGCGACGGAGAAGTTGTTAAAGGGAACTTTTTTTTTTTTCACTCTCCCACCCCATGAAAAAAGCAGAAGAAGATTTGAAATTTATTTGGGCACTGAAGGTGAAATATTCTGAAAGTTGCTTGGACATTGGACTTAAAAATTTAAGAAATTGGAAAACCTTTATTAGAGGTATGGATTTTTGATTATTTAAAAATTGATTTTGCAAGTGGGAAGGGAGAGGGAAAAAAAATTGGAACAGAAGCTGAAAAAGTAGGAGATTGCCTAGAATCCCAAAGAAAGGTATATGGTAATTGGACCTCTTTGATTAAACATTAACCCCAGAAAGAGAAAGAGAAGAAGGAAGAAAAGTATTAACTTTTGGAACTTTCTTTTTGAATTACTTTTGACTAAAAATACTTGGGTGGTTGTTTTGGGTAAAGTTTTTCTATTCAGGATGGCATCGCTTGTGGATGAACTAAAGATTGAATATCAAAAATATAAAAAGGAAGAACAAGATGGAAAAGATACTTTGGGCACTTCATTTCAATTTTTAGAAATGACATTATGTACTTATGAAAAGTTGATTACGCAGCAGAATGACTGGGACAAAGAAGAAGAGGAAGAAGAAGCCATCTTTGATGAACAATGGGTTTTTTCCGGGGAGGAGGAGAAAGAAGATAAGAAAAAGGGGATTTTAAGGTTTGAAAAAGCAACCAAAAAAAAAAGAAAAATGAGAGGAAAGGTGGATGCAAGGTTAGAAAGCAAAGGAAAGGGAGTAAGAAAAGGGAAGAGGAGAGACCAAGGGGTAAAAAGGGCAAGGAGAAAAATAAGCAAGAGAGAAAGGGGGGAGGAGAAGCCTCAATGGTGGGAAGCAAGATCTAAAGAAAAAAAGCTTATTTAGAGACAATGGGTAAATCTAATTAAGGATAAAGGGGGGATTCTGGAAGGTATATAAGATTGAGTTTTTATATGTGTATTTAGAGTATAAAATTTATTGTGTAAATTTAGAATTTATTAAACAGAATCCCAAGATAAATTAAGTGTTATATGAAGTACTTTTAAGTTAGGGTAAAGGCGTCACTCCAAATAGTGTATAGGAGAAGTATAGTAAAAGAAAAAAGATGAATGGATAGTTGGAAATAGAACAGACAAAGAAAGTTATTGAAAATGGTTATAAGCTGTTATGCTTTGATGTTTGTACACTGTTTTTGTAAAATTAATAAAATTGGTTTATAAAAAAAAAAAGAAAAGAAAATGATAACAAGATATGGAAGGATATATAAAATGAATATGATGTTTGAATTTTTGTCTGTGTGAAGAGTTTTAACCCAGGATCAGGCAGCCTTCAGAAAGGATGTTTTAGTTTATGTTTTGTGTATTGTGTTTGTAAAATTAATAAAATTTGTTTAAAAAAAAAAAGAAATAAAGCACCTGTTTACTTGCATCTGACAAGACCAGAACTGCTCCCTAAAATACGAAATGCAAAACTTGGAATTTCTTCTGTAAGATGAAAGCTTATCAAGGTTGATTGTTTTGCCTGGTTTTTCATTTTGATAATCTAACTGAAAAAAATTGAAAGCAGGCTGAGCTGTAATTTTTAATGTCCTGGTTAAATTTATATGAGGTTAAATAGAGATTGATTTACAATAAGTGTAGGCCTGTATCACAACACAGTCATACACTTTCCTATGGAAGCTTGGTAAAGCTGATGACAATAGTTTATCAACCTGATTGTTACCAATATGTTTCTGAATCAAATTTAATCTACTGATGAGTTTATTGTGGTGGGATTCGAATTTTTTTACTACCAGTTCTGTGAGTGTGGCTTGATGGACGTGGCAGAGGAAGAATACTGTAAAATCTCCAGTCAGAGGTGGTATTTGCCAGTTCTCCAAACTACTCAAAATTTCCCTACCGGTTCTCCAGAACTGCTCAGAATCTGCTGAATACCACCTCTGATTTTAACCTTAAATAACATAATGTATTTATTTTTAAATAATTTTTTTTACAGTTTAAAAAGAAAAAAACAAATCATGTTTACAATCTTCACAACACATTGTGGTATTGGCTTTTTCCATCTTTTGTTATTTCTATCTATATACATATATACATCATTCATATTTACATTATATATTATCTATTATTCCTGTTATCTATCCAAACATATAAATTCTCCCAGACCGTATAGTATTCTCTTTTTTTCTTCTCTTGCAATTCCATAGTAAGCTTATTCATTTCCACACAATCCATAATTTTTTAAATTAACATATTATCTGTGGGATTACACTCCACTTTCCACACAATCCATAATTTTTTAAATTAACATATTATCTGTGGGATTACACTCCACTTTCCAGTTTTGAGCATAAGTTATCTATCTATCTATCTATCTATCTATCTATCTATCTATCTATCTATCTATCTATCTATCAATCTATCGATCGATCTAGATCTAGATCTAGATCTAGATCTAGATATATTAAGAAAATAGTGTATATTTTAAGAATGTACCAATCAGAATTCAATTGGAAGTTATGTACTATATTGAATGTTATAATTCTAAAGGTATAAATTGAAGTTTAAATAAGAGTTGAATGGATAAAATTAAAAGATATAAAGTTGTCATACTCTAATTAGTAACTACAGGAGGAAATTTATTTAATGAGGAAAGATAATATGAAATTGAAACAGGACAAAAGTATTAATATGATTAGAAAGACATTGAAACTTAGAAAAAGATATATATTGAATTTAGACATGAGACAATTAAAAATAAAGCTGAGAAAACTAAGGGAGGGGAAATATTATGGAGAAAATGTCAAAATAATAATAAGATATGGAATAGAACACAAAGATGAATATGAAATTGAGTTTGTGTCTGTATGGAGACGTGATAACTCGGAACCATGCTATTCTCAAAAAAGATGTTTTATTTGTATTATGTTTTTGTGAAAACCCAAATAAAATTTATATTAAAAAATATTTATGGATAACAACTTTATTTCTGCTTCCATTTTATTGTCTATATTGTAGTCTTGGTCTTCTATTTGTTCTATTTTCCTTCCGTGCTCTCATTCTGATACCCTCTCCTTCACTCTGTTCTTTTTCATCCTTGTTTCTTTCTTCTTGTTCTGAGTCCTTTTCATCCAATTGTTGTTCCTCCTGGCTTCTGGTTTCTAACTCTTCCTTACTACCCAGTTTCCCTTCTATTATCATCAGTTTGTCATAAAAGTGTTGCATTTTCCTTAGACCATTTATTCTGAGTTTCTTTGCTTTCCCGGTTATTAGCATGCCTTCTGGGAAAAGCCATCTGAATGTTATATTATGTTTTATTAGATGTGTTGTAAGAAAATGATAGTCTCCCCATTGTTCTCTAATTTTTCTAGGTATCTGTTTTAGTGTCTGTATTTCTTTACCTTTATAAGTCATGACTTCATCTCTCATTGCTTTGTATACTTTGTCTCTTACTGGTTTTTTTTTTTTCATAAACCTTATGTGTATTTCCCTTGGCAATTTATGACGTCTGGTGTAATTAGTGTTTACTCTACAGATTTCGTCTATGTCATTTCAGATCTCTCCAATCTCCCAATTTCCAATAGCTTCTGCTATTATTTCCGCCATGATCATTTTCAGGTCTTCATCTTTACCTCTGGGGACATTTTGAAAGTGTAGATAAAAGGCAGTGCATTCCATTTCTAGGTTTATAATGGATTCCTCTAGATCTTTATTTATAGCTACTAATTTTTTATCTACTACTTCCAAATTTTTTTCAGTCTGTTCCATTCTAGTTTCAACCACTATAATTATTTGTTCATTTTTTTCCATTATTTGTTGGACTTCACCTAATTTATTTTCTAATTTGTGCATATTGTTTCTCATTTCTTTATGGTTTTTAGTCTCTTGCATCTTAAGCATTGTTTCTTGAATCATCAGAAGTATTGTCTGCATCATCTGTGTATTGGTTGGGTTGCTTGCTTTTTCTGCTCCTAACATTGTGTCAATTGCTCTCTGTCCCAAAGGTGATGCTGATGCCAAAGAGGGGTTTGAAGGTGTTTTCTTTCCCATGCATGCAACTGTTGTGGTAGTTGTCATTTTTATTAATTTATATAGCTTTTTCCACTCTACCATCCATTTAATTTTCACCTAATTGCACAAACTTCTCAGTAATGTTTTATGATTCTCTTTCCAACCTTTTAATTATTCCCTTCTTTTAATATTTAATACTACAATCAAAACTGTTCAATGTATCATTTGTGTTATGAACTAACAAAAATGCTTAAATAAAGTTTATCAAAGCTTAAAGAAAAAGCAGGGTTCTAATCCTGCACTTCTGATTGGCCAATAACAGCGATATTGGATTGGTCCATTTTGGGGAATCTGATTGGCTGTTAATGAGCCACTCTCATTGGTTCAAGTGTTTAATACTTCCATGTTCTCATTGGTTAATAGGTCAGCAGCCTGCCCTATAAAAGGGCTGCTGCTGCCCCAGGTTTTTGCTCTGTTCACGATGATTAATAAAGAGTTGAAGTTCACTGTTCACTGCCTCATCTCCGTTCCTTGCACCCATGCGCAGAATTTGACACTGGCGACGAGGATGGGATGCAGAGACATCAGACCTGACTGAACACTACAGAGCGCCAAACAGAGCACGTGGCTGAAGGCACATCGACAACAGAACCATGTCCAGAGGCACCATACCACCCGCTCCATTTGACCCAGCACAAGAAGACTGGGACTCATACATAGATCGCTTCCAGATGTTTCTGGAGACCAACAACTTGAAGGATGCCACTACGGGAAAAAAGCGAGCAGTGTTCCTGACCCATTGCGGGCCTGCCATCTTTAAGATGGCCAAGGCATTAGCGAAACCGGCTGAGGTGAAGACCATGGACTGGGATATCCTTGCACCCCTTCTATGGGCCCACTATGCACCCGCCGTACCAACGCTTGTCCGAAGACATGAATTTTACCAGAGGGACCAGCGGAAAGGAGAAAGCGTTGCAGATTTCATCGCAGATTTCCGGAATCTGGGAGGCCTCTGTGAGTTCGCAGACCTCAAAGAAGCTCTGAGAGACCGAATAGTTCTGGGATTAGATGACCAGACAGTACAGAGCAAGATCATGGCAAAAGGGGACATCGACCTTGCTGATGTCATCAAAGACACTACTGCAGCAGAAGCAACCAGGAAGTTGGCCGCCCAATTGCGCCACACCAATGCACCGCTCCGTCAACTCGCCAGCGATACCTCACCTCGCCTAGAGAGGCACACAACAGCGACCCAGCATGAGGACCTCGAATCGCCATCAGAAAGTAATGAGGAGGAGGTCAACCGGCTCCGGTCTGAACGTGATCAACACCACCAGTGGAATCAAAGACTACCACACCAATGCGCGGGTTGTGGGGCAAACCACCTGCGATCAGACTGCAAATTCCTCGATGCACTCTGCCATTTCTGTGGGAAAAGAAGCCACATCGGAAAGGTCTGTAGAAGCAAGCAAGGATCCAGCCCATTTCAAAGGGGAAACAACTACCGCCAGTCCACAGAGAATCACCCTGTGAGTCGGGAACATTTGAACCACCAATGGAACAACCACTCCTACAGAAATAAAACACTGGCCATTTTATCGAGAAGAGAAGAGGCACACCAAACCATTACAATCGGTCACGCCTCATCGCTAGACGCAAAGAAGATCCAAGTGAAGGTCGCCATCGAAAACCAGCCTTGTGTGATGGAAGTTGATTCAGGATCGTCCCTCTCGATGGTTTCCTGGAAGACTCTTAAACAATTAATCCCTGCCGTCCAGCGTCAAGACCTCAGAGCCCAAAGAATTATACTCAAGGATTATCAGGGGAACCGAATCCCGGTTGTTGGATCCAGCCAAGTCCAAGTATCATTCAAAAATCGTACTGCATCATTACCACTGACCATCATCGACCGTGACTGGCCTAGCTTGTTAGGCCTTCAATGGTTCACCTCACTCGGGATCGAGGTAGCCGGCATTCACCAAACCAGAAGTGACGACTGGGAGGAAGCCATCGTCCAGGAATTCCAGGACATTTTCACAGACAAACTAGGCGAGTACAAGGGGACCCCGATATCATTTAACCTTAACCCTGAAGTAGCCTCCATCCGCCTTAAGCCTCGTCGGGTACCTTTTGCCCTTAAACCAAAAATTGACAAGCAGCTCGATAAATTAATAGCCCAGGGTGTTTTAGAACCAACTGACCACGCTCATTGGGTGTTTTAGAACCAGGGTGTTTTAGAACCAACTGACCACGCTCATTGGGAAACCCCAATTGTAACACCCATCAAACTAGATGGATTGTTAAGGATTTGTGGGGACTATCGGGCTACCCTTAATCACGCTCTTCAACAGAATGTTTACCTGGTATTGGTGGTACAACACCTTCTCCATTCCCTGGGGGGCGGAAAAGTCTTCGCTAAATTGGATTTAGCACAGGCTTACCAACAACTGCCTGTAGATAAAACAACAGAATACTCTTACTCCAACACACATCACTCCGCACAGCATCACCAACAAGACGCCAGCTGAACTATTAATGGGACGCAAGCTCCGTTCCCACCTCGACTGACTTCACCCATCCTACGAGCCAGAGAAACCCTGCGGATCCAGCAGGAAATGCCACGAGTTCAAGGTAGGCGACTTAGTTTTCGCTAAAAACCTCTCCGGTGAACCATTATGGATCGAAGCAACCGTAATTCAAACCACCGGGCCCAGATCGTACCGTGTGCAAACCTGCGATGGAAAAGTATGGAAACGCCATATAGATCAGTTTCGCTCTAGGCTACAACCCAGTTTCCGCGACTCCTGGGACTCCCAAACTGAGGGAGGAGGGGATGTCGAAGAAACTGAATTTGAGATGGCGAAGAGCAGAAGCGAAGGAAGTCAGCGAGCAAGCGCAATTAATGAAGAAGAATCAGGGAGGGGTGTGGCCTCACCACAGAGGAATACCTCAATGGAGGCTAGCTCGCTAAGATCGGAGGACAACAACAACAACAGAATTAGTGGCACCAAGTCGTCCAGCGAGAATGAGGAACCGCTGGTACCAGATATGCCCAAAAACGTCCCATCGAAGCCGGACTGCAGATGGGAACCAGTGGGACAGCGCAAATCTAACAGATGATTAAAACAACCCACATATCTTAGAGATTACGTCACCGCACCCCTCAAACGGAACCTGGGGGGAAGGGGTGTTATGAACTAATAAAAACACTTAAATAAAGTTTATCAAAGCTTAAAGAAAAAGCAGGGTTCTAATCCTGCACTTCTGATTGGCTGATAATAGCGATATCGGATTGGTCCGTTTTGGGGAATCTGATTGGCTGTTTACGAGCCACTCTCATTGGTTAAGGGTTTAATGCTTCCATGTTCTCATTGGTTAATAGGTCAGCAGCCTGCCCTATAAAAGGGCTGCTGCCGCCCCAGGTTTTTGCTCTGTTCACGATGATTAATAAAGAGTTGAAGTTCACTGTTCACTGCCTCATCTCCGTTCCTTGCACCCATGCGCAGAACTTGACAGTTTGTTTATGTCACAGTCTTATATCCACTTTAAGTAATATGATATGATTAAATTATATCTTATCTTATATCTTATATCTTATACCCAGTTTAAATAATATAATATCATTACTTTGTAGTTAATTACAATATTATTTAATGCTTTATATTATTTGGTAATTGATAATTAATTAAGCTAGCTTAAACAATCCTCTATATAGTCTAAGAGTAGTAATAACTTTAATACTCACTTTAATTTATACACTAAATATATTTTACTCTCTTTAAACTAAATATATTCCACAAAGTTCTATTATCAAAAACAACAATTCCTATTTCACTCTATCATATACTTTCAAGTTTTGTATTCTAAATAAATGTTACAACCTTAAGCACTATCAAATAAACAGTATAAACATAGATAGTGGGTCAGATATTTTGCTTTACACCTTATTTTCCCAGTTCTTTATTAAATGTAAATATTGCTGTCTCCTTTCCTGTTAAGCTCTCCCATCATCTGTTGCATCGGCCGTTCAGTCTCATAGCACAAGAGTTCCTTCCTTCTCTGTTTCAGTTGTTCAATATTGTTCAAATAGTTCTTTTCAGCTTTCTTACTTTTAGTTGTCCTATTTCTTCCAATCAATCCTGTCTTCACAAAAAGCTCTCTGCACCTTCACTATTCTTCTTCACTTCCCTTTTCCTTCTAGCCATTCTGCTGAATTCCTCCCTTCAAATTGCTAGTTCACTTAATCACTTGGTCTCTTTTCTCTGTATGTTCAGAGTGAATCCCTTCCTCCAACTCCCCTGTCCTTTATCCAACCATACTTTCCACCTCTCTCTTCACTTATACTTTCACTTATTCTCTCTCTCTCTGCACATCCTTATTCTCAGTCCAAACCTTTCCAGCTATACTCTTTTTTCCCTTGCGATACTGCTCTTACTGCCCTTTAGCCGCTGTCCTTTGAGATCTTCCATCTCTCTCCATCTGAGCCTCTTTAGTTGCCAGCTGATCTTAGGACTTTCTCTCCTCCCATGCTACTGCATTTATGGCTCCCAAACTCTTGTCCGATGCCATGCTTTGCCGATCTTCTCCTTCCCAGTCTGGTGGCTGTCACAGCTTCTGGTCAGCCATATTAATGTGAATGACACTTTTGTTTAGGATTTGCAAGGTTTCCTTTCATTCCAGTGGGTCATTGATTACCACCACACTGTCCCCCGAGCTTCCTCTCTTTATCACGTCTTCCTCCAAGAAAACATGACCCTCTGATTGGGTTCCTAATGCAAAAGATCAAGTCCAAGAGACAGAGCCTGATCTCTCTTCCCCGGATTGCTGCAACTTCACTGCCGGAAGTTGCCCTGATGGTATCTTAAGGTTAGAGTAAAGAAAAAATATATACTTAATTATACATGTATTAACAGCAGCTAGAATTGTATTTGCTCAAAATTGGAAAAGCTATAAGATACTGATAGAGGAAAAGGTAATTGAAAAAAATATTTGAATGTGCAGAAATGAATAGATTTGTCAGCTTTGGAAGCCATATTCCATACTGCCACATAACCTGAAAGAGTGGGAGGGTGGTGATTCAATTGAGTAATTCTAAGTAGCCAAAATAAACTTCTTTACCTAGTCCAAGGTTATTAAGTGTGGCACAGGTTGGAAAAAGGATCTTACACTGGAATGGATCGTAATTGGTCCATGCGATGTGATGATGGGGAAAAGGGGGATGGATTGTGTTGAGGCAATTCCCCATTAGGAGAATGAATACATTCAGGGAGACGTATAGAGAATAGCGTTTGAATAATACACACACAGCATACAGATACACTGTACAGTAAATGTAGGGTTTTACTTTCAATAAAAGTTTAAAAAAAGTTCAAAATAGACAGTCCAAAGTCATTCACAGGTTAAATCAGTCCGTTTTCAATCCAGGGATAATCCAGTAACAAAGTCCAGTGTCAAAAACAGTTCGGTATCAGACTTACATCAAATCCAGAAATAGCAGTCAATTAGGAAACATGGCAATACTCTCCAACAGAAGGAAACAGAGATTCATTCACACTCTCTTCTGAGATTAAGGCTAAACAACCCAGGTTTCTGGCTCCATCTTATGGCCATTTGAGAAACCACACCCAATTACAGTTTTGCATTTTCTTAAAGATACAGTTTTAAAATGTTTATCCTGGTTTATATATTTCTAACCCAAATACCTGTTAGATGACTTATATTCCTAACAGAATGTAGTTTGGAACATTGTGGGAAGTCCAGGAAACTTTTAGTTATGAGATTCCACAGATGTGCCAGGTGCTATTTTAATAAAGATACTTTAGAGATTATGCTTGTCTTGGAGTTTCTGATTGGAATGGAGGTTTTCTGGAATGTTGACACTATCTCAAAACTCTAACTAACTCCAGAACCCCAAAAAGGGGGCTGTCAGGGGTGCTGAGCCCCAGAACTGATTCTAATCTGGAGCAGTGCAAAGACTCAGCGAAGGTCTAAGAATGAGACTGGAGGAGAAGCTGCCTGAATGCCTCTCTTTCTCAAGTCCTTTACAGAATAGAGAAGTGGGGGGGACATTGGGATCAGACACCACCAAAGCCAATTGTTGGCAGTATTCCCAGGACAACTCCAGCAACTTAAGGTGGAAAACAGCCACAATCTCTCCAGGCAACTGGATCCTAACAAGCCCAACTTTACTTTTCCTAGTCCAAGAGGAGGAGGGGGCCTCACTGTGGCATCAGTTGGAGATGGCCTGCAAAGCATCCCAGCCCGGTAGGATCAAGTTTCAAGGGAGAGATGGCAGATGCAGCTAACATTGGGTATGTTACAAACCCCAAGCCCTTCCCCTCCACAACCCGAAATGAGATTACCCCCTGCAGAGAGTATTCCTCCAGGGTGGGGATTTGAAGTTGCTGAGGAATATAAAAAGCAGGCAGACAAACATAGGTCCTCCAACCCCCATTCATTAGGGGACAAAGTGTTTTTGTCAACTTAATATCTCAGATTGAAACTTCCCAGTAGGAAGTTGGGGCCTAAATTCTTAGATCCATTCCCTATATCAGAAATAATTTATCCACTCACAGTCCAATTAAGTCTCCACTGGCTATTGGGGAAATACACCCAGTATTCCATAGTAGTCTATTGAAACTAGCTGTAGGATCAAATCTAAGACCAATCCCAACAGCTGCCCCCAAACCTTAGATCAAACAGGGTGAGACACATTATGAAATTAAGAAAATCCTCGATTCTAGATTGCACCAAGGGAGATTACAATATTTGGTATTATGGAAGGTTACCCTTTGTCAGAAGCTAGTTGGCTAAAAAGTTTGTATGTACATGCACATAGACTGGTTAACCAATTCAACAATGATAAACCAAAGGGTCCCCTTGAGGGTGGGGAGTGGGGGTTAAGTGCATTGCATTAACCTCTGGTTGTATTTTGTGTATCTCTTTTAGAAGGTGAACTTCTCAAGGGGGGATGCCTGTCAGCTTTGGAAGCCATATTCCATGCTGCCACATAGCCTGAGAGAGTGGGAGAGGGAGGATTCAATTGAGTAGTTCTAAGTAGACAAAATAAAATTCTTTACTTAGTTCAAGGTTATTAAGTGTGGTGCAGGATTGAAAAAGGATCTTATACTGGTACAGATCGTGATTGGTCCATGTAATGTGATGATGGGGGGAAAAGGGATGGATTGTACTTTGGGACATTATCCCTTCTGATAGAGTGCAGTCTAAAATTTATAACTATATTGCAATTGATGTAATTATAAATTCAAACCTAGAAACATGTTTTTTTTTTTAAAAAAAAACATTTACTTTTTGGTCCTTTTAAAAAAAATGAAACCCTCATCTGATTAATAATTCTGCATTCAGTTTTGTCCTAATTATACTAGTCTTAATAAACACATTATCCAACCATGACTTTCTACATTGAAGAGTTTTGTGGACAGTATAAAATTTTATTGGAATGAGTTGATTAGACAATGATTCAACTGATAATTTCCACTGAATTCAATTCAACACTTTTACTTCCAGGACAATTCAGCCACTGCTAATTAAGCTCTGATATGTATTGCCTAAAAATGAAATGGAGAACTAAAGCTCGGTGCTTCACAGCATGCTACTTCCAACACTTTGCTGCATTATCCCAGTATGGTGATGATTTTTCCAATGGATCAAAATGACTATGTTTGCTTTTAGTCAGCATCGCTACCTGTGAAATAAACTTGCAAAAAAAATCACTATTTTGATAAGATGGTAATACATTGTCCTGTCTCCCTAGTTATCATACTTAGTGTACATAGCTGGCCAATAAGACCCTGCAGGATTTTGATTGGAAAATCATGAGTGGCACACCTATTCATGTAAAATTGGGCAGAAAGGAATAGGCATTCTCCAAAAATCAACTGGAAGCCCTTTGCTTACAAGAATGACCCCAATTTTTTATTCTGAACATAACTGAACACACTTCAGGCTTTATCACCACTTTAATAGAAGATTGCAGCAACAGTAGTAGAAATTTAGTATACATTAAAACTGAAAAACCTTGATAGAATCCAGGCAATGTTAATAATATTCTTAGCCTACAATCATCACAGTACAAGAACTTTGTTTTTCTAATGCAATGCTTTAGCATAAAATACAACTGCTGAAAACAGTGCAAAATTCATTTGCTTCTCTCTTTCTCACCTCTTGACATTCTCATATATCTTTGTACTGTCTCTCAGTGTGAATGGGGACAATGTTTTAGAAACATTCACATCAAAAAAGGAGAAACTAAAAATTAAACATCCAAAAGATGCCAAAATAATAACACCTGCAATGTATAAACATATGCTGAGCCATACTTTTGAACATATCTATAGTCTTCTATTTTACTTTTTAGATTTTTCTATTATTTTTGTTAATGAATTTGAAGATCTATCATTGGGTACAAGGGCATAAAAAGTTGTTTTGCTTTGTTTTAAAAAAGTATTAGGAAATCCTACTTTTATATAATATATACCATTTACACACTTCACCTTTATATTCTTATATCTCCAGAGGATCAAAATATGTCCAATCCAGTATTGCTTGTGGAAAAATAACTTGTCAGTTCATTAAACATCTGAAAAGTAGAAATAGCCATGAATATGGACCTATATATTTTGGTGTAGGTATGCAAGGTGAAATAAAAAAGAAGAGTACAGCTTTCACTGTCCAAAGCACTAATTAGAGCAGTGATTGAAATATCTTAAATTGCTGGAAACTATTGTGAAAAGGGAGTTTCATGAAGGCAGTAGTGTCACAAAAAACAGGAAAAGCCCAAGGGGAATGTGAATGTATTATAAAATGTTGCCATTACTGTTCTTTTAAAAGACACGTACACAGAAATCAGAACCACAAAAATGCCCTGACATACAGGAAAACTTATCTTGCAAGGACATGACAACTTTAGCTAATCACGCCATAGATAACGCCTGGCTAGCTTGAAAAATCCTTGAGACATGTCAGTGATATATAGTCATGATATATGAGCTATGCATTCCCTTGTTCTGTAGATATTCTTGTATGGCATAAACTGCTTATTTCTTTGTTCTTTGTACTCCTAACCCCTCCCTACCTAAAGAACACAATAAAGGAGGTTGTAGCAGAGCAATCGGGGCCGGGACCACTCCATCTGCCCCAGGCGCGATGTGCTTCCTAACTTCAAGCATCTAAATGTCCGGTGTCTTTTCTTGGTGCCTAAATTCTGGTCCACCCTCGCGAGGATCCCGCCAAAACTTAATGGACTAGAAGAAGAAGGTCTGCCGGGCCGGTCACTCAACGCGACAGCTGGGGGCTCGTCCGGGATCCTTCGTCCTTCGGTCTTCTGGTCTCATGGTGTTGCCTCTGTCTAGAGGAACACTGCCTTCACTCCTATTACTACGCACCTGGCAAAGGCTTTGTACAATCGTAAGTAATGGGCTCCCCACTTTCCAAAGTTTCGTCAGTACATAGGGACGAACTTTACGCACTTGTGAAGAAGGCTAATTCTTGTCAAAAATCTAATGGCACTACAATTTTCTCTATCTCTAAAAAATCCCTGATTAATCTTTTACTTTACATAGAAAAATATTGTCCTGTCTATCCCTCTGGAGGAACGCTCAAATCCTCCACTTGGGAGCGGATAGGAAAATATCTTCATGATACCCCACGGGCTCCCGTGGATATTCTGACTTCCTGGAAGGCTGTTATGGCAGCCATCAACACCCTCTATCCTCCCTCTTCGTCTTTAGAACCATCCTCTTCTTCCACTTCCGATCCCAAAACTACCGCCCCTCTCACTGCCCATCTTGACTCCACTTCTCTACCTCTTCCTCCCTACCCTGACACCTCCCCCTCCCCTTCAGCCCCGTGTCTGATTTCTCTCCACATCAACCTCTCGGAGGCACTATTACTGAACTCCTTTCCTCTCCTCTTTCTCTGGAAGTTGAAAGCCCTTCGGCTTTTCCTATGACCATTGTCCCAGGGGCGGCGGGAGGAAACGTGTATAACAACATCGAATTTAAAGTTTTGAAACAGATTAAGGACGCTGTAACCACCTACGGTCTACATTCTCCTTTCACGAGGGGGATACTTGATTCCTTAGTTACTACTGACACTGTTATGTTACTATATGACTGGAAAATGCTTTTTTCAATGCTCATGACTCCAGCTCAATATGTTGTTTGGCAATCTGAATATGAAAAAGGGGTAGAAGCAGAAATTCGAAGAGGCTTACCCGCAGGAGTCACTGCAGATCAACTATTGGGGAAAGGGCAATCCGCGACGCTAGTCCAACAACAAAATTCCCCCCGTCGCAGTTTTGCCATAATTCACATGTGTGCCATGAATGCTCTTAAGCGGGTGGATGATTCGGATTCTCAGTCTACCCAAACTTTCTTAAAAATCATGCAGGAGCTAAATGAGCCATATGCTTCTTTCATCAGCCGCCTGCAAACAGCCTTGGATAGGCAAATAGATAATTCCACAGCCAAACAAGAATTGCTCATGAAACTTGCCTTTTCCAACGCTAATCATGATTGCCAAAAAATCCTTCAACCCGTGGCCAACAAACCAGGAGCAACCCTGGCTGAATTTTTGCAACTTTGTAGAATTGTGGGCACAACTTCTCATAAAATGAATGCTCTTGCCGCTGCTATCACTACCTCTTTACCTTCCTCTGTTACTGCCTCCCCCTCTGGTAATTGTGCTCCTGATGCTTTTCCCGTAGCGTGCAATGGCAATTGCTTTAATTGTGGAAAACCTGGACACTTTAAAAATCAGTGTCGAATGCCAGGGGGGGAGGTGCGCCTCGTGGCCAAGCAAAAGGGCCGCCTCCTCCGTCCAAACCTAAAACTATCTGCCCCCGATGCCGTAAAGGGTATCATTGGGCTTCGCAATGCCGCAGCAATCCTCCTCCTCTTCCCCAATCTCCGGGAAACTAATTGAGGGGTTTTCAGCTAACCCCGCCACAAAGGCTGAGTTTTCCGCCACCACCTTCCCGGTAGAATTGGCCGAAGATCTTGTGTATGATGACCCTGGCGCTGTGTTTTCTCTTCCCTTTGTCGTCACATTTCTTAAACCCCTTCCTCCCTCTAACCCTGTTTTGCTCATTCCTAACTCCTCGCTCACAATTGAGGGCGTGGTCGCTGCTCCCTATCTGTATGATTCATCAGACTTAAAACAGCTTTCTTTGGCCGGAATAGGGGATAGATGCTTTTCTCTAAAAAAGGGGACGATCATCGCTACTCTTATACTTCTGCCCCCTTCTGACACTCCGTCCTTGTTTACTTTGCAGCAACCAGTGCAGGCTTCAAAACCTACTCTTACTGTCACGCTTAATGGTCGTCTTTTTGAGGGTCTGATTGATACCGGCGCTGACGTTTCCGTCATCCGCTCCGCCGAATGGCCCTCCTCTTGATCCCTTGCAGAAGCATCCTCGGTGCAGGGTGTGGGCGGAGCACAGGCCGCTAAGGTCAGCTCTCACTGGCTTTCTGCTGTCACTAAGCATTATAACATCACTGCTTATCTGAAACCCTACATTTTACCCTTGCATTGCAATTTGTGGGGTCGTGACTTGCTTTCTCAATTTCATGCTTCTATCCAACTGCCATAATCACACTCATGGCTACGCAAACATACATTGCTCCTCTTGATCTTTCCCTAAAAACACCCATTCCGGTATGGGTTGATCAATGGCCACTCACTAAAGAGAAATTGCAGGCCTTACACCTTCTTGTTCAGCAGCAGTTGGATGAGGGTCATATTGAAACATCTACTAGTCCCTACAACACCCCAGTGTTTGTTATCAAGAAAAAATCTGGTAAGTGGCGCCTCCTGCAGGATCTCAGGGCTATCAATTCCATACTTCAACCCAAGGGGCCGTTACAATGTGGCCTGCCCAATCCTAATCTTATTCCTGGAGAGTTTGACCTGGTCATCATAGACTTAAAAGATTGCTTCTTTTCCATACCATTGGCACAAAAGGATAGAATGCTTTTTGCTTTCACTATTCCTGAACTTAATAATTCCAAACCTACCTCGCGATACCAATGGAAAGTCTTGCCTCAAGGTATGTTAAACTCACCCACAATGTGTCATTTTTTTGTAGACAGGGCTTTATGCCCCTATCGATCTCAATTTCCTGATTTTCTTGTGTATCATTACATGGATGATATTTTAATTGCAGCAAATGGCCCAAAAGGAACAACTCAAAAAACCTTTTCTTTGCTACTAAACATATTAGCACAAGCAGGACTGCACGTAGCCCCTGAAAAAATTCAAACCCAATACCCAATGCAATATCTAGGCCACAAAGTTCTGATGTCCACAGCATCTCCCTATATCCCCGCACTCACACTCCCTCAACCCACCACCTTGGTCCAACTACAACAGTGTTTGGGGGTCATTAACTGGGCTCGACCATATCTTGCCCGCACAACACACATGTTATCGCCTCTGTTCCAAGCACTTGTAGGCTTGAAGAACCCAGCAGACAAAGTCATCCTATCCGAGGAACATTTGCAAGCCTTGCAACAAGTAAACAAAGCCCTGGCCACCCAGTGGGTGGACCGCGCTCTTGCAAATACACCACCCTCCCTTGCCATCCTTTCCACACACCACCTTTTAACCGCAATTGTAGTTCAACTCTCCCACACCAAACACCTGCACATTTTAGAATGGTTACATCTCCCACACACTCCTAGAACTTCAATATTCACAAGAGCAATGCAAATGGCTTCTCTTATTGAAAAAGGAAGGAAAAGGGCTAAGGCCATGATGGGGTTGGATATATTTACATTGTATGTTCCCTTTAAGATTACCCAATGGGAACCCCTCCTACAAGCATCGACCGTTTTACAGGATGCTCTGGAAGAGTGGTGCGGTCAAGTATCATGCCACCTCCCTCCAGATCCCCGTTTACAGGTACTCAGGACCGTTCCATTTGTGCTAACCTCTCCTCTTGTTCAGCAGCCATTAAAGGAAACACTTACTGTGTTTACAGATGGATCCAAGACCATTGGAGCATGCGCATGGTATAGGGATGGCCAGTGACCTAAACACTTGACCACTCCCCAACCATCCGCACAGCAGTCTGAATTGGCTGCCTTTATCTTGGCTCTCTCCCTCTTTTCTAATGAATCTTTAAATGTTATCTCTGATAGTTTGTATGTGACTCAAATGGTTGTACATATGTTTGATGCATATATTTCCCCTATGACCCCTCCTTCTCTAATGTCACTCTTTTTACAGCTTCAGGCCTTGCTCAAAGAAAGAAAGACACCTTTATTTGTTGCCCATATTAGAAGTCACCAACAACTGCCCGGATTCCTTTCTGAAGGAAACCAAATGGCCGATGAGGCCTGCAAAGTTATGACTGCTTCCCCATGCTCTCAACCAATTTTGGCTGGGGAAAGTCATGACTATTTCCACCAAAATAGAAAGGCCTTGGTTCAACAATTTGGCATCACGAACCAAGAGGCCACTGCAATAATCCAACAATGCCCAACCTGCAGTTTACAAGCCAAGGGCATTCCCGAAGGTGTTAACCCTAGGGGTACTAAAGCTTGTGACACGTGGCAAATGGATGTCACCCACCATTCTTCCTTTGCACCCTGGAAGTACATTCATGTGTCTGTAGACACTTACTCTGGGTTTATCATGGCAACTTTGCAAAGGGGAGAAGCAACAAAAAATGTAATCAATCATTGTCTTCGGACTTTCGTAACGCTGGGATGTCCACAAAATCTCAAAACAGACAATGGACCTGCTTATACCAGTTCTGTCGTAAGTGGACCATCACGCACACATTTGGTATACCCTTTAATAGTCAAGGACAGGCTATTATAGAAAGGGCTAATCAGACCTTGAAACAAGCCCTTGACCGGCAGATGGGGAAAAAGGCATTAGGCCCCCCGAACTTCCCGACGTTACAAAATCTCTTAAATATCACTCTATATACTCTTAACTTTCTTAATCTTACTGGGACCCCTCCCTGCACTGCAGCATCCCGTCACTTTTCTAAGCCAACAGCCCCCTCTTCCCGTCCACTTGTCTATTTCAGACAACTTCCAGATCCACAGTGGAAAGGACCTGCACAACTTATCACCTGGGGAAGAGGTTATGCTGCCGTACAACTTCCTGACCGGGTGCTCTGGGTTCCTGGTCGCTGTGTCAGGCCCTATCATGGCAAGCCTCCCAAAGATGCTTCCTGTGATCTTTTTGCTTCCCTGGACCTCTCCTGTCTCTTCACAATTTAATGCTTCTCCTAACATCATTCTGATTTTCCTGCTTCTCTTGTCCTTTCCTGTCTTTCTGAACTTTAACCTCTCCTCCAAAGAAATGGTCACAGGATATGCCTCCGCCTCCAGACCAATGCTTACCTGGTACCGACGCCTACTACGTTCCAGGGGACTTCGCCTCCGCCGATCCGTTCCAGCATCCTCCAACCAGCACCAACCGCAGACTTACACCTGGACTATTCTTGATTTTCAAGGACAAGTGCTGAACTCCACCACCAATTACACCAGGTGGCCCTGGTTCCCGCCATTGTACATGGATTTTGCCGAAATGGGTACAGGAGTCATCAAATTCAGTGACAAGAAACTACAAGCTGATGTATGGGACAAACAAGGCTCCTGCTCTCCTGCCCCTGCAGACAACTACGGATTGTATTTTTGTCCATCTCATTCTACTGGATCTTCACATGCGGCATGCGGAGGGGTTGTGGATAGATACTGTAAAAAATGGGACTGTGTTTCTATGGGTCACATCTGGTGGACCCCACCTACCAAAAATGACTATTTACACATTACTAGAACTAGAGAACAAATACCATGCAATCCATGGCCGTGTTGTGGCCAAAGGTTAAACCCTCTTATCCTTACCTTTACTGAGGTCGGAAAGGCACTACCACGGGCCAAATGGATGTCTGGATTCACATGGGGGGGTCGCCAGTGGGATGGGGAAAAGGATGAGGGCAACATCTTCACGGTACGCCTTTCTATTCAACTGAAAAAATACGATATGGGTCCCAATCTTAATCTTAAATCAACTTTTCTACAGAAACAGGATTCTGCCCAAAACCCACTTTTTCAATTAGTGAACTCTTCCCTTTCTTTACTCAAGGCAACCCTTAATGATTCGGCTAAAACCAATGAATGTTGGCTTTGTATTTCTGATTCACCTCCCTTTTATGAAGCAGTGGCATCGGGGGAAGCAATCTCCAATTCCACAAACCATACACTCTGCCGATGGAATACCTCCTCCATCACTATCACAGATATAATAGGCACAGGTTGTTGCATTGGTAATATACCTACCAATTATTCTCAATATTGTTACAATGCTTCTTCCAGGTATCACTGTGATGTATATCTCCCAAAAAACAGAAATTCAGCCTTACAAAAATCACCAGACACACACGGAGCCATGGGCGTTCTATATACTACATCAGGAGGTAACCTCACAGACCGTCTAACTGGCTATTTTTTTATTCCTGGTAATAATTCTATTTGGGCTTGCTCCACGGGCGCCACTGCCTGTGTACATGGGGATGTTCTATTGTCAGAAAACACTTTTTGCATACAAGTCCAATTACTTCCAAAGATTTCTTATTACCCAGGCCCTGAACTGATTACAATGTTAGAACCTCCTCAATTCCCTCTCCACCAAAAAAGAGAAATAGCCACTGCATTAACATTATCAGTACTCCTCGGGTTAGGCGCAGCAGGAGCTGCCACAGGAGTGACTGCTCTAGCTGTAGGGCATCAACAGTTAGCCACTCTCAGCTTGCAAATAGATGAAGATTTAAAACGCATTGAAACTTCCATTTCCGCCTTACAGGCTTCACTATCTTCTCTTGCAGAAGTAGCTTTACAAAACAGAAGAGGTCTGGATTTGCTCTTTCTAAACAAAGGGGGGTTGTGTGTAGCCTTAAAAGAAGAATGTTGCTTTTATGCAGACCATTCAGGTATTGTAAAAGACTCTATGGCAGAGTTAAGAAAACGCCTCAAAGACCGTGAAAACGAGAGACAACAACAATTCCTGGTTTCAAGGCATGTTTAATTTTTCCCCATGGTTGACTACCTTACTTTCTGCATTAATAGGGCCACTTATTTTGTTTGTATTAATTTGTACCATTGGCCCTTGTATATTTGGCCGAGTGCTTCGCTTCTTAAAAAATCACTTGAACGTGCTAGATACTGAAGTTAGTAATACCCAAAAATCTATAAATTTGTTAGCCTCTGCCCTTGCATCAACAGATCCTGCTAAGCAACCGCTACTCGGATGGTCCTCAGACACTGAGTCAGATGAAGAACCTCCTCCAAAAAGGTACTTATGTGATGGTGGTTCGGTATGTGACATTCCCACCTTGGACGAGACCAGACCGTGGGAGCACTTTGAGCTGAAGAGCTTGTTGTCCTCCTGCGGCGCCACTCTAGAGGAACAGGACTCTCTCCTGGACCACTTTGTGCCAAAATTTAAAGAAAAGGAGGAATTGTGAATGTATTATAAAATGTTGCCATTAGTGTTCTTTTAAAAGACACGTACACGGAAATCAGAACCACAAAAATGCCCTGACATACAGGAAAACTTATCTTGCAAGGACATGACAGCTTTAGCTAATCACGCCATAGATAACGCCCGGCTAGCTTGAAAACTCCTTGAGACATGTCAGTGATATATAGTCATGATATATGAGCTATACATTCCCTTGTTCTGTAGATATTCTTATATGGCATAAACTGCTTATTTCTTTGTTCTTTGTACTCCTAACCCCTCCCTACCTAAAGAACACAATAAAGGAGGTTGTAGCAGAGCAATCGGGGCCGGGACCACTCCATCTGCCCCAGGCGCGATGTGCTTCCTCACTTCAAGCATCTAAATGTCCGGTGTCTTTTCTTGGTGCCTAAATTCTGGTCCACCCTCCCAAGGGTCTCGCCAAAACTTAACGGACTAGAAGAAGAAGGTCTGCCGGGCCGGTCGCTCAACGCGACAGGGGAACATCAGGTCAGCCAGAAAACAAACTTACATAGGAAAAGGAATCAAATAAAAAGTATTAAAGAATCCCTATAGACAAATGCCTAAGTAATTAAGAAAACTAGACAAATAGGAAAAGGAAACAAAAGATAATTTAGAAAACCCTTACAAACACAGGACATACCAAATAAGCAAAACAAACAGACAAAAGACACAAAATATAAATTACAAAAGGGACAGACAGGAGATTGCCACAGAACAAATATGAAAAACTATCTTAAAGCTAAAAGAGATTACAGAAAACCAATAATACAATCTGGCCACCCCACAGAGTTTGCCCTCCGGCGGAAATAAAGACAAACTCAAACAGGATTTGAAACATTAGGCACAAATACAAACACACAAAATCAACTTACAAAGGGAGAAAAGGTATAAAAACCCAGGGACTTACCATGGGAAGCTAGCTAGCCCAGGAACGCAGACTTCTCGCTGTTCTCCGCCTTCCTGAAAAATAAAAAGATCCAACTTTCAAGCAATTGTCTGTATCCTTGTGCCGGAGCTCTCCTAGTGGGAAAATCGAATCTTCGAAAGAAAGGCATTTTGACACCTTTCAACACTATTAAATGAATGGTATGTAATGCTCATTCTTTTTGTATGAGCATTTTGTACTTTGATGTGATAAATATATAGAAAAATGTGCCAAATAAGTTTGTCTTTGTCGCTTCTCCATTGTAACATGACTTGTTTCTTGCTATTTTGCAATTGCACACTAAGATGCCAAATGGGGGATTCAGGTTGTAATGGTACATTGCACACTGAAAGTCAACAATTGGAGAACTAAGGAAGAACCCATTGATCAAGTTCCATATCATCACATTCTTATTTGGTCTGCTCTTTTGTCATTGTCTGGTTTATTTCCAAAAAATTTCATATCCTAATTAATAATTAAAAAGATGCCAGGGCGTAGGTGGGTTGTACTCTCTAAAAGCATTATTTCTGGTTTGTAATTTAGTGCAATATGGATGCAAACTTCTTTTTTTATATGTAATGTGGATAGTTGTTGCATCTGCAAAACTTTACTGTCTTAAGTTTATCTATAAAATAAGAGTTTTCTACAGTGGCACCTGTAAGGCTATTTTAAAGTAAAAATATTAACACTTCAGCGAAGGGTACAGCTAGAAAATAGACCACTACAGGCAACCACAGATTCCTACGAAGCTTTGACAATATATTTTTTAAAGTTATTTTAGAGTCTGTTTCTGAATCTGACCTCCAACAGTGACAGTAACAGGCAAAGGAAAAAAAGGTCAACTCGTTGCCAAGAATTTTTAAAGCATTGCATGGTGCATTTATTATAATTATGTGTGTACAATAAGTTGCTATATTGCAGGGTGTTTAAATTTTGAAAATCTTCAAAGATTGTAACCAAAGCGTTTTCAATCAAGGGTTTTCAATGTTCTTTATTGTGTTACATTAGCAGTTGATCTGATAATAACTGGCAATTTTTACAAATGCTAAAAAGGACTAAGACAATAAGTCTCCTTGTCTTGTCAAAATATATATTTAATCAGAGAGTAATAAATAATGAAGACTCAGGATGAGGAGTATTTGATTTCTCCATTATAAGTATCACTTTGTCCAGGGACAAAGGAACAAAAAACCTTCCTTCCATTATTCCTTCCCTAGACACAAAAAATAGTTGGCAAATATATGGAAATTCAAGACTAGGGTCTGGAAATTGGAAATAGGATAACATTTCAAAAGAAAATCCATGCTCACTGTATTCTTTGTTCTGACGATTCCCCTGATCCTAATAAAAAAACCCATTTTAGTTCTTAAGGTCTAAAGTCACTGCAGCAAAAATAAGATGTTCTACTTATGTATGTATATTTTGTGTGCATTTCTTCAACAGTTAGCATGAAAACTGCTCATAAAGCAAAATCTGCTATTTTTTAAATATGTTTTTATTAGTTTAATTTTCAACATAGACCATCATAGTTTCAACAACATTCTTGACATCTATACACATCCTTATCATAAATATCTTAACACATTATGTTTATATTTATCTAATATTAATAATTTTAACTCTAATTATTCCTATATTTTTACATAATTTACATTTTACAATCTTAAGATTTCTTATAATTAAGTTTCTTGTCCTATTTTTTAGTTCTATTTGCTAACCAATTATACCATTTATTCCAGATTAGGTAATAATCAGTCATCTCTTTCTTTCAATTTCAATGTTAACATATTCATTTCAGCACTTTCTGTTACTTTTTGTAATATCAGTTCTTCTTTAGGAATAGTGGGAGTTTTCCATACCTGTGCAAAGGCTATTCTGATGGCTGTTGTAATATGTAACAATAAATATTTTATTTCTTTTGGTATTCTATCTTTAATAATTCCTAAAAGGTAGGTTTCTGGTCTGAGCTCAATCTGATAATCAGTAATCTCTTGAAGCCAGTTTTTAATTTGAATCCAGAATGTCTTAGTGTCAGGGCATAGCCACCACATATGATAAAATGTACTGTCAACCTTCTTACATTTCCAGCATTTTGGACTTGTGTTGGGATAATTTTTTTCCTTTATTTTGATACTAATAACTTTTTAAGGAATAATAAAGTATACATTATGGATTGATATTATTGGAAAAAAGAAAATGTTCTTTAATAATAAAAAAAAGGCTGATGCTGGAATTGTAAATTAGATTTGTTATCCACTTGGAATTTTATAATGTGTGAAATGATTTTTATTATTCAATTCTGTGTACTATACTTTTATTATTTTCAGTTTTCTTACAAAATATCTTAAAAGTCAATGATACAATATTAATTTAACTGAAACTGTTTCATTTAAACTGATGGTCATTCTATACCAGGTGTTGGCAACCCATGGCTCCTGAGTTACATGTGGCTCTTTGGACACTCTTCTGCAGCTCCTTGTCCCATCACTGACATTGGCCCAACCTGGCCATGACTGACACCAGACTTATTAACACAAGGGCTGGCAGGGTGGGAATGGGATCCAGGAGGAGGGGACATTAGAAAGGGGAATGGGCCTGCAGCATCCAGCCATGGTTTTAAGAAGCTTGGGGTAGCAGGAAAAGGGGGCTGGCCCCACTGAACCTCACACACCCATTCCAGGGGTCAGGCTCAGAGAAAGCTGAAGCATCCTCACCAAAGACACTCATCCGTCAGCCGGTTTCCCCTCCACCCCCGCTGTGTGTGTGTGTGTGTGTGTGTGCATAGGTACATACAAATATATATATGTCTCATCTTCTGTGTGGGTGTAAGTCTGCTTTCTACATGGAAGTGTGGTGGTGGCATCTTGTGTGGCATCTTGATAAAGAAGAAGAAGAATAAGTGCACGCATTGAAGAACATAAGAACTCAATCAAAACAGAAGAACCGACCTCTTCCCTGGTCCAACACCTCAAAGCCACAGGACATGAGATTGACTTTAAAAATACCAGAACTATTGCCAAAACTGAACACTTCAACAACAGAATAATCAGAGAAGCCATAGAGATAGAAAAACTCCCACACAGCATGAATAAACGAGATGAAACCTCCTGCCTACCAGCCATTTGGAAACCTGCCCTCATGAACAGACGAGTACGTAACATGAAGACTGACACCAGACCCACACCCATGAGGGCCACACAAGATGCCACCACCACACTTCCACGTAGAAAGCAGACTCATATCCACACAGAAGATGAGACACGACCACAGACCAGAAGCCGCACTGCAGCTGCATCACTACCCACTTCAAACCCCTCCGAGCCATACATGAAGCAAACTGACACCCACCATGAAGATGTGGCACGACCACGAACTCGAAGCCAAACAGCAAGATCACAGCTCACCAGCTCAAATCCCCCAGCAACTAAGACTAACCTGAGCACAACCAAGCCCCCAGATGAATAGAACACACCTCCAGCCAATCAGAACACGGCCCACCCCCCAACCAATCAGAACACAGCCAAACCCCCAACCAATGAGAACACACTCCCACCCAATCAGAACACAGCCAAGCCCCCACCCAATCAAGTCACACCCCCACTAGCAGTTAAAAGGAAGAAGCAGCTGTAAGCTCACATCACTCTGAGAAGCACAGAGCTGAAGACACAAGCCTGAAGATGATGAATGAGACTTCATCAAAATGTTGCCTAGAGAGTTCCAATCTTATGCAGGAGAAAACCCGAACAACCAAAGATCCACATACAAATACCCGCGAGAACCTCAGAAAACAAATATATATATATATATACATGGAAGCCACAGGTCATAGCATCAACTTCAATGGCACCAAAACCCTAGCCATCATAGAAAATCCCAGCCACAGAATCATCAGAGAAGCTATAGAGATTGAAAAAAGACCAGAAAGCATGAACAGAAGAGATGATTCCACCAGGCTGTCAATCATTTGGAAGCCTGCACTCACAAACAAAAAAATCTCCACACCACAAGTCAGGCAAACACCTGGGCACAAACAGATCCCCCCTGATACCTTCAGCCCAAACACACCCCAACCAGGCACCCAGATGAAACCCAGCTTCCTAACTAATGATAGCCGTCCATTTACCCGAAGCCAAGCTGCACTAAAGGCCTCCAATAAAGTAACACAATGTTGCCAGCCAATCAAGATACAAAAAGAGCCCCCCCAAAACAAAAAAACCAGACAGAAGATATTAGAAGCAGAACACAGCAAACTCCAAGACCAATAAACACAGACCAAGACTCTCAACAAATCAGGAGGAAGAAAAAACCATTCTGACACAGCAATAGGCTGCCCCAAATTTAAATCTGAAACCACTGTAAAAGTCTGACTCACAGACAAACACTATACAGAAGCCTGATGATGGCAGATGAGATTCTGCTGAAACGTTGCTACAAATATATACATATATATATTATTCAGCTTTGTTCGGGTATTTTCCCACGTCATTATAGTTGTGCTTTTAAAGTTGTAGCAACATTTTGGCAGAATCTCATCTGCCATCATCAGGCTTCTGTATTGTGTTCGTCTATGAGTCAGACTTTCACCACTGTTTCTGTTTTAAATTTGGTGCTAGCCCTATATATATATGCACACATACATACATACATGTATATCAACTGCAGTGATTGTGCAAGCAATTACAAACTATTCTAAAAATATGAGTTCCAGGTGTACTTGTAAAAGAAAAAACACCGACGATGACTTAGTAGGCAGACACTCATTGTAGTACACTGACAGCCAAAGCCAAGGAGTGGGCATATCTTTATCAGGTCTGCAAGCTCAATGATTATTTCATGAATTTCATCCAAAGTTGTACTATACCCAGGGCCTGGCAACTCACTGAAGGTGCCGGTGGAACAGCTACATGGAGAGTGCTCCCTACAGTATCTGAAACTGCTGTACGCATTGGTGCACAAACTGGACCAAACTCTAAGAATGAGAGTGATGCACCCAAAGGAAACACTACCCAAGGAGGAGTCATTTCCGATGATTTACTGCATCAACTGTAGTGATTCTGCAAGCAATTACATAGGGAAAATGGCCAAGTGGCTAGACCAGGATACATGAACATGAACTGTCTGTCTAGCACAAAGAACAGTGCTCTCAGATCTGGGCACATATGCAGGAGCATAATCACACATTCAGTTTTCAAGAGGCTGATGTTGTTGCCTGTGATATAACTGAAGGATGATGCCTTTTAAAAGAAGCCTGGTTTTCCAACAGCAATTCTATCAATAGGCATATCGAACTACCACTGGCCTACCAAGCACTGAAACACCAGGAAAGATCCTGCAGGAAGAACAGAGACCACTTCCCATTGGGGAGCAGGGACTGATGGCACTCCCCCATCCCTGGGCATGTAGACTCATCCTATGAAGGCACAGCCAGGCCTGTCCAAATACAGAGGAACTCAGCCTCAAGTTATAACAGACAGGTATGATGAAGAATGAGCTAGGCCAACCTCAAGGTCACTAGCAAAGCAACAAATTGCAATAGCTGGCAGGCTAACATCACCTCCTAGCGATAAGCACTCCAGACCGGGTTGGACATGTGAGGACGTAACAAGAAGAGATAAGTGTCCTTTGACCAACATGATGGAAGCAAAAACAACAGAGCTAATTACTGATGGGAAGTGGTTGGAAGGGCTTATCATGTGTGCAAGGGCTAAATTGATTAATAATATATAAAGACAGAGACCTCTGTAATGGTAGCTTAATCCTCTGACAATGTCAGCAGAGGCTGACAAAAGCTTAGTAAGTACATTAAATATAATTTGAAGTTCCAGAGATCGTAGGATGTCTGTTTCTTCTTTTAGATACATACATACATACATACATACATACATACATACATACATACATACATACATAAATACATACATACATACATACATACATACATCCATGTGTATGTTATGTGTGTTCTCTCTCTCTCTCTCTCTCTCTCTCTCTCTCTCTCTCTCTCTCTCTGTGTGTGTGTGTGTCTGCGTTTCTTCTCTCCCTCTCAGAAAGTCGAACATGAGCCAAGCCGACAAGCTCTCCTTGGGGCTCTTTGCTACTCCTTTTCTTTTTTTCTTTTTGGAAATCTGGGCTGGCTGAGGAATGTGCACCAGCTATAGCAGAGGCTTCCCTTCAGGTGACCTTCCTCCTCCCCCTCCTTCTCCTTTCACAGCCTCCTGGCTGGCTGTGGCAGGGCCAGGAGGGTGGGCATGCACGGGGAGACCTTCCTCAAGCAAGCGGCTGGGCTTGGCCAAAGTGCAGCAAAGGTATCTGTGGGGTGGCCAGCCATTTGCTTAAGGAGGGTCTCCCACTTGTGTGATCCTTCCAGCCTGCCACAGCCAGCCAGGAGGGCACTAGAGGAAAAGGAGGGGGAGGGTCACCCAAAGGGAAGCCTCTGCTGTGGCTGGCATGCATTCCTCTCAGCCCACCTGGATTTCCAAAAAGAAGAAATAAAAGGAGTAGTGAAGAGCCCCAAGGAGAGCTTGCTGGCTTAGACAGCCATGGCTCTGAGAGAGAGAGACAGAGATAGAGAGAGAGAGACAGACAGACAGACACATACAGACAGACAGACAGACATAGAGAGAGACATAAAGAAACACACACACACACACACAGGGGGAGATAGAGAGGGGGAGAGAGACAGACATAGACACAGAGAGAGAGAGATACAGAGAGAGGGGGAGAGAGGAGAAGATAGGGAGGGGGGAGACTCTTTAAGTGTTTAAGGTTGCAGACCCCTGTTCTATACCTAAGGTAATATAGTCTTACACTGGGATGATGTCATTGTTTTTCGAAAGTTTATTATGTAGCAAGTCTTAAAATATTACCTTTAAACACACGTGGAAGATATAGAGAGAGCCAAGGTGGCACAATGGTTAGAATGCAGTACTGCAGGCTACTTCTGTTGACTGCTGGCTGCCAGCAGTTTGGCAGTTAAGTCTCACTGGCTCAAGGTTGACTCAGACTTCCCTCCTTCCGAGGTCAGTAATATGAGGACCCAGATTGTTGGGTATGATGTACTGACTTTGTAAACCATTTAGAGAAGGCTGTAAAGTACTGTGAAGTGGTATATAAGTCTAAGTGCTATTACTGTATATAATACCAAGTAAAGACATCATATACTTCCATTTGTAATCAACGTTCCCTTAGCTTGTATAGATTCTTTTATGGCACAAAATAATATATCCTAAAGAAATTTCTATGGGGCTTTCTCAAATCTAGATATCAGAAAGATTGGAAAATTACAAAGTATTACAGGAAGTGGCAATATTGTTCTCTAATGTGAGGAAAACCTGTACAAAATGTTTTCTAGGTGGCACTTACCCCCTGCTAGGCTAGCAAAAATGTTTAACCTAAACCCAAATTGTTGGAAGTCTAAAAAAGAAAAAAGGCACTTATTTTCATATGTGGTGGACTTGTCCAGAAGTCAAGAAATATTGGAACACAATTTGACTGTGGCTAGAAGAAATAATAAAACAGAAAACTGAACCCAAATCAGAATTATTTTTGTTAGGTATAACAGAAAAATATAACAAAAAAGACAGTTATATTATGCTGCATATTTTAACAGCTATTAGGATATCTTATGCACAATTTTGGAAGCAGGAAAATGTACCACCAGAGGGTGTTGTTATAAAGAAAATATTAGACTGTGCAGAGATGGACAGGCTCATGTTGAAATTGAGAGATAAAGAAGATTCAATATATTATATAATCTGGGATGCCTGGTATGAATGGTTTAAGAATAAAAAGAAATTAAAATGGCAATTAGGTAAAGAATAAGAAATTATGTAAATTAAAAAAATTAAAATTAAAAAGATGAAAATATACTGATTTGTAGCAAGAGTAAGGAAAGAAATATGCAACGGTAATGAGATAAGAAAGTATATATATATAGAAAGATGATAAGGAAATGTAAAAGATGTCTTGATGTTGATACAATGATGTATAAAATTTTATTTTATGTTTTTAAACTTTGAAAACTTAATAAAGTATGTTCAAAAAAATATTATACTCTAATGCAACAACAAAGTAAAAACAAAACATAGCCAAAAGAAATTCAAAAAGAATATGAAATCATTCTGACAACTATATGCAAAACTGAAACCTATTTTTCAATACATTTTTTTTTCACAAAACTGAAAGGCACATTTTGGCACAGAATTGATTTATATCCAGATTTTCATCATAAATATGCCTCATAGATATATCCTGCATAGATATATTCCATCCATCATAGGTATATCTCAGTTCAGGTACATTTGCAGAAATAGATTAGAAGGTGATTTTCTGATTTCAATTCTAAAACGTACAGACACAACATAGGAAAAGCAATATTTATAATTAAATGCACACAATTAAAAGTCAATCAAATTCATTATCCACATATGTTGGTTCATATTGAATACAATTATAAATTTGCTACTAGAATAATATTTTTGAAAGACAGCTATAGAAGGAATCTATATAAAACAATATATACTTAATTTATTCATTAACATTTGTGTGAATGTCTTCTCAAATTAAAACTTGTATAACTTTTTAAGAATACTGTTAGGAATAACAAGGTTACTTAATGTAGTTTGGGTAAAATAATATATATAAACTATGATAGTAAGTTTAAGTGTGTGTCACTTTAAACTGCAAAGCATGTAATTTTGGGTGCGGTTGTAAAACCGCCATAACAGGGAACAAGAGAACTTGACTGATTGCTGGCTTACTGAATTGCTTGCTGACTATGATGGATTGATCGTTTGTTAACTACGTGTTCCCTGCTGCTGAAGGAAGAAAGGAGGTTTGACTTCTTTATATTTCAACTGCGAGGAGATTTATTACTGGACTGATATTTGTAAGTTTACTGACCTCTTTTTTGACACTAGACTTTGCAACTGAATAATCCCCAAGCAGACTGAACAAGTGAATGATATATGGACTGTTTTTGACTATGCTAAAACTCTTACTGGAATAAACTATTTAACTAGCACAATGTATCTGTTTTACTGAGTGTAAGCTACAGAAACGTTTATCTCACATGTTTGCCTGCCTGCCTGCCTGCCGTGCAGATTCTGCTAGGGTGTATCCCTAACAAATACCATTATTCATGTCCATTTTCTCTGCTGCTTATTTATTAATATCAGCAACTATGATAAAATTGGGTTCATAAACGTCAAGAGTGAGACATTTACTGAGAAAGACATTTGTGGCAGATAACCTTAGGCCCTTCAAATTTTTTGGACTACAGTTCTCATTAGCCATAGCCATAATAACAATTTCAAAAATGATAGGATTCAGTCCAAAATATTAGGGTGATTCCAGGTTTCTTGGGCCATAAAAAGGATTATTTAAGATATACTTTTATCCCATTCAGAATTATGGAAGGACAAGCTACAGGTTAGAAACAGAAGGACATATTTCATGAGGGACAAAAGCAGGAGCTTTCATATAGGATTTGGACAAAACTTTTGACTGTAGTGAAAACCAGCAGATCTAAAGACTGAAGAACTGAGAATATTTAGATGTTGCAAGTGCTGCATTCATTCTGAAACAGATAACATTGTTATTTCAATCTTTTTATATTGTTATTTTTACGAAAAATCCTGTCCCTTTATTAAATGACAAAGTAAATGTCTCACATTACCATATATTTAAAAATGAAGAATGGCTTCACTCAGAATAATACCTGAATCAGAAAGCTTATAAGCACAGATTCAAGACTACAGTAATTATAAAATACTTACATTTCAGTCACTGAAAAAGCCATGAACAACAGTGGTAGGATTCAATTTTTTCTATTACTGGTTCTATGGGCGTGGCTTGGTGAGCGTGGTGTGGCTTGGTGGGCGTGGTGTGGCTTGGTGGGCGTGGTAGGAGAAGGTTACTGCAAAATCCCATTCTCTCCTCACCCCACTAACTTGCTTTTCAGCTCCGTTTTCCTGCGCAGGGCAACCAAGGAAGCCCCAGCCAATCAGCTGGGGCTCAGGAGGCAGAGAACAGATGGGCGCAGGGCCAGTCAGAGATAGTATTTGCTGGTTCTCTGAACTACTCAAAATTTCCACCACCGGTTCTTCAGAACTGGTCAGAACCTGCTGAATACCATCTCTGATGCACAACAACCACAAAACATGAATACTGCACAGTCTAAAATTCAAGCTCTATGATGTTATAATCAAATAAATGGTTGGACTTGAACGTTGTTATTATAAAAGACCAAGCCACTGCTTCAGGCCTTCTATTGCCATTCTAGCCCATACTGTAATTAGCTTCTCTGGGATTTTTGTCAAATGTAAATCTTGTTTGTTAATGCTAGTATTTCAGATAGACTATTGGGTTTGAAGGCCACCCAAAAATTGTTTTTATTTTCCAATCTGCATGTGTATAAAATTGATTTATTATAAAGTTATCAATCTGGTAAACTATTATAAAAATCATATTTCAGTAAAATGTCAGTTTAATGTGTTATGAACTAATAAAAGTGTTTAAATAAAGTTTTAACAAAGCTTAAAGAAAAAGCAGGGTTCTAATCCTGCACTTCTGATTGGCCGATAATAGCGATATCGGATTGGTCTGTTCTGGAGAATCTGATTGGCTGTTAACGAGCCACTCTCATTGGTTCAAGGGTTTAACACTTCTTTGTTCTCATTGGCTAATAGGTCAGCAGCCTGCCCTATAAAAGGGCTGCTGCTGCCCTAGGGTTTTGCTCTGTTCACGATGATTAATAAAGAGTTGAAGTTCACTATTCACTGCTTCATCTCCATTTCTTGCACCCATGCGCAGAACTTAACACTGGCGATGAAGGTGGGATGCGGAGACATCAGAGCTAACTGAACACTACAGAGCACCAAACAGAGCACGTGGCTGAAGGCACATCGACAACGGAACCATGTCTGGCAGCGCCATACCACCCACTCCATTTGACCCGGCACAAGAAGACTGGGACTCATACATAGACTGGTTCCAGATGTTTCTGGAGACCAACAACTTGAAGGATGCCACTACGGGAAAAAAGCGAGCAGTGTTCCTGTCCCATTGCGGGCCTGCCATCTTTAATATGGCCAAGGCACTAGCGAAACCGGCTGAGGTGAAAACCATGGACTGGGATGTCCTTGCGCCCCTTCTACGGGCCCACTATGCACCCACTGTACTAACGCTTGTCCAAAGACATGAATTTTACCAGAGGGACCAGCGGAAGGGAGAGAGCGTTGCAGATTTCATCGCGGATCTCCAGAACCTGGGAGGCCTCTGTGATTTCGCAGACCTCGAAGAAGCTCTGAGAGACCGAATAGTTCTGGGATTAGATGACCAGATGACACAAAGCAAGATCATGGCAAAAGGGGACATCGACCTTGCCGATGTCATCAAAGATGCTACTGCACCAGAAGCAACCAGGAACTCGGCGACCTGAATGCGCCGCACCAATGCACTGCACCGTCAACTCGCCAGCGATACCTCACCATGCCTAGAGAGACACACAACAGCGACCCACCACGAGGACATCGAATCGCCATCAGAAAGTGAGGAGGAGGAGGTCAACCGGCTCCGGTCTGAACTTGATCAATGCCACCAGCGGAATCAAAGACTACCGCACCAATGCGCAGGTTGTGGGGCAAACCACCCGCAATCAGACTGCAAATTACTTGACGCGCTCTGCCATTTTTGTGGGAAAAGAGGCCACATCGGGAAGGTCTGTAGAAGCAAGCAAGGATCCAGCCCACTTCGGAGGGGAAATAACTACCGCCAGACCACAGAGAATCGCCCTGTGAGTTGGGACCATTTGAACCGCCAATGGAACAACCACTCCTACAGAAATAAAACACTGGCCATTTTATCGAGAAGAGAAGAGGCACACCAAACCATTACAATTGGTCAGGCCTCATCACTAGACACAAAGAAGATCCGAGTGAAGGTTGCCATCAAAAACCAGCCTTGTGTGATGGAAGTCGATTCAGGATCGTCCCTCTCAATGGTTTCCTGGAAGACTCTTAAACAATTAATCCTTGCCGTCCAGTGTCAAGACCTCAGAGCCCAAAGAATCATACTCAAAGATTATCAGGGGAACCGAATTCCAGTCGTTGGATCCAGCCAAGTCCAAGTATCATTCAAAAATCGTACTGCATTATTATCACTGACCGTCGTCGACCGTGACCGGCCTAGCTTGTTAGGCCTTCAATGGTTCGCCCCACTCGGGATCGAGGTAGTCGGCATTCACCAAACCAGAAGCGTCGACTAGGAATAGGCCATCGTCCAGGAATTCCAGGATGTTTTCGCAGACAAACTAGGCGAGTACAAGGGGACCCCAATATCATTTAACCTTAACCCTGAAGTAGCCCCCATCCGCCTTAAGCCTCGTCGGGTACCTTTTGCCCTTAAACCAAAAATTGACGAGCAGCTCGATAAATTAATAGCCCAGGGTGTTTTAGAACCAACTGACCACGCTCATTGGGTGTTTTAGAACCAGGGTGTTTTAGAACCAACTGACCACACTCATTGGGAAACCCCAATTGTAACACCCATCAAACCAGATGGATCGTTAAGGATTTGTGGGGACTACCGGGCTACCCTTAATCATGCCCTTCAACAGAACGCTTACCCAGTACCAGTGGTACAACACCTTCTCCATTCCCTGGGGGGGGCAGGAAAGTCTTCGCTAAATTGGATTTAGCACAGGCTTACCAACACCTGCCTGTAGATAAAAAACCGCAGAGGCACAGACGATCGTTACGCACCGAGGCGCCTTTAAGTGCAACTGACTCCAATTCGGAATGAGCGTAGCCCCAGAGATTTTTCAAAGTCTGATGGAAAGACTCTTGCAAGGGATCAAGGGGGTCGTGCCATACTTTGATGACGTTTTAATTGCTGCCCCTAATAGAGAAATACTAGAAAAGCGGCTTAAATTGGTTCTCCAGAAATTTAAAGACTCTGGTCTTAAGGTTAAAAAAAAAATAAATGTCAACTGTGTACAGACAAAGTAGAGTTCCTGGGGTACCTAATTGATAAACAGGGCATCCACTCCACTAACAGCAAACTGAGGACAATCAAAAACGCCCCAAGACCCAGAAATAGAACTGATCTCCAAGCTTTCCTGGGGCTCATTAACTTTTACAACATCTTCTTGCCCCAGAAAGCGACCGTAGCTGAGCCCCTACATAGACTTCTCAACAAAAAAGCAACCTTTGTCTGGGGACACCGCAAGGAGCACGCATTCCAACAAGTGAAAAACTTACCAACCTCATATGCTGTTTTAATGCAGTATAACGAGACTCTGCCTTTAACAATTACATGTGACGCGTCACTGTTTGGAGTAGGAGCCATTTTGAGTCATGTGTTACCAAATGGTAGTGAGGCCCCTATTGCCTATTTTTCAAGGACCTTATCAAAGGCTGAACGTAACTATAGCCAGATCGACAAAGAGGCTCTTGCTGTTGTATCTGCTGTGAAACGGTTTCATGAATATGTGTATGGACGAGTTTTTACTATTGTTACCGACCACAAACCTTTGTTAGGGATTATAGCGGGAGACAAGCCAACCCACTTTATATTGTCACCTAGAATGACTCGCTGGTTGGAGTTTTTAGCTGCGTACAACTATAAATTACAACACCTCCCGGGGAAAGCCATTCCCCACACTGATGCATTGAGCCATGCCCCACTTCCAGAAACCGTCGATGACCCAGGTCCAACCCTTACGACACTCCAGATTGAAACGCTACAGTCACCACCACTAACAGCCAGTGACATTGCAATTGAAACAAAACGAGATCCTGTCTTGGCGTGAGTTCTTAGTTGGGTCGAAAGAGGATAGTCAATAGAACAAACCTCTGATGATTTCACCCCTTTCAGAAGCTGGCAAACAGAACTGTTTTCGCAAAAAGGCTGCATCCTATGGGGAGATAGAGTTGTCGTCCCAGAGCGGTTACAATGAGCAGTATTGAAAACATTGCATGATGGTCACCCCGGCATCGTGCGTATGAAAGCGCTCGCACCAAGCTATGGATGGTGGCCAGGCATCAATAAATAAATTGAAGCCTGGGTAAAGACTTGCTTAAAGTGCCAAGAAGTTAGCAGTGCCCCACCTAGAGCAACTCCAACAGAATGGGAAACCCCCCGGGGGCCGTGGTCCTGCATCCACGTTGATTTTGCAGGACCTACTAAAGGACATACATTCCTCCTAACAGTGGATGCCTATTCCAACTGGCTCGAGATCCACGAAATGACGAATACTACAACGGAATCCGTCATCCGAAAATTGAACAGGCTATTCGCAACGCAAAGACTGCCAGACATTCTGGTCTCCGACAATGGATCCCAGTTCACCGCCCTTGCGTTTGAACAATACTTAGCGGATCGGGGCATCCACCATGCACTAACTTCGCCAGTGTACCCTGCGGCTAACAGCAGGGCCGAGCGCATGGTACAATTTGTTAAAAAAAACTCTCCACAAAATGGACTATGGGGACATTGATGAAAAAATAAACAGAATATTCCTACTCCAACACATCACTCCGCACAGTGTCACCAACAAGACGCCAGCTGAATTGTTGATGGGATGCAAGTTCTGTTCCCACCTCGACCGGCTTCACCCTTCCTATGAGCCAGAGAAACCCTGTGGATCTAGCGGAAAATGCCACGAGTTCAAGGAAGGCAACTTAGTTTTCGCTAAAAACCTCTCCGGCGAACCATTATGGGTCGAAGCAACCGTAATTTAAACCACTGGGCCCAGATCGTACCGTGTGCAAACCTGCGATGGAAAAATATGGAAATGCCATATAGATCAGCTTCGCTCTAGGCTACAACCCAGTTCCTGCGACTCCTGGAACTCCCCAAACTGAGGGGGGAGGAGATGTCGAAGAAAACGAATTTGAGATGGTGGAAAGCAGAAGCGAAGGAAGACAGCAACCGGGCACGATAAATGAAGATTCAGGGAGGGGAGTGTCCTCGCCACAGAGGAATACCCCAACGGAGGCTAGCCCGCAAAGATCGGAAGACAACAACAATGACAGAATTAGCAGCACCAAGTCGTCCAGTGAGAATGCGGAACCGCCGGTACCAGATATGTCCAAAAACGTTCCACCGAAGCCGGACTGCAGACGGGAACCGGTGGGACAGTGCAAATCTAATAGACAGTTAAAACAACCTATGTATCTTAGGGATTACATCACCGCACCCCTCAAACGGAACCTGGGGGGAAGGGGTGTTATGAACTAATAAAAGTGTTTAAATAAAGTTTTAACAAAGCTTAAAGAAAAAGCAGGGTTCTAATCCTGCACTTCTGATTGGCCGATAATAGCGATATCAGATTGGTCCATTCTGGAGAATCTGATGGGCTGTTAACGAGCCACTCTCATTGGTTCAAGGGTTTAACATTTCTATGTTCTCATTGGCTAATAGGTCAGCAGCCTGCCCTATAAAAGGGCTGCTGCTGCCCTAGGGTTTTGCTCTGTTCACGATGATTAATAAGGAGTTGAAGTTCACTGTTCACTGCTTCGTCTCCATTCCTTGCACCCATGCGCAGAACTTAACATAATGAAACATCAGATGCAAGCAAAAATATCACAAGGAATTTATTAAATATAAAACTAATATTATCCTACAAAATACAGTGAGTTGGATTCAGGCTTAGTTATTATTAGCATAAACCAGTTAAAAAAAAAAGAGTGATGGGTGGAATTAGTCAGACTACTAAACCAATTATTTTAATGATCCTATTCTAGGCATAATTTAGGATGCATTCTCAAAGATATGCATGGGAATTAAATTTATATTCAAACTAGTGCTATTCTAATAGTACTAGTGCTATTTGAATTTATACTTAAACTAGTGCTATTCGAATTTATATTCAAACTAGTGATATTCTAATACTGTATATTATACAGCCTTGATTGAAGAACTAAATTAATATATTTAAAATAATGGTTATACATATTTTTTGCTTTGAACATATATGGGATTTGCTCATTTATTTATTAAAATATTGCATTGGGGTAGGCAAACACTTAAGCATCTAAATGTTCTTTGCTGGTGTAATTATAAACATGTTTATTTATCACAGGTATGAAAACTAATGGCAGAAAACATTAGCTTAGGTCAATTATGCACATTATGCCAAGATTCATATTGGGAGAAAAATAATTCGTGTTACCTGATGACTTCATATTTTCACAGACACTCAGAATGCCCCAAGGTACATCCAGAGAAAGAGGGAGAATTCCTTTGTCACAGAGACACAAAGTAATGTACCAACCTTTCCTCTATTCTGGGAATCGAAAAATTGAGGGCACTATAACTCAAACAGTTAAGAAAGCAGATGGATTGCTTTGATGTAGTGTCATACAAAATTCAGGGGAAATTCAAAAGAAGAATGTGCCTTGTAATCAGGGTTTTGCACTGGCAATACCAATTAGGATTGAAAGAAAATATTCAGGGAACTAGAGGCAAAAGTCTACAGAACTCAGACCAGAGTTCTAATGAGTTGCAAGAGGAAGAGCTAGAAGGTGGTGAACAAACAGAGAATAACAGAATCATAGAAACAAGAATTGCTCATGTTAGCCAAGGGATTAAACATCAAAGAATTCTACAACTAGCATGGTTGATTAAAGTAAGATTCCAATTGCACAGTAAGAGTACTATAAATGTAGCTCTAATGTTGGAAAGTATTTTTCTAACAGAAAACAAGCATTGTTCCTAATTAGCCCCAGCTGTGAGCATACTAGGGCATAACCATCCTTGTTTCCTGAGTTTATTGTCTTTGCTCTGATTTTAAAACTGATGCAATTTTTAAAGCAAAATGATCTGCTAGGATCTGACCTCTCATTATCTTAGAATGTCCAACTTGTTTTTATTTCTTGTCTTCCCCATCTGCTCCAGATGATGGGGAATCTTAGCTCATCAGATTAGGTGCTTCAACCTTTAATTAAAGGAATGAGAGTAGGCCCTGTCTATCACATTACTTGGGAAGTGCTTTGTGGTGCTTTGTGGTTACAATGTGATCACAGCAGAAGGAGATACCTTGCCTTAGTTTTATATGTTCAAACAATATATTATTTTTTATCAACTTGTCCATATGCTTTTTTGTTTGTTTTTGTTTTTGTTTTCCCTGGATTCTTACCATCAATGTTTTATTTTTGTTTATTATATATCATGGACTTTTTGATATTTTTGATGATTGCACAATAAATCATCAAGTATCTTTCATTGCAATTGGTAAATACCCAATAGAAAAACAAATGCTATATAAATTATAGAATGAATGTTGTGAATTTAAAGTTTTTTATATATAATATGAACATCTAATGCACAAACATTTGTGAATTCTTTAGAAGCCCTTCAATTAATTTTGACCCAAAATGGAAATTTGTTTTCAAAATAGCATACATGTAGCTTGTTTTAAAATCATTTGGATTTTTATGTGACAAAGATGAAAGAAAGCAATGTTTGTTTGTTTTAATATGCTACAAGAATTTGACACTGCTTCTTACTTTCAGTATTTTCTATTCATTTTCCCTCCTCAAGTGTGTTCAGAAGAATTGTGATATACTTCTCAAGTAAAATTAGAAAAAAAACATAATATTATTAAAATTTAATACATTAGAAATGAACAAGGTTCTTTGTGCTGTTGTTCAGACTTTCTCAGGTCATGAAAGTTGCAGGGAGGACACCTGCAGTTATATCTGTACTCTGGTGTCAAACCTCTTTGAGAGATGGACTAGTACCTCTTGCTTTGAAAGAAGTGATAGAATGTTCCTCCTCAAGAGGCTGGATCCAGAGCCAAAGTACCATATCTTCTGTCTTCAATATTCCCTTTGTGGGGAAGATTGTTAAGAAGGTGCTCTTCATTTGAAGAGAACTCTGGAAGAAGGTCTAGACTCATTTCAATTGGATTTCAGGTTGATATTTAGTATAGAGACAGTCTTGGTCATACTTGTAGATGACTTGTGGTGGAGCTGCAATGGAAGTGGTTTTTTCCCCCCAGGACTCACAGGTCCTTCTCCATGAACAGGTGTAACTGGGGTCAGGAAGGCCTTTGAAAGTTTCATTTGTATGTATGTGCCCTTCCCTAGATTGAAAAGGTCTTCAGATGGTTATTCATGCCCTAATGACCTCATGGCTCAACTATTGCAATAAACTCTATAGCAGGGGTATCAAACTCACGGCCTCATGGCAGCATCACATGACGTATTGGGACATTTTCCCCCTTTGCTAAAACAGACATGAACATGGCTAGCACATGACGCATCCAGCCTGCGGGCCTGGAGTTTGACAGCCCGTTCTATAGGAAGACCACTCAGCTTCAATTGATCCCTAATGCAGTGGTGTGATCAGCATTTGGCATGTCTTAATATGTGAAACTTATTCTGCAAGCTGCACTGATTGTCAGTATTCTTTCTGATGTTATTGAAGATATGGTTATGTCCTATAAGAGTCACTTTGTATAAAGAGGTGGACATATATAATAAATAGTGAAGTCCAACACATCAGAAGCAGTGGTGGGATTATTATTATTTTTTTTTACCATCAGTTCTGTGGGCATGACTTGGTGGGCATGGCAGGGGAAGGATACTGTAAAATCTCCAGTCAGAGTTGGGATTTGCTGGTTCTCCAAACTACTCAAAATTTCTGCTACCAGTTCTCCAGAACTGGTCAGAACGTGCTTAATACCACCTCTGATCAGAAGGACTGCATATCTTTGTGAAATGATTCCGGGGGGGGGGGGGGGGTAGTGTGATAGAGTTGGTGTCAGCTTTAAAATTCAGCTGTCACATTTCGTGAAAGGGGGGGTGGAGGAGTTGAAAAGTTCAAGGTTATTCTGTATGTTGTATTAAGAAATTCCAATTGCAATTAATTGGTTTTTGTGATTTATGAAGTGTAAAAGTGGGAGGAAAGAAAGGAGGAGAGAAGGTGGATTCTGTGTAATACGCAAAAATAATTTCACTTTGGGAAATTGCCTTTGACATGCCAGATCTATTTCTAAATAAATCAATTGGAGAGAAAATGTCTTGGAGTGATTGATATCATGGGTACTTTCTGGATTCCTTACAGTTGGTGCATTTTGGATCCCTTCAGATAAATAATATCATATATCAGCACCAAGGAACCATGCTTTCTTTGCCACAGTGCCTGACCTCTAGAAGGAGGTTTCCCTTCATATCCATGTGGCTTCTACCCTTATGGCATTGCAGAAAACTTTAAAGACCTGCTGTTTTTTCAAGCCTTGGTTTAGGATAGTTGGAGTTCCTGTCAGACTGAATATCTTGATGTGTTCATTCAGATTCATAATCATGTCATTTTAAATATATATATATTAAAATTATTGCATTGTATTTTCTATTGTTTTAGCATGCTGCTAAAATGAATTAATTTACAAATAAATAAATCATAAATATAGAAGCTTGTTAATTTCTTACAATAGTGATCTAATTTGGAAAAGATAAAAGGTACTTTTGCCAAAGCTGCTGATGGAAATAGAGTAGACTTGACACAATGTAATGTGAAGCAAGTCTATTCACATAAGTTGACACGTTTACAAAACGTTATTGGACTTATTCCAAGTGTGTGTTTTTGTTAGCCCTTAGTATTGATTTTTTTCAAGATTCTGTAAATAAAAATGCAGTTTTTACATATAAACAGAGACTTGTCACTTTCATTATTTAAAGATTAATTTTTTCACTGAATCCATATACAGTAAGCTATTTAAAGTACTACTTTCTGGAAATATTTTGATTGAATTAAAATTTTAGTAAAAAAAGCAGAATAAAAAACCAACATACAATCTTCATAAATTATGTAGGTTGACTCAGAATAATGTTCCTCTCTTGAAGTAATAGAATCAGAAACATTTCTGAATGGTATTTTTTTTTTGTTCATTTATACTGTTGAATACAGGAGACCATGTCAAAAATTACACCATGGAGACTAGGAAATTGGAATTATTTTTAAATGAAATTCCATTTAGGTAATAACATATTGACTATATAATTTCTTAAAGTAAATGAATGGATGATATTTCAGCAGTAATTTATATGTCTTTTATAGCAGAATATGATTATCATTACTACTATATAAAATAGCCACCTGTAGTACAACTCATCAGTTCAATGCTTACAGAGATTCTCAGTCATCCAGGTTATGATTGTCCCAAATGTCCTTTTTTTTAAAAAAAAAAAAAAAAAAGGCAATTGGACTTTGTTCTTTCTTGAAGAGGTTTCACTTCTCATCCAAGAAGCTTCTTCAGAACTTCTCATCCAAGCACTTCTTGGATGAGAAGTGAAACATCTTCAAGAAAAAACAAAATCCAGCTGCCTTTTGAAAACCAGCACCTTTGAGACAACTCATCAGTTCCTAAATTAAAGTTGTTGACTTTGTTGTAGAATGATGCTTGAGGGCCTACGTCATATTTCAAGTATTGTGAATTATTTATTTATGGAAGTAAAGCCCAGTTTCAACACACTTGTCAATTTCTGGAAATTCTAGAATACCTGCAGTGAGATAGAGGAAAGAAAAAGAGGTGACAACGGAGGTAATTATAGCTCAATAGCAGAGTATATTCTAATGATCATATATTCAATTTGTGGATCTATACAAGTAAAAGGATTGGATTATAAGTGACATGATGCTGCAGATATAACCTGAAAAGTCCGCTAATCCAAAATTCTAGTATATATGAATAGTATGGCTTATACATTTATATAATTAGTCTTCATTTCATCTAACTAACATTCATTCATTCAGCATTTGTACAACATTTATTTGTTGAATTATATAAAATTAACATATTAAACTCATTGGATATTTAATTTCTTGTCTAAATTTAATGTAATTTGTATCAATAGCCTTTAGGAATTACAACTGGGCAACAGAGTGAACAAATTCCAACATTTTACAAATTTCTGCAGACATTGGAAACATCCATACACTTTTAAGAAATTATCCTGAACTATAAAAACTATAAACCCCTGCGGGTTTTACCTCACTAGTCAGAGACGACTGTCCAGGGCTGTCCAAATACATTTCTTTAGTCATGTGGCCAGTATGACATCACACCACAGCACAAAGCATAAGGTGAACCACAGAATACGGTTACCTTCTCATCAGTGTTACCTATTTATTTACTTGCATTTACATGCTTTTGAACTGCCAGATTGTCAGGAGCTCAGGCAAGTGATGGGAGCTCACTCTATCATTCAGTGGTAGGGCTCGGACTGCTGGAATATAGACATTCTTTGGCTTTTTTAAAGCACTGAGACACCAGTTAGTTCAAACTATAATATTTTCAAATATCATTACTTTCTTAATATTAAACATGTCAAATGTATGTTGTGGAGAAATACTTGTTAAAACAGAAAAAGCAAACCAGACCTTTGTTGCAGTATCAAACTTATTCTAAAAGTCACAGCTTTGTAATTGCAATGAGAAAATGCTAAACAAAGAACTTATTTTTCAATATAAGGTTTTATAGAATGCTCTATCTTAATATTACAAGCTCTGAAGTAGGATTCTTTTTTAAAAAAAGATTTGAACAGATAGCAGCAGAAAACATTAAAATGGTAGAAAACCATTCCATTAACTTGCTTTCAATTTCTCTGGATTCCATTAACTCGCTTTCATTTTTAGCAGTCTTGCTTGAATTAAAAAGGCCAGTCACGATGCATTTGGAATGGTATCTAGCCAAATATCATAGAAAAATGGCATTTCAAATGTCTCCTGAAAGATATTAAAAATCCTTTTGAAGACTCTTCTTCACAACTGAGTCCTTTCTCCTCCCTGCATCCGGCTGTTTTACAGCAGCATATAATGAAATGAAAAGGAGAGATAAATAATTCTGATTTTCTTTCTTCACAAAAATAAAGTATCATGTTCTCTTATATCTATAGATTGTTATGTCCTGGGCATGGGCGCAAAGAATGGAGACGAGACATCGGATGGTGACTTCAACTCTTTATTAACAGGAAAGAACAGAGCAAAATATCTGGGCACCAATAGCTTTTTTATAGAGCTTGCTGCTGTTAAAACAACCAATGAACTGAGTCTATCGCTTCCACGAGCATCCAATCAGGGGTTCCCATTAACAACCAATCAGACTGGCCAAACCTGACCAATCAGAACTCGCTATCTACGGGCCAATGAGAATTGCAGGATTACAAGCCTGCTGTAAGACGAAGCTGTTGAGGGTTGTATCGCTGTGTTGGCTTAGTCCATAACACCCCTCCCCCCTTGGTTCCGTCTGAGGGTTGGGGTAATGTATTCTTGCAAGTAGGCAGGCCACTTCACTTGTCTGCTCGACCTGTGCTGTTCCACTAGGTTCTGTCCCGGTTCTGGTTCTGGTTCCGGTGGGCTGCCAGCTGGGTTGGATGGCAAAGATTGTGGTCCCGGGTTGCTTTCATCAGTGCTGTCTTCCGGGTTCCCTGGATCCGCCTCCGTCCCGGTGCTGTCACGTGGCGAGGCTGCTCCCTGGCTCGGTTCTCCCTCGGATGGTGAGTATCTCCTGGGCTGTTGGGTTTTGATTTCTTCTTCGTCCTCCTCCATGTTCCTTCCCCCCTCCAGCTAGAGGTTCCGGCGCTAATCTGGAATGGAGTTGGTCAATGTGGCGTTTCTACATCTTACCATCTGCTGTTTGTAGGCGATAGGATCAGGGTCTTGTAAGTTGTGTTATTGTCGCGGGGACCCACAATGGGTCACCCGAGAAGTTTTTTGCAAACACAAAGTCCCCTTCCTGGAATGCCCGACACTTGCTGCTGGAGCCCGGGGGTTTTTCTGGTGTGTAGTTTGGATGGAGGTGATCGAGATGCGATCAAAGTTTCTGGCCCATCAGGAGTTCAGCTGGGGTTTTGTTCATGGTGCTGTTTGGGGTTATGTGTTGGAGAAAAAGCATTTGGTTTATTTTGTCATCAATGTCGCCGTCCATTTTATGCAGGGTCTGTTTTACAAATTAAACCATTTGCTCAATCCTACCATTGGCCGCAGGGTTAGCTGGCGATGTTAAAGCATGGCGGATGCCCCGATCTGCCAGATATTGTTCGAATGGCAGGGTAGTGAATTGGGGGCCATTATCTGAGACGAGGACATTGGGAAGTCCGTAGGTAGCGAATAGTTTATTCAGTTTTTTAGTGACTGCATCTGTGGTGGTGCTTTTCATTCTTTGGACTTCAAGCCAGTTTGAATAGGCATCCACTGTTAAAAGGAAAGTGTGTCCTCTTGTGGATCCCGCAAAATCAATGTGGATACGGGACCAAGGACCTCGAGGCGTTTCCCATTGAGTTAGGGGAGTCTTTGGAGGAGCGGAGTGAGTCTCCTGGCATTTACTGCATTTTGTTACCCAAGTCTCTATCTGTCTATCTAAACCAGGCCACCATGCGTAACTCCTGGCTAGTGCCTTCATCCGCACGATGCCTGGATGTCCCTCGTGCAGCATTTTTAATATCCTATATTGCAATTTCTCTGGGACTATGACTCTGTCTCCCCACACTATGCAACCTTTTTGGGAGAATAGTTCTGTTTGACGATTCCTAAATGGCTTGAACGTGTCATCGGTTGCACTGTCCGGCCAATCCCGTTCTACCCAGCTGAGGACTCGTGCCAAAACAGGGTCCTTTTTTGTCTCTAAGGCTATGTCTCGAGCGGTTAGTGGCGGCGAATTGAGGGTTTCAATTTGTAATACAGTTACGGTTGGAGCAGGGTCTTCTATAATGTCTGGTAGTGGAGGGCGGATCAAAGTGTCAGCGTGGGGAATGGTTTTCCCCGGGCGATGTTGCAATCGGTAATTGTAGGCAGCTAAAAATTCTGACCAACGTGTCATTCTTGATGATAAGATATGGGGAGTTGGTTTGTTTCCCACCAAAATACCAAGTAGCAGTTTGTGGTCTGTAATTATGGTAAAGGGTCTCCCATATACATATTCATGGAAGCGTTTAAGTGCAGATACAATAGCGAGGGCCTCTTTATCAAGTTGACTATAGTTCCTTTCAGTTTTAGACAAAGTTCTCGAAAAGAATGCAATGGATGCCTCATTTCCATTTGGTAGGACATGGCTTAAGATGGCTCCTACTCCAAATGGTGAGGCATCACAGGTAACCATCAAGGGGAGAGTCTCGCTGTATTGCATTAATACAGCATCGGAGGTTAAAAGGTGTTTTATCTCTTTGAATGCTTTCTCTTCATGCCGTCCCCAAACCCAAGAAGCCTTTTTATTGAGAAGTCTATGTAGGGGTTCGGCTACAGTTGCCTTCTGGGGCAAGAAAATGTTATAAAAGTTAATGAGTCCCAGGAAGGCTTGGAGGTCTGTCTTATTCCTAGGTCTCGGGGCTTTTTTTATTGCGGTTAGTTTTTTTTCGGTGGGGTGGATTCCCTGTCTGTCGAGAAGATATCCCAGGAACTCCACTCTCTCCATACAAAGTTGACACTTGTCTCATTTTAACTTAAGACCCGTGTTTTTGAATTTCTGCAGGACTTTTCTGAGTCATTGTACCAATAACTCTTTAGTGGGGGCAGCTATTAGGATATCGTCAAAATAAGGCACGACGCCTTTTATGCCTTGTCATAGTCTCTCCATTAAACTTTGGAAAATGCCCGGCGCCACACTGACTCCAAATTGGAGTCTATTGCACTTAAAAGTGCCTCTATGTGTAACTATTGTCTGGGCTTCTGCAGTTGCTGCATCTACAGGGAGTTGCTGGTACGCCTGAGCTAAGTCCAATTTTGCAAATATTTTTCTGCCACCCAGGGAATGAAGAAGGTGTTGAACCACCGGTACTGGATAAGTACTCTGTTGAAGAGCATGATTTAGGGTGGCCCGATAGTCCCCGCAAATTCTTAACGAACCATCTAGCTTCATGGGCATTACTATCGGGGTTTCCCAGCGTGTGTGGTCAATCAGTTCCAATATGCCCTGGGCTATCAGTTTATCTAGCTGCTCCTCGATCGTCGGTTTTAAAGCAAAAGGTACTTGATGGGGCTTAAGCCGAATGGGAGCTATATCATGGCTGAGATTAAATGATATAGGGGTCCCCTTGTACTTGCCTAATGTACCTGTGAATACGTCCTGGAATTCCTGGATGAGAGTCTCTTCCCAGTCGTCATTTCTGGTATGGTGTATGCCGCCTAGTTCAATTCTGAGTGGGGAGACTCTGTAACCCTAACAAGCTGGGTTGGTCATGATTGCCGACAGTCAGGGGAAGCATTGCTGTGCGATCCTTAAAGGATACTTGGACGTTGCTGGAACCGACAACTGGGATTCTGTTTCCCTAGTAGTCTTTCAGGATGATTCGCTGCGTGCTGAGGACCTGGCGGGAAACGGTAGGGATCAGCTGTTTGCGGGTTTTCCAGGATACCATCGATAGGGACAATCCCAAATTGACTTCCATCACACACGGTCGATTCTCAATAGTAACCTCTACGCGGATCTTTCTTGCATCGAACAATGAAGCGTGGCCAATGATAACGGTTTGGTGGGCCTCTTCTCATCTCGTTGAAGAGGCAGGTGCTTGGTTTCTGTAGTAGTAGTGGTTGTTCCATTGGTGGTTCAGACGGTCCTGGTTCTCAGGAGGTTTGCCTATCTCCCGAAGAGGTTGTTCTCCCTTCGGTTGGTACTGGACTCTCATCTGCTTCTGCAGACCTTCATGATGTGGCCCTTTTTTCTGCAGTTACGGCAGAGTGCGTCGAGGAATTTGCAGTCCGATCACGGGTGGTTTGCCCCGCAACCCGCACATTGGCGCGGACGTCTCTGGTTTCTTTGCTCTCATTCTGAGCAGAGCCGGTTGACCTCCTTTTCATCACTGTCTGAGGATGATTCGAGGTCTTTGTGGTGGGTAGTGATAGCGTGCTTCTCAGTGGCAAGTGGAATCTCGTCGGCGAGTTGGCAAAGCAGTGTGTTCGCTTGGCTCATTCGAGCGGCTGACTTCCTGGTTGCTTCTGTGGCAGTAGTGTTGGTAATGACATCTGTAAGGCTGATGTCGCCTTTTGCCATCAGCTTACTCTGCACGTGAGGTGCATTTAAACCCAGAACTATACAGTCTCTTAGGGCTTCCTCTAAGTTTGCAAAACCACAAAGGCCTCCTAGGTTCCGGAGGTCGGCTACAAAATTACCAACGCTCTCATCCTTCCATTGGTCCCTCTGATAAAATTTGTGTCTTCATATCAATGTAGGTACTGTGGGTACATAATGGGCCCAGAGGATTGGAGCGAGGGTGTCCCAATCCATAGTCTTCACTTCCGCCGATTTTGCTAATGCTTTAGCCATTTTGAAAATGGTGGGGCCGCAATGAGTCAGGAACACTGCTCGTTTCTTGCCAGGTGTAGCATCTTTTAAATTGTTGGTCTCCAGGAACATCTGGAAGTGGTCTATATACGAGTCCCAGTCTTTGGTTGCTGGGTCGAATGGAGCGGATGGTATGGTGCCGCTGGTCATTTTGCCATCTGTTGCGTGCACTCTTTTGCCACGTGCTCTGTCTTGTCCGATGTGTTCTAGTCAGCTCTATCATCTCCACATCCCACCTTCATCACCAGTGTTATGTCCTGGGCATGGGCGCAAGGAACGGAGACGAGACATCGGATGGTGATTTCAACTCTTTATTAACAGGAAAGAACGGAGCAAAATATCTGGGCAGCAGTAGCTCTTTTATAGAGCTTGCTGCCGTTAAAACAACCAATGAACTGAGTCTTTCGCTTTCACAAGCATCCAAGCAGGGGTTCCTGTTAACAGCCAATCAGACTGGCCAAACCCAACCAATCACGACTCGCTATCTATGGGCCAATGAGAATTGCAGGATTACAAGCCTGCTGTAAGACAAAGCTGTTGAGGGTTGTATCACTGTGTTGGCTTAGTCCATAACATAGATCATGTTCTCATTTAAAGTTAGGTCCTAACAGAGTTAACTCTGGTGATATTCAAAATCATGGACTGTTTATTTTGCAAAGGCAACCTTCCTAAGCCTAGTGTATTCTAGATGTTATTCAATCACTATTGTTATTATGACAATACTTTATAGGAACTGAATTTGAACAGTTATAGAAATCTCCAGACTTGGAAAAGGATACAGAAAAAATTCCTACAGAAATTTTTATTCAATATTGGAAACTTCCTATTACCATAGGTCATAGCTTAAGAGGAATATATGGACTTATTTCTTTATATCAACTTCATTATGAGGCAGACAATTGTCCATTCATTTGCTTCATTGTTCACTGGTTGCTTTTGGGCTAATTATTTTGCCATTTCTAGTGGTGTTTGGTGTGTTTGTTTATTTTTCGGCACATTGCAATCTGTTTCTCCAGAAAGATAATAACAGGGAGGTGCAGTCATCAATCATTCACCACTTAGAGATGATCAGTCATCAATCAACTACCCATGGGTGTCAAAAAAAACATGTGGTGACTGTTTGACTCATATTGAGAAAATAAGTCCTTTAAAGAAGTGAATGAGTGTCTAGTTTACATTTTTTAAGGATGCGTAAATTTTGTAAATAGGATATATTTTCAAATGAATGTCACTAGAAAATTGAGACAAATATTATAATATTTGTAGCAAGGTTGATTTACTTACATTAACTTAGTTTCCTGTTACTTAATTGGGATCTCATTTTCTGTTCCATTTAGATATCTTGTTATGAAAATAAGTGAAACTCTAATCTTAATTTACTCAACATGAAATGCCACCTCTAATTTTGACCTGAGATTGTAATGTTCTTTCAGTGAAATAAGTCTAGAAGTTGAGGTGCTGGCCTATAAACCAGGAGATTATGATTTTTTAAAGCCTTCATTAAGTAGGAAAGCCAGCTTAGTGACTACTAAGCCTATTAACTTTCCCATTCATAAGTTATCTGCAAGTGACAGGTTATGGAATACTATTAAACCAAATAATATTAACCCATACTGATTATGAGATGGTTAATGGATATGGTAGTGTAACAATTTAGATCTGATTCCAAAAAAATTATTTCAGAGTGTAAATATTGTACATGTCTCGCATCCTTTAGAGTAATTGTGTATTTTCCTGGCTTCCTGTTGTTATCTTCTGTTTTATCCATAGTAAGGCACTCAGCTGCTTTAAAAATTTCTCCCTGTACTTTCTCTTTTTTATAGGGAAGTGAATTGAACCTGAAGGTCCATTGGAGACCTATTGCTGATTTTCCTTTACTGAAAGCAACAGAAAATCCAAAATCTGGAAAAGATCTATGGATGGAGACAAGAGAAGAAATAGGTGAAGGAGTCATTAGATATATTATTTTCAATATGGTATTCTGTGGGGATCTAAGAACTGAAATATAATTCATGGACATTTGAATTAACCAATAAATTACCCATTCCTAAACTTACTAAACTTTTTCAAGAGTTTTATTAAAAGTATACAAACATGTATATGATGAAATTTGTTATTTACTTGTCCACAGCACTCTTAGCCATGTTAGAGTGCTCCCTCCCATTTCTATCTGTAACAACTCTAAGATAAGCTTAACAAACAGTGACTTGTCCAAAGTCACACAGCAAACTTCAAGTGCCAGTCCAATGCCTTTAATCTCTAAACTGCACAGGCTCTCATCATTATTAGACCACTGGATACTATTCCCTGTTCTATACAGAGATTTAGAAAAGATTCAAGGCATTACCTACAGCAGATAACTTTCCAATCTCTGCTTGAACATATATAATTAAAGTTATCTTACCCTTGGGCTTAGCATCTTCAGATAACTCATTCAAGGGGTTGACTTACTGTCCCAGATTTTTCTTGCCCGTTATTGTATTGCTGGTAGGTTGATGTTTGTTCTGATTGATGTTCATGATGATTACAAGCTGTTGCTCCCAAAGCCTAGAGAGAGATGATAATATATTTCAGGTTGGTCCTGAGTATATAAACTGTCTGATCTTAGTATTCTCCCTGTCCTTAGACATTTGCAAAAGGCAACTACTAGCAGGGGGAATAAGTTAAACAGATTGCTTTGACTTCACCCTTTCACATTCAGCATCATTGGGGATTTATATGACTTTATGGTAGTAAGCTCCATCTGAATTTTGCTCATTACCTTCTTTTCCTTCACAAGAATTTAACATGGTTTTATGAAATAGGAAAATAACAAATAACCTTTGAAAAAAAAAAGACTGGAGTACATTGTATTTTTCTCTCTGAAACTACTTATGTTAGCTGTTAAATTGTGAGACATAGAATCAGATTCCATCATAACAATTTCCTAGTTTAATTGCAAATTGTAGCCATGGCAGTTGGTTATAAATAAATGAAATTATGGATTCCTGATGTACAGAGATTGAATAGGGAGTGTAGTCAAATCATTCTAATTCATTAATACACCAGACTCATTTACAGAAGCTACAATGGCTCCTTGAGCTCATGTAGAAAAATTGCATGTTTATTTTGAGGATGAGATAGGTAGGTAAGCATTTAGTGAAAATATAATAATTTAATTAGTTAAAAACATCTTAGGATACAAAATAATAATAATAAAAGAATCAGATCTCAAATATAATCTATATTTTTGTTCTAAGTGTCCAGAGACTGCTGAAAAGCAGACAGAAACTAGAACAACTCTATTCCTTTTTATTAGAGATTTACAAATTAAAAATTATAGAAACATACAGGGATTTCCCATCAAGATTTTGACTCCAATCTAAGATTTTTCTTTTCTCAGTACCACAGGGTAGGTTTTTTTTGGAGGGGGGAGCATTGCTATTTTGGATCCAGTGTTCATCCAAATGCTCTGAAAATAAAACAAGGAAAAAACAAATCAACTAACCCCTAGCACTGAACAGATTCTCCTTCCTTAATAAAAATGTGCAGATTTAAAAAGTTATTTTTCAAAATCCTAATTAATTTAGAATCCAGACATCTAAAAAACAAATCTCACTGAAATGAAATTTGAAAATATATCATAAAAGCAAATAATAAAATGTCTCAAAATGGATAAAGTATTTTTACTTTGTCTCTATACTATGAGGAGTAACTTTGATATAAATATAAATTTCACAGCTTCCTTTTTGTCTTGTGTCACAATTTGAAATAATCTCATGTTTAAATGCTATTGGGATAAAACAGGTTTGAATATACATCTTCACCTTGATGGAATTCTAACAATTCCAGTAGAATAATACCATTTTAATAATATGACAGTTGTGTAATAATTCAGTAGGACAATGTGGAATTAAAGTTGCATTCTCAACAAACTTCTGGAGCACTGAATTTCTTATTACCTGTCTCAAAATGAAAAGAACAAAATTCTGGAGTTTAAAGAATAGAAAGCAATTCAATAAGATATTTTTAGAAAAAATAAGAGGGAAGAACTAACAAATACCAAAGAGAGTTGAGATTGCTTCTCAGATATAGCTGTTGTATTTATGTGGAACAAAGAATGCCATTTCAATATTTTATATTCAAGAAAGCTCTTTGGATTTTCAACATGCTTTTTCACTTTGCAAGCTCCCATTTAGATGGTTAGATTTTGACAAGTGATCAATGTTGCATTGTATTCAATGTATGGCAGCAAATTTGAATGGCAGCAAATTTCAAATACTTGAAGCTCAATTAATAAAGGCAGTCATACTGAATAATCTGAGGATAAACATTTGGTAATAAATATTACATTTTCTTAAAAAAAACTACCCTAAATGCTTATTCCATTAATTAAAGTTTTATTTTAAAACAGCTATTGGATAAATATCAGTGTTCAGTGCTTCTTACAAAAACTACTCAATTTCTATTGCTCAGAAATATGGAATATTGTTATGAGAAATTTCTGTTTCCAAACCAAAAGAACAACTTCCCTTCCTGGACATCCTAATTTACAAAAACCCAATGGATCTGTAGGACACACCATCAACTGGAAAAAAAACACACACCAACCGCTACCTAAATGCACATACCCATCACTACCCTACACAGATCAACTCTGTAGCCAAGACCCTCATCTCCAGAACCAAACGCCTAGCTGACAAAGACCACCTGAGAACAGAACTACACACCCTCACTAACGTATTAATTTCCAATGGATTCCAAAGAAACACTATCACCAATCTAATCTGAAAAGAGATACCCCCAAAAAACCAAGACACAGAACAAGACAACGGTATCACACTCCTCCCCTACATCAAAGGCACCATAGACAAAATCAGCAAAATTCTCCACAAACACAATATCAGGACAGCCTTTGGCACTGACCAAAAAATAGCCAACATCCTAAGAAACCCCAAAGACAAGATCCAGCTAGAAAACCAAGGAGTTTATGAAATACCATGCAACAATTGCCTAGCCACATACATTGGACAAGCCAACAGGAGAATAAATGCACACATGGCAGAACACAAAAACACAGTCAGAAGAGAAGAAAATACTTCCTCCCTCTTCCAGCACCTTAAAGCCACAGGACATGAAATTAATTTTGAAGGAACCAAATGAATATCCAACACTGAACACTACAACAAGAGAACAATCAGGGAAGCCATCAAGATAGAGAAACACCCCTATAACATGAATAGATGGGATGATACCTCCTGCCTAGCAGACATCTGGAAGCTAGCCCTCACCAACAAACAAGTCCCAGCCACGAAAACCAACACCAGACCCAAAACAACACGGGACACCAATGCCAATCCCTCTCATCAGACCCAGGCACAAGCCCATCCTATAAATGAAGGACAACCACCATCCAGAAAACAGACCATGGCTGCTGCACCAGCTGTCGTGCCCCCAATCCCAAAACCAAAAAAGCTGACACATGCCAAGAACACAGACCCAGACCCCAAACTCGAAGCCAGACTAAAACCCAGAATGCTACATCACAGCCACCCGCTCAGCATATCACATCAGAAAACTCAGGAAATTACACCACAAGAACTCAAGAAGTTGCAACACAGTAAATGACCCAGGATATCACAGTACAAGACCAAGGATACCACAGCAATAAATCTCACAAGGTCATCACATAACAGCCCAAGCTGTTACTACACAGGAGGCTAATGGAAAAGAGATCAAAACACAAACGACCCAGGAGATTACAATGCAGGACCCAGGATACCACAACAAAAGAACCTGCAAGCCCATCACACAACCCATTACCCAAGCCATTAAAACACAAGAGGTTAATGGAAAAAAGATCACTACAAAACAAACGACCCAGGAAATTACAGCAAAATCATGATCCAGGATATCACCACAACAAAACTCACACAGCCCATTATACCAACTTCAACTCCATCAACCAATCAAGAGGCAGCAGCGCAGCCAACCAACCCAGCACACCAGCCTCCACCACCAGTATCTATAGAGAGACGGCAGCTCCGATCACACACTGCTTGCACTGGCACAAAGCCGAAAGCACCAGCCTGAGGATGGTGAGTGGGACCTCACCGAAACAATGCCAAGATACTCTTAATCTTACACAGGAAAAGACCCGAACACACCTAGACCTACATATCTGTACCAGTGAATGAATACACACACACACACACACACACACACACACACACACACACACATACTGTACATATTTGTGTATACATATACACATGCACACACACACACACTTTCTGAAGATAAAGCAGATCTTTTAGAAATATTTTAATTACAGAAAAATTGTGGAAAAACATTTTCTGGGGAAGTTCTCCATTACATACATCCCAACCGAAAGACCCCAGCCCAGAGTTTTATTAGAATTGAAAGTCTGGAGTTTGAAGATCAAAAAGCAAATTATTCATTGAGATAGTCAGTTTTGCAAAGCAATTCAGACAGATAACACACCCAGAAGGACTAGCTCTACTTTATTGAAAGGTTTCATTAATAGAATATTACAAGCCTGAAAGTAGATTTCTTCCCCATCACCTTCATAGCCCAGAAAACTAAAGAAATGAATATTTCTGAAATGTTTGCCATGGTCTCCTTTCTGTGGGATAATTGCCTCTTGTATGTCTATAAACTGCAGACTAAGTTGCTTCTTATTTGACCATTGTCCTGGCTGTGGCTCCTTACCCTGTCTCCCAAAGTCATTTTCATATAATTAGTTCTGTTTTATCAAGTTGCTTTAAATCCTAGTGACATAGATAGATTTTTCTCTAAGACATCTCAATATACCATTATAAATATCTATAATCTGTTTATGGAGTTCCTAACTCCTTCCAAGAATAAACAACCTGATGTGAGAAAAAAAATCTCCCTCTCTTCTGAATTTGAGATTGAATAATTTCATAGAGAGATATAATTTATGAACATGTACAAGAAGTCAGAAATGAATTACTCATTTGTAAAAAAAAAACTACTCACAAATAAGATTCTTCAAAATAGAATGTATGATGACCCACAACCAAAGTGCAAATGATCCTTTGTTTCTAATTTGGTTATAACCAGACTAGAAAAGTTTATCTCTCCTGCTGACTTGATTGATCAACTAATCAACTAATATTAGGACAGGTATAATTTTGTCCTAAATTATAAGATGAAACCTTTTTCAATGGTAGTAACTCATTTCTACCTTAGACAGAATACTTGTATGTACTAGGATGATGTATATGGCACAATTCTGTATGTAGCTGGGGTTTTCATTTTACTATTGCCAGCAATACTCCCTCTGAGGATACTAGACAAAAGTTCTTAAAATTGCTAATTTTTTTTCCCTTAAGAAAAGTTTATGGACAAATATATATTCCTGAAAAGCATATACAATGGTACAAAAAGCTTTTCTTCATTATTTTTGCTCACCAGGAAAAAGAGGTAAACCTATTTAATTGTATTCATTTGTTTTGATACAAGAACCCCCTATCACCTTGCTTAGTTTAGTCCAAAGGGTTCTGAAGGAATTTTATTTTTGTAACCAAAAGGTACTATGTTTGGAGGGAGGGAAGTTTCTCATTTTTCAATCTCCATCATCCTTTAAAAAAAAAAAATTTTTCCCCCTGGTCCAATGACTCTAGCAACATTATGCCGTATCTTCATGTAGCAACTGTTAACAAATCTGGGGTATCATTTTAATGTTAGGTAAACCAGTTAACTAAAAGCTGTAACATATACATTTGCAGATATATACCACAGTATTTTAACTTGCAATACAAATTGTTTTGTCATTGTGTTTTGCAGTTGGGTCACATAACTAGTCAAATGAACATTTCCACTTGGGCTTGATTAATTTCCTTATTTTGATATTGTTAAACATAACTACATCATAAATAATGGTGTTTAGTTTCAAAATAGACAACATTCATAAAAGCAGCTGTTTGTTGTACTATAGCAACTTTTTCACATTATGGCATTTCTATAAAAATCTGTCATATCCTTTCTGGTTAATACTATTATGAAGGTATGCCATATGTTTGCCACATATGGTGAACATTTTGGAACCCAGAGGAAAAGTCAGCAATGTTCTTTCTGGAAACTCTTCAATACTCACTGCAGGGGAAAAAGGGGGAAAGAGGGGGGAACTGTTATGTATGTAAATAGTTAAAATAAAAGCGAGCTTGGGGTAAAGTGCAGGGTTCTGGCCCTGCACTTCTGATTGGTTGTTAAGCGGCTCGATCGGATTGGTTGGGCTCAGAGAATCCGATTGGCCCTTAACGAAGGACTCTTACTGGTTCTGGAGCTAGCATCTTACAGCTCCCTATTGGTTATTTTGCATTAAGGTTGCCTATATAAGGCAGAGTTGTTGTTATTAAAGTCTTAAGTCACTATGTAATAAAGAGCTGAAAGTTCACCAACTAAGACTGTCTCCATTCATTCACCCATGCCTGAAACTATTACACTGGTGATGAAGGTGGGATCTGGAGACATCTGATCTTAAGGAACTTGGAAGAAAAACAGAGCACGTGTTAAAACGGTGCCACCAATGGAAGCCATGTCCAGCGGCATTGTACCACTCGCTCCGTTCGATCCAAACCAAGAGGATTGGGAATCCTACATGGATCGCTTCCAAATGTTCCTCAAAACGAACAACCTGAAGGACGCCACACCAGCCAAGAAGCAGGCGCTGTTCCTGACGTACTGCGGCCCGGCTGTCTTTAAAATGGTGAAAACACTCGCGAAACCTCGAGAAGTGAAAGCAATAAGCTGGGACGACCTCGAATCTCTCCTGAGAGACCATTACGCGCCAACCGTACCTACATTCGTGAGACGCCACGAGTTCTATCAACGAAGCCAACGAAAAGGAGAGAGTGTGGCTGACTTCGTGGCAGACCTCCGACACTTAGGAGACCTCTGCGGGTTTGCAGACTTAGATGAAGCACTGTGAGAACGGTTAATTCTGGGATTAGATGCGCTAGGCGTGCAAAGCAAGCTGATGGCGAAAGGCGACATCGGCCTTGCTGACACCATCGCCGAAGCCACTGCTGCTGAGGCGACCAAAAAGTCCGCGGCGCAACTACGGCAAAGCCGAAACCCAACGACCCCACCAACAGGCCACCTTTTATCCAAGTCAGAAGAGCAGCTCGTTATGACACACCACAGGACCTCTCTTCATCGTCAGACAGCGACGAAGAAGGGGTCCATCGAATGCATCTGACCGGGATCCTCGCCCTAAGCCCTTACGCCCTTGCGCTGGCTGTGGAGCAAACCATGCCAGGGCCGAATGCAAATTCCACAACGCACTCTGCGATGAGTGCGGAAAACGAGGCCACATCAGTTGAGTCTGTCGCAGTTTACCGGGACCAAGTCAGGCCTCAAAGGGAACTCACTTTCGCCAATCGGCAGGAAACCGTCCTGTAAGGTGAGATCCAGCAAAACACTCCTACAGATATCGAGCATTGCAGAAAGAAGAGGCTCACCATCCTATCACTATAGGTCACGCCTCAGCCATGGACGCTAAGAAGATTTGAGTTACAGTAGCCATAGAGAACCAACCTTGCCACATGGAGGTCGATTCGGGATCATCCCTCTCGATGGTGTCGTGGAAGACATTAAAGCAACTCATTCCTACCATCCAACACCAAGACCTTCGAATGCAACGTCTCATCCTTAAAGACTACCAAGGGAATCGGATCCCTGTGGTTGGGTCTTGTCGAGTCCACGTCTCTTTTAAAAAGCATACGGCATACTTACCTCTCACAATCATCGATAGGGACAGGCCTAGTTTATAGGGCCTCCAATGGTTTGCGCCACTCGGCATCGAAGTAGCCGGCGTGAACCGAGTCGGTGATTGCAAGTGGGAGGAGGACTTTATTACTGAATTCAGCAATGTCTTCGCAGATCATCTGGGCGAGTATAAGGGGACCCCAATTTCGTTTAGCCTCGACCCTAAGGTCGCCCCGATCCGTTTAAAGCCCCGTCGAGTTCCGTTTGCCCTTAAGGCCAAGATAGATGAACAACTTGACAAACTAATTAAACAAGGGGTACTGAAACCCATTGATCATTCTCCATGGGAAACTCCTATTGTAACCCCCATTAAGCCAGATGGGTCAATCCGAATCTGTGGGGACTGCCGGGCCACTCTAAACCACGCCCTCCAGCAGAACGCGTATACAGTGCCGGTGGTGCAGCACCTCCTTCATTCTCTGGGAGGCGGAAAGGTTTTTGCTAAATTAGATTTAGCTCAAGCCTATCAACAATTGCCCGTGGACGATAAAACAGCCCAAGCTCAAATGATAGTAATGCACAGAGGTGCTTTTAAATGTACCCGATTGCAATTCGGGGTAAGTGTAGCCTCGGGAATATTCCAAAGTTTAATGGAACGATTATTGCAGGGAATCAAGGGCGTGGTTCCATATTTTGATGACGTGTTAATTGCAGCTCCTAGTAAAAAAATTCTGCACAATCGTTTAAAATGTGTTCTTAAAAAATTCCAAGAAGCGGGACTGAAAGTAAAAAGGGATAAATGTCATCTGTATACTGACAGTGTTGAATTTCTAGGTTATCGAATTGATAGTCAGGGTATTCATCCTACTGAGAGCAAATTAAGGGCGATAAAAAATGCTCCCAGACCCCGTAACAAAACAGATCTCCAGGCATTTTTAGGCCTTATCAATTTCTATAATGTGTTTTTACCGCATAAGGTGACTGTGGCTGAACCGTTACACCGGTTATTAGATAAGAAAGCATTGTGGGTTTGGGGTTACCGAGAGGAAAAAGCATTTCAAAATGTAAAAGATTTACTTACATCTGATTCTGTACTTATGCAATATAATGAAACATTACCATTGATTATAACTTGTGATGCCTCACCGTTTGGGGTGGGCGCCATTCTGAGCCATGTGCTGCCTAATGGGAACAAGGCCCCCATTGCATACTTTTCGAAGACTCTTTCCCATGCAGAACGTAACTATGGACAAATAGATAAGGAAGCTCTTGCAATTGTGTCAGCCGTAAAAAAATTCCATGAGTATGTATATGGAAGAACATTTACCATTGTAACTGACCACAAACCTTTCCTGGGGATAATCGCTGGGGACAAACCAACCCCCTATATATTGTCCCCAAGAATGACTCGTTGGTCAGAGTTCCTAGCTGCTTATAATTATCGATTGTTACATCGCCCAGGGAAAGCCATTCCCCACGCCAACACACTCAGCAGAGCACCGCTACCAGAGACTCTCGACGATCTGGCATCAACAGGATCTGTGTTACAAATCGAAATGCTCAACTCGCCCCCTATGACCGCTCGAGATATCGCGAGAGAGACCAGACGAGACCACACCCTAGCTCCAGTCCTAGGCTGGGTAGAACGTGGATGGCCATTGGACCAGGTCCCAGATGACTTCGCGCCATTTAAAACAAGACAGACTGAACTTTTTTCGCAAAAAGGCTGTGTCATCTGGGGCGATAGAGTCGTCGTTCCAGAATGACTCCAAAAGACGCTGTTACAAATTTTGCATGAAGGACATCTCGGGATCGTGCGGATGAAAGCACTCGCACGTAGCTACGCTTGGTGGCCAGGCATGGACCGACACATTGAGCAATGGGTCAAGGCCTGCACTAAGTGCCAACAAACCAGCAACGCACCGCTAAAAGCTGCACCGACCGAATGGGAGACACCACGCGGACCCTGGTCCAGAATTCACCTGGATTTCACAGGGCCGATTAAAGGACATACATTGCTGTTGACTGTCGATGCATACTCTAATTGGTTAGAAATTCATCGAATGACCAATACAACCTCCGAAGCAGTCATTAAAGTCCTTAATAGACTCTTTGCAACTCATGGATTGCCGGACGTCCTGGTGTCCGATAACGGACCACAGTTTACAGCGCTAATGTTTGAACAGTACCTTGCTGATAATGGCATCCGCCATGCGCTCACCTCGCCGGTGCATCCTGCTACCAACGGCCGAGCGGAACGCATGGTCCAATTTGTAAAAAAGACTTTGCAAAAAGTGGACTATGATAATATTGACGAAAAAATAAACCGCATTCTTCTTCTACAACACATCACTCCGCACAGAGTAACCGGCAGAACTCCTGCAGAACTTCTCATGGGGCGAAAACTCCATTCCCGCCTCGACCGACTGCACCCTGCTTACGAGCCAGAAAAGCCTGCAGGATCCAGCGGACGCTACCGTACCTTCAAGGTAGGCGACCCCGTTTATGCAAGAAATTTATCGGGCGACCCGGTTTGGATTGAAGCAACGATAATACGCGAGACTGGGCCCAAATCCTATATTGTAAGATGTGTTGATGAAAGACTGTGGAAACGACATATTGACCAATTACGGTCACGACTCATATCGGCCAGCCAACAACTCCCCTATGACAAACTGAGGGGAGGGAAGGAATGGAAGAAGACGACATTCCAGGGAACCTGTTCTAAGAGAGCGATGAAACAAGTGAAACTCAGGAAATGGAGCAGGAGGAAGAATCGTACGCTCCAAGGGAAATCACACCAGAACAAGAAGCTGAGCCACTGCCAAACAACAGCCTACCTCAACAGGACTGCACGCAGCCAGTCCAAAGAAAATCTGATAGACCCAAAAGACAACTGTCCTATTTGAAGGACTATATAGTCACACCATAATTGAGGAGCCAGGGGGAAGGGGTGTTATGTATGTAAATAATTAAAATAAAAGCAAGCTTGGGGTAAAGTGCAGGGTTCTGGCCCTGCACTTCTGATTGGTTGTTAAGCGGCTCGATCGGATTGGTTGGGCTCAAAGAATCCGATTGGCCCTTAATGAAGGACTCTTATTGGTTCTGGAGCTAGCATCTTACAGCTCCCTATTGGTTATTTCGCATTAATGTTGCCTATATAAGGCAGAGTTGTTGTTATTAAAGTTTTAAGTCACTATGTAATAAAGAGCTGAAAGTTCACCAACTAAGACTGTCTCCATTCATTCACCCATGCCTGAAACTATTACAGGAACCATATGCAAACCAAAGCCAACAAGAAAATATATTATTAGCTTCAATCACATTTTTTTCTAGAATAACATGTTTAGACCTTGAAGATTATCTAGATCAGGGATCTCCAACCTTGGCAACTTTAAGACTGCCTGAGGAATTCTGGGAGTTGAAGTCCACAAGTCTTAAAGTTGCCAAGATTGGAGAACTCTGATCTAGATGATGCATAGATTACTTCTTGTTAGACCCTGAAGGTTGAGAACAATGTTATCAATTGGAGCAAAACCTCAGTAAATTGGGGATAATTTTTCAATTATCAATTTTCCAATTTATCAATTGGAGCAAAACCTCAGTACATTGGGGATATTTTTTTTCTAGCAGTTTTTATTAAAAGGCACAAGTTTTTGTAAGCTGTATTTCACTTCAACAAATGCATAAATTTGGCAAGGTGATGTAGAATTTAATTAGGGGTAAGGTCTGGGAGAAAATTGTCCAAAATAATTGACACAAATTTGACCTTAGGTCTCAGATCAAGAACAAATTGATATCAGAGCATTTTAATATCTCAGGAGACACCAGAGAAATTTCAAAATAACTGCTTTGGAATAGCAGGTGTTTAACAACACTATCAAACAAGAAACTGTTAAAGTATACATAAATTGATTTCAGGAAATCTCAATGTTTTTTTAAGACATGACAATTAACAATTGATATAGTACTTGTACTGTCTCATATATAATCTGAATCTGCATTATCATCATACTCCCCTGCCTTTTCCCCACCTATCACCCTTCATATCCAAATTTAAATACTGCAGTATCTATATACTTCAAATGGATATAACTATGCATATTCCTGCAAATTAATGTACATAAGAGATCCATAAAGCAATATCTATAGAGTTTAGTTCCTTAAGCCTATACAATCTAGGGCTATTTTTCCACTTGAATATTTGCCTCAGAATTCCTTATATTGCATTAGCCATAGCAATGAAAACTTCCCCAAAGATAATTACATTTTTATTAAACACATTATTTATATAAAATCTCTACTGATGACAAACTGGAAATCTATCTCAGTAAATCCAAATTATCAGGAAGCAATTAAATTTTGGCCACCAATAATATATGGAAAATGCTATTTTGATTATTCAAACAAATTAGACAATTTTACTATTGGGACAAAAATAGTTACAGTTTCCAGTCAACTGTTTAAAAGTTATTTAAGGTATTTTAATTTTAGATTTTAGTTAGTTAAAGTTAACCAGCAGAACAGTTATCATAAGACAAAAGAACTGAGACCAATGTTTTTGACAACTTTGATGGCGATGTTTGACCTTCCTGACTTTGAGACAAAAATGTTATATACAATTCCCATTCAAATTTAGTCCTAGATTTGAAACCAAATCTCATTTCAGACTTTCTAATTACAGATTCCCCCACTGGGTATAAGTGGAGTCAAGAAATGGATGTAGTCTTGTTTATATATTGATGAGTCTAAAGTAAGTAATTAGTGACTCCATATTACAGAATAAGACATACTGCCAAGCCCTGTTCCTGGTATATTTCCAACATAGATTTACTGCCACCACTTACATAATTTGTCACACTTATTGAATCTCAGTCTCAACACAGGAAAAAAAAAAAGCAAACCCAGGGGTTTCATTTTCAGAGAAAGATAGGTCCTTTGTTTTTTCAGTGTTTGCTTTGTGAGTCAGGTAATTATATATAATCAGTTATATGGCATAGGATAAGTTCCCAAGTAAGCAAAATAATCCAGGGAATGTCATTCCCAATTTATTTATTGGGAACTTATCTAATATATAATCAAGCATATCAAACATATCAAAGTCTGATATATTAATCAAGAACCTTAAACTTATCAAGAATCAGATGAATGCCAGAGACTTAAATTTAGCTTGTACTCTCTTCCAGTCCCTTGACATAAAGCAAGTTAACCCAACTAGATTTTCTGTGAGTGCCAGGAGACAGAGAGGAAATAACTAACATGGAGAAAAAGTTGATGGATCAATACCTGAGCAACAGCTTTCCATATAATTCCTTTAGGTCTGTTTAAAGAAGTGTGGGTGATTAAAAAAAATAAACTTCCTGATGGTAATGCTGTTCCTGAAGTAGTGGGAATTTGAAGTTTTCACTGATGAAAGGATTATGTCATTGAATGATTGGCATTATGATATAATTCTGTCAATGGCATTATATCCACCAATAGCAAATTCTGTTTCTAATTATGCTTATGAGTGATGACACGAATAGAAATTACTACCTCATATTTCAAGAAATAAGCTACTGTCTTGCTGAAGCAGACTGTTGCTTCATCCTACTTCCCAGTTTTTGGAATCCCATTGCAGCAGTATGATGGTGTAGTTCCTATACTAAGACAGAAGACACCATCTGAGCTGAATAGTAGGAATATCATCATGGGAATCACAAAGTGCCAACAATTTAGAACCTCCTCTCTCTTTTCCTCTTCTAGAGGAAAGGAATATGAAAAAAATGAGGGAGAAAAACAAGTTACATGTTAATATATCAATAAACAAGAGGAAATTGGTTGCTTATTCTCTACCCTCAACTTTTGTCAAGAAAGGTGAATACTAATTAAATTATCTGCCTATCAATTATCCTTAAATTATATAGACTCACAAGCATGTTTGTACATATAGTGTCTCAGAGTCCGCAAGCAATCAGAACAACCCTAATTAACTCCAGCTATCTGTTTAAAGTAGAATAAAAATAATTGGAAGTCAGAAAGACAGATTGTCTGGAAGTGCTCCAATTTATGTTATTCTAGATCCATTTACTTTGAAAGGTCTCAAACAAATTGTAACATCTGTTGAACATTTCTTATTCAGCCCAATTCAATTTGATATTCAGTCAAAATTAATTCCACCTTAGTAGGATTCCAGACCCTCTTATGGCTTCTTTTTTGTGGCTAATATAAAAAAACTTGCAGAGGTTTTTGTCCCTACATTAAGAACACTGGTATGATGACCCGTAGTCTCTCAAAATAACCCCAAACCCAAAACATACATTAAAGTCTGGTAAAGCCTTCAACTTAACTTCACTGTTTTATTAGACACAGTTTAAAGTCACAAAAGTAAAGAATGAGGCAAAAAAAAAAAAAAAAAACCAAAACAAACCTCATTAACGAGAGTTCTGAAGCAAGCCAAGATAACTAATAATAAACTCCAGGAAAATAACCGAGGAGAGTCCATGGGAATAACGCCAGCAAAGATAAACCTCTTTCAAAATAAACACTAAACTTTGACTCCAGCAATTCTGATTGCATAGTTACAAACTTATATACGTAGCTCCTAGCTGCAAGCCACGAGGAGAATCATGGTAATTTCCTCCTGAGTAGACCTCGTTTTTCCCTGATCCTCTCCTCCATGCGTGACCAAGGATAGATAGGGGATGGGCCTGAATCCTCTTTTGATTGCTCAGCTGGCCTCTGCCCTTCCCCAGCTCTGGAACCACACTCCCACTCCCTGTTGGCTGTTCCTCCTCTTCCTCAGAGTCAGTCTCCACCAGGGGCATGATAACTAGGAACATATCTGCTTGGAAATAGATAGCTTATTAAGTAAGCAAACATTGTCAAAGCAGTGAGCCAGAATATTAAGAGCCGATCAATATGATCAATGATGTCTTATTAATATACCATTACACTCTCACAATATTTTCATCAGAAAAAATGCTGAATTTATCCAACAGTAAAGATCAATGGATAGAAAGGTCCCATATAAGTTGGCAACTTAATGAAATTTTGATATCAACTATAATATATGTCAGTTTTAGTGAAATGCCATAAATATTTTATCACATATTCAGATCAGAAAGAGAAGAGGAAAATATGATACAATACTATTTCTTATATGTTATATAAGAAACATAGGAAATAGTTTTATGCAGAAGCACAACTTGGACCAACTTACTCCATTAAGGAAATAACTGTACATGATCCTTAGTCTGCAACCTTACTGGTCTAGAATTAGAGAATAACATTTACAAAAAAATTGAAAGAACAAAGAATGTTTTTTCTGCACTGCGGTATCTGCTATCCCGCATCAGATGGGCGGCTCATGATAGGGAGCGAAGGAGAGAGAAACGACAGGAGGCGAAGTTTCCTCGGGATGAGCGCGCCCCGAATGTCTTGGCACATGCTCTTTTATTGTGCTTTTTTACAAGAAAATGATTTAATCAAAGCTCAAGTCAAACAGGATAATTCCATCAGGATGTGCATGTTTACAAAGCTGCATACCAGACAGATCACTTACAGTGTGGATAAGCTTATTAACAACCGTCTAGCTCCTTGTCCCTTGTACGTGCCTTGCAAAGGTCACTGAAGAGACAGAAGTTAATGATTACACGTGAATGATACAATGTTGCAAACGCATGAATGATACATAGTTGCAATGATACATAGTTACAACATCTCCTCTGTTTTTATTATTTATGACGAGTCTTCTTCCTCGTCCGAGAAGACAGGAACCATTTTTATGGAATGTTCACCGTCCCCGTCATCTGGGCAAGAGTGCGACCCGTCAGCGTCAGGGTTGTCCAAGGAGCGGTAACTCAGCAATGACATTTTTTCGTCCGGTGTTGAGGACATAATATGAGCTTGCAATAGCACATAAACATCAGCAGTTATGGAGGATAATTGATTTTTTTAAAAATTGCAATATTCTATAAAAACAACAAGGTCCTATAATACATATCAATATAATGATTATTAATGATCCTGCCAATGCAGTTAAAAAGGTTGTAAACCATGGCGAAATAGAAAACAAGCCCCCCTGCTATCGGCATAAAAACAACATTCTTCTTTAAGCGTAGCACACAATCCCCCTTGTTTTAAAAAATAACAGATCTAAATCTTTACGATTTTGCAAAAGGGGGTATTCCATGGGTACCTGTAGGGATATAAAATCATCAGAGTTATACACACAAGCCATACTTGAATGCAAAATGATTTGGATTTAACAATTTCATCCCCGTGGACACATGCCGTGAGACCGGTGGAACAAGTCCAAACAAAATTATTGCCAGGGATAAAATACATTCCTTTCAGGCGTGATGTTAAAGTTCCTCCTGAAGTGGTGTAGATTGCAGAATATCCCCCGGTTGTGTGGGTGCGTCTGCCAAATCGAATTGAAGTGGTGGGTAGAAGTCTTCTATGTGAGAAAAATTGGTTGTAGAACTTAAACTTGAAAGTCAGTTATAGTCCAAGTAATATTATATCTTCTATGAGGCTTCTGTGGATCGTCATGGACAGTTCTTTTGAAGCGTCGTTTGTTGACAGGATCAGAGTTCGGGTATATAAAAGCATCACAAGTAGGAGAGAGGGCTATGGACAAGTTAGTTGTAGAACATTTACGAGATGAGGAAGGAATGCAATTAGTAGAAAAAGGATAATAATTACAATAATGACAATAAAGATTAATTTGGTAATTCATCAAGGATGTTAGTTGGGGTGGGGGAACCCATAATACAATAGAAGGACATCTAGGTCCCCCTAAATTTAGATTGAATAGAGGAGAAGATTTTAAGGTTCCTTTCCATAGGAAGAGTAAAGAAGGAACAAAAGAGCGAGTGGTAGAGTGTTCTTTAAACAAAACAGAAGTGACAGAGTGAAAACTACGGGTAGCATTTTCATGACGTACCCACATGGAACAAGTATAATAGCCTTCTGTTAATGAAATGGTTTTAACACGAATAGTCTTTTGACAGGAAGCATAGGTTTTGTTGAAGTAAGGTAGAAATTGCAAAGAAGATATAGGCAAGAATATCAGAAAGAGTTTTAAGATACAGATGTAGCAGAGGAATTCCCATGATAGGGTCTAACCGCCCTACCAGGGATCCAGCAAGTGGTTTTGTCTGGTAGTAAAATCGCAGCATAGCCTCGTCCCCAAGTGAGAAGCTCAGCGGGACCCTGCCAGGCGGGATCTAGCAATCTGCGATAATATACCAGAGGTCTGTTAGGCAGGGGGGAGGGGGAGGAAAAATGACGCGAAACAGCAGAAGTGGGAGGAATGCCAGTCAGATTAAGAAAGTTTAAAGTGTAAAGACAAATGTTAAGATAATTTTGCAATGCTGGGAGGTTCGGGGTTTTTTCCCGCAACGAATTTCGATCAAGAGCACGTTTCAGAGATAAGTTCGCTCGTTCCACAATAGCCTGCCCCTGGCTGTTGTAGGGAATCCCAAATTTGTGGGTTACATCCCATCTGTTACAGAAGTCCTGGAATGCAGAACTTGTATATGCAGGTCCATTGTCAGTTTTAATTTCTTTTGGACGTCCCAGCGAGGCAAAGCTATGAATTGAATGATTGATGGCATGTTTTACAGTTTCTCCCCTTTGAGGAGTAGCCAGAATAAACCCTGAATATGTATCTATGGAAACGTGCAAATATTTCCAAGGGGCAAAAGGTGGATACTGAGTTACATCCATTTGCCAAATCTCACAAGCTTTTAATCCTCTAGGATTTACTCTTATGGGAATGGCTTTTACAACACACACACCCCCACCTCGGGAGGGTGGTGGAGGACCCGGGGGCTCTTCATTTGTGGAAGTGGATTGAATGGAGGGAGGCTTCCGCAATGATTCATGACCATCGGGAGCAGAGGGTTGATGGACAGAAACGTTATCATAACTTGGCGGGGGAGATTCAAACACACTCCCTGTTTCTATTTTATAATGGACCATTAAAGCCTCCATAATTTTCCTCCAAGTGACCAAAATGCCAATAGGTGCACGAGGAGGACTATGGAGATGTTCACCAATTTTTTGCCAAGTGGAAATTTTTAAGGACCCTTCCTCTGAATAATTGGGACAATGTTGCCACACATAAGCCAATAATGTAGCAATAGGTTTCATTTTTACAGGCGAGCCCTTTAAATTAGCAGAATATTTAGAAGAAGAAGAGACTAACTCCCTCAATTCCTTCAGATGCTGCGTCTGTTGTTGAGAAAAGTTTCCACCCATACTTACGAAAGTCGAGACCGTGTTTCAGATCCGATGACATGCAATTCGCTTCAGGCCTGGCGATGCACAGCTCCCATCGAGCTGATAAGATATGGGCGCGTCGCAACGTATCCCCCTTAGAGAATCACGTCGGGGTCACCAGAATGCGGTATCTGCTATCCCGCATCAGATGGGCAGCTCATGATAGGGAGCGAAGGAGAGAGAAACGACAGGAGGCGAAGTTTCCTCGGGATGAGTGCGCCCCGAATGTCTTGGCACACGCTCTTTTATTGTGCTTTTTTACAAGAAAATGATTTAATCAAAGCTCAAGTCAAACAGGATAATTCCATCAGGATGTGCATGTTTACAAAGCTGCATACCAGACAGTTCATTTACAATGTGGATAAGCTTATTAACAACCGTCTAGCTCCTTGTCCCTTGTACGTGCCTTGCAAAGGTTACTGAAGAGACAGAAGTTAATGATTACACATGAATGATACATAGTTGCAATGATACATAGTTACAACACTGCACCAACTCAGAAAGCTCAAACTTCCCAAGGAGCTGCTGATCCAGTTCTACAGAGGAATTATTGAGTCTGCACCTCTATATCTGTCTGGTTTGGTTCTGCAACCCAACAAGACAGACACAGACTTAACGGATAATTAGAACTGCAGAAAAAACAATTACTACCAACCTGCCTTCCATTGAGAACCTGTATACTGCATGAGTCAAAAAGAAGGCTGTGAAAATATTTACAGACCCCTCATATCCTGGGCATAAATTGTTTCGACTCCTTCCCTCAAAATGATGCTATAGAGTCCTGAACACTAGAGCAACTAGATACAAGGACAGTTTTTTCCCAAATGCCACCACTCTGCTAAACCAATAATTCGCTCAACACTGTCCAACTATTTACAAAGTCTGCACTACTATTAATCTTCTCATCACTCCTTATCACCTATCCCCTCCCATTTGTGACTGTATGACTATAATTTTGTTGCTTGTATCATTACAATTTATAGTGACTATTTCCTAGTATGATTTGATTGCTTATTGTACCTTGTGATTATTATTAAGTGTTGTACCTTATGATTCTTGACTCTTGAAGAATGTATCTTTTTTTTAATGTACACTGAGAACATTTGCACCAAGACACACTTGGCCAATAAAGAATTCTATCAAAATTCTATATATCTATATAGATAGATTATAAAGCTAAAATCCATGAAAAGCCAGAAGATATTTAAAATGTTAAAACAGAAAGTTATATATAAAAACAAAAGTTTAGAATCTAAAAGAAAGCATAGGAGCTTTAGATGGGTGTCAGCGAACATAAAGATTAGTATGTGGAAGACTGTACATATCAAATTACACTCTGGTATGCAGGGGTGGGATTCTACTGGTTCTGTCCACTTCTGCGTAACTGGTTGATATGGAAAGCAGCAAACAGAGAGCATACATAGAACCGGTTCTCTGTCTGCTGCTGTTTTGGCCCACCGGCCTGCCCTGGCTCTTACCTGACCTTTATTTCCTGTGTTTTAACTGTAGCTGCTTTGCATGTCACAGCTGCGGTTGAAAAAGCAGGAAAAAAGCACTGTCCAGGCAGCTCAGCAGGTTGTAAATTGCACTCGTACAATTCGCACCTGTTGTGAATTAATAAAAGTACTTGAATAAAGATTATTAAGAGCTTGAAGTAAAGTGCAGGGTTCTGGCCCTGCACTTCTGATTGACCGAAAATAGTGACATCGGATTGGTCCATTCAGGAGAATCTGATTGGCTATTAATGAGCCTCTCCCATTGGTTAACGGAGCTAGCGCTTCCTGTGTTTTCATTGGTTAAATACTCAAGAGTTTGCTGATATAAAGGGGGCTGTTGCGGCCATCGAGTTGGAGCTGTTACACATGTGAATAAAGAGTTTGAAGTTCACTGTTCACCGGTTCGTCTCCATCCTTAGCGCCCATGCACAGAACATAACACTGGCGACAAAGGTGGGATGTGGAGATGTCAGAGCTTACTGAACGATGAAGAACTACAACAGAGCTAGTGGCTGAAATGCACCAACGGCGGAACCATGTCCGGCGGCATCATACCACCCGCTCCATTCGACCCGGCACAAGAAGACTGAGACTCATATATGGATCGTTTCCAGATGTTTCTGGAGACCAACAATTTGAAGGATGCCACTACCGGGAAGAAATGAGCGGTATTCCTAACTCATTGCGGGCCGACCGTATTCAAGATGGCCAAGGCACTAGCAAAACCAGCAGAAGTAAAGGCTATGGACTGGGACGTCCTCGAACCCCTGCTGAGGGCTCGCTATGCACCGACTGTGCCAACGCTTGTTAGAAGGCATGAATTTTACCTGAGAAGTCAGCGGAAGGGCGAATGTGTTGCTGATTTCATAGCGGATCTCTGGAATCTGGGAGGCCTACGCGAGTTTGCCGACCTAGAAGAAGCCCTAAGAGACCGAATAGTTCTGGGATTAGATGCTCCAGGCACACAGAATAAGCTAATGGCAAAAGGCAACATTAGCCTTAAAGATGCCATCGCTGAAGCTACTGCAGCAGAAGTAACCAGGAAGTTGGCTGCCCAAATGTGCCGCACCCACGCCCTGCTTCGCCAACTCGCCTATGAAATTTCACCTCAGTCAGAGGGTCAGCTTACAACAGCCCACCACGAGGACCTCAAATCGTCATCAGAAAGCGATGAAGAAGAGGTCTACCAACTTCGGTCCGAATGAGACCAATGCCAGAGATCGCAGTACCAATGCGCTGGTTGTGGAGCAAGCCACCCCTGATCAGAAGGCAAATTCCTCGACGCGCTCTGCCATGTGTGTGGGAAAAGAGGCCATATCGGATGGGTCTGTAGAAGCAAGCTAGGACCCAGCCAGCCCTTGAGGGGGGCTAACTATCGCCAATCAACAGATAGCCATCCCGTAAAGCGAAAACCTGTGAACCACCAATGGAACAACCACTCCTACAGAAACAAAACCCTAAACCACCCAACGAAGCAAGAAGAGGCTCACCAAACTATCACGATCGGTCATGCCTCATCTCTTGATGCCAAGAAGATCCAAGTGAAAGTGGCCATCGAAAACCAGCCCTGCCTGATGGAAGTCGATTTAGGATCGTCCCTTTTGATGGTTTCCTGGAAGACCCTCAAGCAGCTCATCCCCACTGTCCGGCGGAAAGACCTCAGATTCCAAAGACTCATACTCAAAGACTATCAAGGAAACCGAATCCTGGTCGTTGGATCCAGCCGAGTCCCGGTATCGTTTAAGAACCGTACAGCATTCCTACCCCTGACTGTCATCGACAGGGATTGGCCTAGTTTGTTAGGCCTCCAATGGTTCGCTCCACTCGGAATTGAAGTAGCCGGCATTCACCGAATCTGCAGCAGCGACTGGGAAGAGGACCTCGTCCAAGAATTCCAGGACGTTTTTGCAGAAAAACTAGGCGAGTACAAGGGGACCCCGATATCATTTAACCTCAATCCCGAAATAGCTCCCATCCGCCTTAAGCCTCATCGAGTTCCATTTGCCCTTGAACCAAAGATTGACGAGCAGCTTGATAAATTAATAGCCCAGGGTGTGTTAGAACCAACCGATCACTCTCCCTGGGAAACCCCAATCGTGACATTCATCAAGCCAGATGGATCGATAAGAATTTGTGGGGACTACCGAGCCACCCTGAACCACGCCCTTCAATAAAACACTTACCCGGTACCGGTGGTGCAACACCTCCTCCATTCCCTGGGGGGTGGAAAAGTCTTCACTAAACTAGACTTAGCCCAGGCATACCAACAACTGCCTGTAGACAAAAAAAAGGCAGAGGCCCAAACGATCGTTATGCACCGAGGTGCATTTAAATGTAACCGACTCCAATTCAGACTAAGTGTAGCCCTGGGAATCTTTCAAAGTTTGATGGAACGACTATTACAAGAGATAAAAGGTGTTGTCCCATATTTTGATGATGTGTTAATCGCTGGCCCGACTCGGAAAATACTAAAGGATCACCTAAGGTTGGTTCTCCAGAGATTTAAAGACTCAGGTCTCAAAGTTAAAAAAAAACAAGTGTCAACTATGTACGGATCGTGTAGAATTTTTAGGATATTTAATTGATAATCAAGGCATTCACCCCACCAATAGCAAACTTAGGGCAATCAAAAACGCCCCAAAACCCCGAAATAATGCCGATCTCCAGGCTTTTCTAGGCCTTATCAATTTTTATAACATTTTCCTGCCTCACAAAGCAACCGTAGCTGAACCCCTACATCGTTTGTTGGACAAAAAAGCAACCTGGGTATGGGGACACAGAGAGGAGCAGGCGTTTCGCCATGTGAAAAATTTATTGACTTCTGATGCTGTTTTGATGCAGTATAACGAGACTTTGCCTTTAACGATCACGTGTGATGCATCACCATTCGAAGTGGGCATCATTTTGAGTGACGTTTTGCCAAATGGAAGTGAAGCCCCTGTTGCCTATTTCTCAAAGACGTGATCAAAAGCAGAACGCAATTACAGTCAAATCGATAAAGAGGCCCTTGCTATTGTGTCTGCTATTTCATGAATATGTGTATGGCCGAGCCTTTACCATAGTGACTGACCACAAACTTTTGCTGGGAATAATAGCGGGAGATTGGCCAACACCTTATATATTATCTCCCAGAATGACTCGCTGGTCAGAATTCTTGGCGGCATATAATTACAAATTGCAACACCGCTTGGGGAAGGCCATTCCCCACACCGACGCATTGAGCCATGCACCAATTCCGGGGACCATTGATGACCCTGCTCTGACAGTTACAACACTGCAGATCGAGACACTTCAAACACCGCCACTAACAGCCTGAGATATCGCGATGGAAACGAAACGCGACCCCATTTTAGCACGAGTCCTCAGATGGCCATTAAACCAGATACCTGACAACTATGTCCCATTCAAGAATCGACAAACGGAACTATTTTCCCAGAAGGGCTGCATTATCTGGGGTGATAGAGTTGTCGTCCCAGAGCGGTTACGATAAGCGATACTAAGAACCTTGCACAATGGCCACCCCAGCATCGTGCGCATAAAAGCCCTCGCACGAAGCTACGCGTGGTGGCCGGGTATCGACAAGCAGATCGAGACATGGGTAAAAGCTTGTCACAAATGCCAGGAAGTAAGCAACGCCCCTCTGAAAGCAACCCCAACTGAATGGGAAACACCGAGGGGACCATGGTCTCGTATTCATCTGGACTTTGCGGGACCTACCAAAGGACACACATTTTTATTAATGGTGGATGCCTGATCGAACTGGCTTGAAATCCATGAGATGAGAAATACAACAACCGAATCAGACATCAGGAAACTAGACAGACTATTTTCAACACACGGATTACCAGACATTCTGGTATCCAACAACGGGCCCCAATTTACTGCACTGTCCTTTGAACAGTACCTGGCGGACCGCGGTATTCGCCATGCGCTGACTTCGCCGGTGCATCCTGCGGCCAATGGAAGGGCTGAGCGCATGGTACAATTCGTCAAGAAAACTTTGCATAAAATGGACTATGGCGATATAGAAGACAAGATTAACCGGATACTCCTTTTGCAGCATATCACTCTGCACAGCGTCACCAACAAAACTCCCGCCAAGTTATTGATGGGGCGGAAGCTCCGCTCCCACCTTGACTGTCTGCTCCCATCATATGAACCTGAAAAACCACATGGATCCAGCGGGAAATGCCCTAACTTCCGGGAAGGCTACTAGGTTTTCGCTAGGAACTTTTCGGGCGATCCGTTGTGGGTCGAGGCAACTGTAGTCCAAGTAACCAGCCCCAGATCGTACTGCATGCGATGTCGCGATGATAGAATATGGAAGCGCTATATTGTTCAGCTGCATTCAAGGCTACAGTCAGGGATCTCCAACTCCCCTGACTTCCAAACTGAGGGGGGAGGAGATACCGAGGAAGCTGAATTTGAAACGGCAGAAAGCTTAAGCGAAAGTAATGACCGCTCAGAGGCAACACATGAAGAAGGATCGGGGATGGGGGTGAGCTCGCCTTAAGGAGATGCTGAGAGCATTAGCAGCAACGAAAATTTGAATACAGAACTGGAGGCACCCTCTTCACCAGATAACGTCCTACCCCAACGAGACTGTAGCCAAATACCGGAAGAATAACGTAAATCAAATAGACAATCAAAACAACCTGCCTATCTCAAAGACTACGTGACCGCACCACTTAAACGAAACCCGGGGGGAAGGGGTGTTGTGAATTAATAAAAGTACTTGAATAAAGATTATTAAGAGCTTGAAGTAAAGTGCAGGGTTCTGGCCCTGCACTTCTGATTGGCCAATAATAGCGACATCGGATTGGTCTATTCAGGAGAATCTGATTGGCTTTTAACGAGCCTCTCCCATTGGTTAACGGAGCTAGCGCTCCCTGTGTTTTCATTGGTTAAATACTCAAGAGTTTGCCTATATAACGGGGGCCATTGCGGCCATCAAGTTGGAGCTGTTACACATGTAAATAAAGAGTTTGAAGTTCACTGTTCACCGGCTCGTCTCCATCCTTAGCACCCATGCACAGAACATAACAGCACCCATGTGCACATGCAGAGCAACAGAACCAATAGTTATACCGGTTGGATCCCATCCCTGCTGGTATGGTGTACTTGATATCATTAAATCTAGTTTGTAGCACAGCTTATCATCCAACAAATTTTAAGTGCTGCTGTGCAGAACGTGGCAAAGTATATTTTCTAACAGGGTTGCTTTTTGAAAGCAGCAGGGGAGTGTAGAATTGTTCTGTGTATGCTGGATATTTATGTAGTAATGGTGAGATGAAGCTAGTACAAATACTTCTGTGATACAGACACTGGAAAAGCATATCTTTCTTGTTTCTGTGTCTCCAGAGTCACAGGTATCTCTCCGGTGTAGGCCTTCAAGGACAGATGAAGGGAGTGCATGATATGTACTAGAATTAAGGCCATCTAATGTTTAGGTACTTTAAGTTTAGTTTCATATGACATATGGGAAGCAGAACATCTCTTGGATTCATTGGCAACAAAGCTTGGGAACTTGGCTAGATCCATTAAAAGGCAAAAAATAGGAAACACGAACAGAATCAAGATGCCCTCAGAATGACAGCATCAAACATACTGAAGTCAACCAAAATTTAGAAGTGAATACATCAAAGAATGAAGAAGATCTTAAAGTCCAAAGTCAGTGGAGAATATACTACCAAGTCATGAGATACACAGCTGGAATAGTGGACTGGATTCAAGCAGAACTAAAAGCCCTAGATAAGAAGACCTGAAAAATGAGAAATGTTAAGGACTAAGCTAACACGTTCATTAACAACCCTAATAGTTTTACTTTAACAGCAGGCTCGTAATCCTGCACTTCTCATTGGCCCGTGAATAGCAAGTCGTGATTGGTCATTTCTGGCTGATCTGATTGGCTGACAGCAGGTCAGCTCTGATTGGACGCTTGTTTGAGCAGTAAACTCAAATCATTGGTTGTTGTGACAGCAGCCAGCTCTATAAAAGAGCTGCTGCTGCCCAAGTATTTTGCTCTGTTCTGAATTTACTAATAAAGAGTTGAAGTCACAGTTCGATGCCTCGTCTCCATTCCTTGCGCCCATGCTCAGGACATAACAAGAAATGCTCTGTGATTTTAGAATTCAAACTGGCAAAAACCTACCATATAACACCCCAGATTTAACAATTGTTGATAAGAAAGAAAGAAAGAAAAAGTCTGGATACTGCAGTAGCTAGAAACAGCAGAAACAAAGAAAAAGAATAAATAATAAAGACCTACAAACAGCATCAGAATGACTGTGGCAAAAGAAAGCAAAGATATTACCAATAGTAATAGATTCCTTGAGTGTAATTCCAAAACAACTGGAACACCACTTGAACACCATTGACATAAATAAAATCATCATCAGTCAATTGCAAAAGCTAGCTTTACTTGGAACAGCTTACATTCTGTGATGATACCTTTAACACCATCAAACAACATCTGTCTGTCCCAGGTGCTTAGAAGAATTTAATAGATGGACAAAAATGTCAAATATAATTTAAATTTTTGGCTATGTGTTAATTGATAATAAATACATTTGCTAATAATTTATTTTAAACCTGCTAAGAAATAATAACAAACTGTTATTATTCTACCCTCCTTCACATACAGTACATACTATATATGCTTTATTTATCTAATATTTATGTCCTGTCAAAAGTTCTTATTCTTTTCTCCTATTTTTCATCTGCATGTTTCATTTGCTTCTATTTTTCATCTGTATGTATGGAAATTTTTTTTTTTTTTTTTACAAATTTATCTTGATCAAGAACAAACAAACACAGTCCTTCAGGACAGTGATCCACAACCTTTCTGGCTTTGCAGACCACCCAGTGGGGAGAGAATGATTCCATGCAAGTCTTGAGCAAATGTGCATGCTCAATTCCACTTGCACGAATAGCAAGAACACATGCCCTCTACTTACAGAAGTGGAACTTTGCTCATGTGCATGCTCACCTGCTGCTTGCACAAGTGGAGTTGTGTGTGTACTCTCCCTCCATTTCCTTCCCAGTTCTGAATGGGCGATGGTCCAGTATTGGGCTGTGGCCTGGAGTTGGGGACCCCTGTTTTAGTGGGATTGTGGTTACTACTGTTTTTATTGTAGTCATATCTGTTCAAATATTGCCCTTGCCATGTCTCCATATTTTCTGTCAGTTACTGCAGAAAATATATAGGTTCTCAGGTCAGTCTTGTGTAACTTTGAACGTTCATTGGCCATGATCTACCTATTGTCTTTCTGATACAAAGCATGACCAGGTTATGGCCAATCTTTTCCTACTGAACACAGCACACCATAGTAATATGCTAAGCTTCAGCTTTCAAAGAATAATACCATCTGCTTTACTTGAAAAGGCCTTTTATTCTTTTGTTAGCAGGGCTATCTACAGCTTATGGTCAAATAAAGAAAGATGGTGGCAACAACAGTGTGATTGAAGCTGTGCCAGTGTGATAAACATAAAAAATAAGTGGAGTTCCAATCACATAATTGCAGTCATCATTGTTACTTTCTTGATCATACTTTGTACCCATTCCCCACATTAGAATAGAATATTCTAACAATGGAGGGAATAAAGTAGCTATGGAGAATGCAATGTCACTCCAATTAAATAATTTTAACTGGTGGAGTCTAGGAACAGAGGCTCTCTGCCATTGTCCCTGCCCTTTGCAACATTATTGCCCTCATCTTGGCCTTTTGGAAATGTCTGCCAACTCTCTTGGGACACACAGAGAAGCGTGCAGCAAAGGGGCTGGTTAAAACCTTGAACGCAATCCCACCTGTTTTTAATTTTAATTATTCTATTTTATTTTAATTGCCTCCTACTATAATAGTTTACAGAGCTTTCATGGTTTTGTCTGTTACTTGTATACTGCCAAGAGTTGCTTTGTGAGGAAGATGAGCAGTATATAAATGTGATGAATTAATAAATAAATGTCATTTCCCCCATAGAATGACCTTCATGTATTTAGCGTACAAATCTGAAAAAGAAATGAACATTGAATATGCTTACTTTTCCAATATCCGTACTGGAGAATGAAACCTTAGCTGCATTTTAGATCAGCGATTACTTGCATCCTGATTCCACTTCATTAAATGCTATTTCTGACATTTTATTTGCACTTAATTGTGTTAATTTCACTGACCACCACAATCTTCCACACACCTGAATTTTCCCTCTGAAGTCACAGATTTTGCATTTTCATCAGTAAAATTTAATTTTAATTAATTAATTTATAAATATTTGACCATTTATTAAAGGCTATTTTTTTGAAATATAATTGCATAACTGAAACTCAAAAAAATCCAATATGTTTAACCTTACAAATGGGAATAAGGTGAAATAATCTTAGGGACTGCCACAAAAAAGAGGAGGTCAACCTTTTCTCCAAAGCACCTGAAAGCAGGACAAGAAGCAATGGATGAAACTAATCAAGGAGAGAAGCAACCTGGAACTATGGACAAATTTCCTGACCATTTGAATAATTAATCAGTGGAACAACTTATCTCCAGAAGTTCTGGATGCTACAACAGTACTACAACACTATCCCATTTCAACACTGGAAATTTTTAAGAACAGATTGAAAAACCATTTGTCTGAAATGGGATAGGATTTCTTAGCTGGAGAGGGAATTGGACTAGAAACCTCCAACAACTCTGTTATTCTGTTCTTTTTCTGTTTATTAGTGTTTTCTTTTGAATATTTTTCTATTGTGTTTCTATGTATATAAAACACTTTTAAGATTAGATAAGCCATGTATTACAATAAATCTTAGAATTATAAGATTGTCCTTTTTGTCTGAAGCAATGACACAGAACAACGTACTTCTGCATCAGTAACAATTTTTTGAACAAATTAGGCTGAATAAAATTCTATTATAAAAGGTGCCTTTGAGATGTCATGCTATTGTAAAGTGGATGAGGATGTAAGTTTTTTTTTTTTAAAAAAGAAAACATCTCTATTGAATATTTAACCAATAGAGACCCTGAATTTGATTCAGGCTTGAATAACTTACAGAGTCATGGATATGGTACCACAAACTTCATTAACCTTGCTGTAGACATTTTATATTTGAGATTTTTCTGTATTTGCATAATTTATCATTATATAAATATACTGTAATTATGTGTATTATTTATTCTATTTTGAAGTGAGATCAACATGTCAGAATCAGAGTTCAGAATCAGAGTTTCTGAGGTACTGCAACATGGTTTCAGTCCTAAGCTCTAGTATCATTGGATCGTACTTGCTCAGCTGCTTTTTGCCCTCTTAATCACAAGTGGATTTATAAGGGAGACCATAACAAACAGGTTGCCTACTCCAACTGTAGATCTCAACAAAGCCAATAAGTATGTGAACTTCAGAAGTTATTTTATTTATTTATCAAATGTATATGGCTGCCCATTTCACAAAAAGGGACTGTGAATGATATTTAGCAATATATGTGTGTGTGTGTGTCTGTGTGTGTATATACATATATGTATTTATGTGTGTCTGTTTTTATTGTCAGATTGTGTGTGTGTATTTATATGTTTGACATGTCTATCGTATGTACACATGTATGTGTGTGTGTGTGTGTGTATACGTATATGTATATGTATATGTATATGTATATGTATATGTATATGTATATGTATATGTATATGTATATGTATATGTATATGTATATGTATATGTATATGTATATGTATGGTATTCAGCTTTGTTCGGGTATTTTCCCACGTCATTATAGTTGTGCTTTTAAAGTGGTAGCAATGTTTCTGCAGAATCTCATCTGCCATCATCAGGCTTCTGAATTGTGTTCGTCTGTGAGTCAGGCTTTCACAGCCATTTCAGTTTTTAATTTGGGGCTAGCCTACTGCTGTGCCAGAATGGTTTTTTCTTCATCCTGATTGGTTGGGAGTCTTGGTCTGTGTTTATTGGTCTTGGAGTTTGATGTGTTCTGCTTGATTGGTGTTTCTAATATCTTCTGTCCGTTTTGTAGCTTTTTTTTTTTTTTTGTCTTGATTGGCTGGCAACATTGTGTTTGCTGTATTGGAGGCTTTTAGTGCGGCTTGGCTCCAAGTAAATGGATGGCTATCATTTATTAGGAAGCTAGGTTTCATCTGGGTGCCTGGTTGGGGTGTGTTTGAGCTGGAGGTATCAGGGGGGATCTGTTTGTGCCCAGGTGTTTGCCTGGCTTGTGGTGCAGATATTTCTTTGTTTGAGAGTGCAGGCTTCCAAATAATTGACAGTCTGGTGGAATCATCTCTTCTATTCATGCTTTCAGGTCTTTTTTCAATCTCTATGGCTTCTCAGATAATTCTGTAGCTGGGGTTTTCTATAGTGGCTAAGGTTTTGGTGCCATTGAAGTCGATGCTATGACCTGTGGCTTTCATGTGTTGGACTAGTGAGGAAGTGTGTTCCAGCTTTTTTTACTGCATTTTTGTGTTCATCCAGGCGGGTACTTATTCTTCTATTGGTCTGTCCAATGTATGTGGCAGGGCATGATGCACAGGGGACTTCATATATGCCATGGTTTTCCAGGTGAATTTTATCTTTGGGGTTTCTTAGGATGGCTGCTATTTTTCTGTCTGTTTCGAAGGCAGTCTTGATGTGATGCCTGTGTAGTATCTTTCTGGTTTTGTCTGTAGTACCTCTTATGTAGGGCAGGACAGCTGTTCCATAGGTCTGTTCATCTTCTAGGTCTCCATTGTGTCTCAGTGTGTTTTTGTGGATCAAGCCAGTGATTTTGCTTTTGTGGAAGCCATTAGCTGTCAGTACTTTAGTCAGGGTGCATAGTTCAGTCTTAATGTGTGTCTTGTCTGCCAGGCGTTTGGTTCTGGTGATTAGTGTTTTGGCCACGGAGTTTATCTGTGCTGGGTGGTGGTGGGATTGGGCATTGAGGTAGCGGTTGGTGTGTGTTTTCTTCTGGTATATGGTGTGTCCTAGTGTGCCATCTGTTTTTTTGTAGATTAGTACATCTAGGAAAGGTAGTTGTTTGTTTGTTTCCGTTTCCATGGTGAATTTGATTTTGGGGTGTGTGCTGTTTAGGTGTGTTTAGAAATTGTTTAGGTTTTCTTTTCTGTGGGACCAAATCACAGATATGTCATCGATGTATCTTAACTATAGTTTGTATTTGTGTGTGGCATTAGCTAGGGCTCTGGATTCGAATTCTTCCATGAACAGGTTTGAAATGACGAGTGACAGTGGTGATCCCATAGGGGCTCCTTCAATTTGCTTGTATCTTTGTCCTTTGTATATGAAATATGTGTTGGTTAAGCAGTGTTCTGTTAGTTCCATGAGTTGTTTAGCTGGTTGGTATTTATTTTTGATGATTTCAAGAGTTTCTTTTATTGGGACTTGAGGGAATAGTGAAACCACGCTGAAACTTACAAGCAGATCTTCTTGTTTCATGTGTAGATCTTTAAAAGCACAACTATAATGATGTGGGAAAATACCCGAACAAAGCTGAATACCATACATGTAAGTACCCGCGAAACCTTAAGAAAACAAATATTAGACCTCTACGGGGAGGAAATAAACAGCCAGACCAAAATCTATGAGAAGCTGGAAGTTAAAAGAGCAGAAATACGATGTGACCTCAAATTCCTACGCAGCTGAAGAGACAACAATACAACACCAACCTGCTTCAAATAACATTTCATCACAGCAGAGCAGCTACTAAATGTATCCTGAAAAGAACTGAAATGGCTCTACTCAGGAATGAGCTCCACAGAAAGAGATTCCAATTGGATCAGTTAAACAAAGATTTGTTTACACTACACCTGGAATTGAGCAGCAAAATCCCAACTCTACTTTGGGACAAGATAAAACAACTTACAATTTGGAGACCTGAAACTGAAACCACTTACAAAAATGACAAACTCTTGAAGAAACTAAAGAAATTAGAACATGACAAGGAAAGCCCCCAACAACTCACAACAACACCTGAAACAATTAGTATATAGCGTTTCAAACAGATAACTCACCAAAACAGAAACAGATGTCCTAACCAAAGGATTCAATTGTGCTATAGCACCCCCAAAAATCCCCACAGAATCCATCATATGCCTAGCTAAAAACATCATATCCATCATCCAGCCTAACTAAATTAAATCAGATGAAGTTGATAGAATAAGACACCAAGTTACTAACTTCCTATGCACAAGCAAACCACCCAAAAGCAACTTGAAAATTTCTCCTTTGTTCTAATCTCTCCTTGATTAGTTTCCACCCACTGCTTTTTGTCCTGCCCTCAGGTGCTTTGAAGAATAGCTTGACTTCCACTTCTTTGTGGCAGTCCCTGAGATATTGGAGCACTTCTAGCATGTCTCCCCTAATCCTTCTTTTCATTAGACTGGACATACCCAGTTCCTACAACCGTTTTTCATATTTTTTAGCCTCCAGTCCCTTTAACATCTTTGTTGATTTTCTCTGCACTCCTTCTAGAGTCTCAACATCTTTTTGAAATCATGGCGACCAAAACTGAATGCAGTATTCCAAGTGTGGCCTTACCTAGGCATGACTCAATCTTCCATCCTTCTGAGGTGGGTAAAATGAAGACCCAAATAGACTGTCTACTAATGACTTCACCCCTTTCCTAAGAGGTCTGTAGGGGGCATGCATAAGTGCACTAATGTGCTTACCGTCCCTGTCATTGTTTCTTTTATATTTTTTTTATTTTTCTTATATGTATCCATGTATTTATAACTATGTTTTTACTTATATCTATTTTCTTGTAATCAATTGACAAATAAAAATAAAATAAAATAAATAAATAAAAAATAAAATGAATAAAAATAAAAAAAATAGGTGGGGGCAATATGCTGACTCTGTAAACCACTTAGAGAGGGCAGTAAAGCACCTTAAAGAGATATATAAGTCTAAGTGCAATTGCTATTATAAAGTAGTATTAACACTTCACATGATCTTGATTCTATCTCTCTGTTTATATGTAGCCTAGAACTGTGTTGGGTTTTTTTGCAGCTTCTGTATACTGCTGGCTCATATTTAAATGGTTGTCCACTAGGACTCTGAGATCCCTCTCACAATTACTACAATTGAGCAAGGTACCACATATGCTGTATGTGTGCATTTGATTTTTCTTGCCTAAATGTAGAACCTTACTTTTTTCACCATTGAATTTCATTTTGTTAGATAGTGCCCAATGTTCAAGCCTGTTAAGATCCTTCTGTATCTTAAGATTATTTTTTTTCTGCATTTACATTCCATTGATCTAAACAAGCTTACCTATTTATTACCTTTGGTATTCCATATAATTCAAATAGTGTAACACTTTTCCTCTCAGACACATTTTCCATGAACAAAATGGTGACCATTTGTGTGTCATATGTATTGAAGCAAAGTCCAGGAAATTGTGTTTTATTTAGACACATTTAAGCATGCAGCCTTTCCCAATATTTGGGATCCATATCTCATTAATGCCTTCCATAAAATTCTCAAAAGGCAACGAGTATTAGTATTACATAATATTTCATTGCATACTCCATAAGCATGCGATGTAACAGTTTGGTTTGGTCTTGAGTTTTGCATAATTAAAAATATTTTAGGCACGGTCATAAATGCTTTCAAAAACTTTTTCTACACTTAGAATAATGAGGCTGAAAATATTGCTTTCATCCACTGAAAAAAGAAAAACAGTGCTTTTAGTTGGTTGGGTTCAACTATTTTTCAAAAAGAAGGAACCCACAAAGTGTATCAGCTGGAATTATTCTGGTTGAATTCTCTGCAGATTTTGGAATGGTAAGATGACTATTTTTCCCCACTACTTCTTAGAAATCTGAAATGATTACTATTAGTGCAGGTTATGCCTGAAGTCTTTCAGGTTTGGCTTTTCTGGAGTATTTTAAAATCAAATGTGATGCCAGCTGAGTGACTCACAAAAGAAACATTCAGTTTCAGCTAAGGCACAAGATGCTGTGTATTCCCAGCTGACTAATCTTTGAAATGGATTTTTTTTTAACAAATAAATGAGTGTCCGGAATGATTGACAGTCCTCTTGTTCGCTTTGATAAGCAGAAAAGCATATTCCAGCAAAATGGACAAAATAAAAAAGGAAGGGGTGGGAGCTCAGATTAGGATGTTTCACTTTATATTATCCTTTTATCTTGATTTCTTCAATATAGTTATAGTCTAACCTTAAATATTATCTGACATTTATTCGCCTATGGGATTTGATTTTGTGATTAATCTACCTGTAAATAGAATAAACTAAGAATGTATAGGTCATAAATCCAAAAAAAGTAAAAATATAAGACTGTTATTCTAGTTTATCTGGGAAGATATTTCAATGAATTACTAATTTCCAAGCTGTTTAGTTAAAAAAAGTCTGATTAAACATAGGCATTTTTAGGAAAAGAAGATGGATATGTTTCACTCGCACATAGAGATGCTAGAGATACTTGCTAAAAAAAATTATTAAAAAATGGATAATTGGCCAAAGTGCAGCTTGTCACATTTTTCATATTCATTCTACCACTTTAAAATTATCTTCAGAGCTGCTATGAGTTTGAATGGCAAGCCTTTTCTCACAAAGCACTCAATGAAGTTCAAAGACAGCTTTATTTAATCACACAAAAAGAAAGTCTTATTTTTTTTCTGACCCAGGCTGTTAAGATTTTACTTGAAAAGGAAGAGATTTTTAAGGACTTGCCATACTTATTATACTTATTTATTAATTGGTTCAAGTCTGTATATACTGTATGTGTATAAGTGAATGTTTTGTCTTTGTCTGATCAGTAATCTGCCCCCTTTATGGTTAAATCTCAGGATTTAAGGAAGAAAAATATCTCAAAAAAGCTTCTCCTCCTAGTGAATGTATATGTGAATGTAAGTTTGACTCAGTGGTGGGATTCAAATTTTTTTACTACCAGTTCTATAGGCTTGGCTTGGTAGGAGTGGCAGGTGAAGGATAATGCAAAATCTCCAGTCAGAGGTGGCATTTGTCTGTTCTCTGAATACTCAAAATTTCCGCTACTGGTTCTCCAGAACTGGTCAGAACCTGTTGAATACCACCTCTGGTTTGTCTATATTTTCCAAACAAGATTCCTCTGCCAATACTAAGGAAGTCTTTTCTTCTTGAAAAACTGTTTAAGAATTTCAACTTTGCCTGGATGAAATTACACATATCATCTGCCTAATTTTTTCTTGCTATAAATTCTCTTTATTGTCATATACCAAATTCTTTGCAGTGCCATTTACTAAATATTACTATATTTTTATGTAAAAATAATTCTATTCAGAAAAAAATAAAGATATGATCATTCCAGCCATTGTCTATCCACTGCAGGATGAAGGCCTTTTCATGTTTCCAACCAATACAGTCTTGAATTTTCCTTTGCTAGTTGGGCCTGCAACACTTACAAATATCATTGCTCAATCTGTTTTATGTCTCTCATGGATCCATTCTATATTGCCTTAGTCTACCTGACATCAGTTCTTCTTGTGACCAGCCCATTTCCATTTAAATTCTCTTATCCTTTTGCTGGCATCATATATTTTTGTTTGTTCTCTAATTCATGTGCAGGTCTTTTGCTCTTGTCTTGTGATGCTGAGCATTTATTTTTCCATGTCTCTTTATGCCATTCATAGCTTTTGTATCAACTGTGAGGTTAGTGTCCATATTTTGCTGGCATACGTTAGAACAGGTAGCACACACTAATCAAAAACTTTTCTCTTTAGGCATAAGGGGAGGTTGTTCCTGAAAATTATGCTTAAATTGCCAAATGCCAAAGATCTCATATAATAAGTGAAGTGGACAATTCCTGGTATTGTACAGATCTCAGTCAGCATGAATTTAACTTTTAACTGGTAAGTCTTTCTTAGTTTCACAAAGTTCTCTTTAGTGTATGAATAGGATTGAGGAATGTCTTGCAGAAAAAAGCCATTGGAAACTCAATAGCACATATTTCAAGACATAAATTGCCAAAATTTTCAATATGGAATTCTGACTATATAGAAGTTTGAGATGAAGGTTTGCAAGAGATGTTAATCATAGTGAACAAATTGACCAATATCCATTGCCTTTCTAATTATTGTAGTGGCCAATAGTTGGTGAAATTTCTCTGTAGAAGAATTTTCCTATTCCCTTTCAGAGCCCAAAGGATGTGGAGAGCCAAACTTTTTAAGTGGGTGAGAGAGAGATTACAAGGATAACAAAACTCAAATATTAATAACAATAGTAAATATTGTATTGCTTTTTATTGCCTATTGTTCTGTACGGTCATTTACATTCTTGTAAACGCCGCGCTGTGATTGGTCAAAGCGCACAGGGATCCGATTGGTCGAGCGAGCCGCTCTGATTGGCCCACTGCAGATCTCCTGTGATTGGTGGAAACTAATCGCGGGAGATTCAAAGCGGTGCCATTGGCCGCCGCGGCTTGGGAATAAAAAGCTGCTGTTTCCCCCCAGGAACCCGAGCCGTTCTCGGGACCAATAAATGAGCTGAACCAAATCACTGAGTCCTGGTCTCCTTGCCACGCCAGACATAACACTGGCGACGAAGGTAGGATTCCAAGGCTAATTCCCCACCAACACATGCCTGGAGGAAGCGAGACCGACGAGATGGCCAGCATCGCACCGCCCGCGCCCTTCAATCCCGCTACCGAGGACTGGGAATCATACACAGACAGATTCCTAATGTTCCTCAAATGTAGCAGCATGAAGGAGGCCGCCGGGCTGAAGAAAAGAGCCGTCTTCTTGACACACTGCGGGCCCGCGGTGTTCAAGATGGCAAAAGCTCTGGCGAAACTCGTGGACATCAAGGAGATGGACTGGGCGGAACTCGAACCATTGCTCCGGAACCACTATGCCCCCGCCATGCCCACCCTCAGGCGGCACAATTTCTACCGGCGGGACCACAGAGCGGGCGAGAGCATCAGCGATTTTGTGGCTGAACTACGAAGCCTAGGGGGCATGTGCGGGTTCTCGGACATGGATGAGGCCTTACGGGACCACGTCGTACTCGGACTCTGAGACCCAGTCCTACAGAGCTGACTGATGGCCAAAGGAGACATCATCCTCGCTAACGCCATCGCTGAAGCCACCGCAGTTGAGGCAACCCGGAAATCAGTGAACCGCATGCAGAGACCAGACACCGGAGACCGCACCGTGACCGCTGACCCAGGACGGGCAACTGAGGCCCAACCGGAAGCAAGTCACCGCAAGACCACCACCCATCATGGCGAATTCCACTCAGCCTCCGACACCACAGACGAGAAGGAGGAGATCCACTGGCTCCAGTTTTTGCGAAGCTCGACCTGGCACAAGCATACCAACAGCTGCCGGTTGGCGTAGAAACCGCTGAGGGGCAAACCATAGTCACCCACCGGGGAGCGTTTCACTGTAACTGACTCCAGTTTGGAGTCAGCATGGCGCCTGGAATTTTCCAGAGCCTCATGGAGAGGATTTTGCAAGGAATTAAGGGGGTGATGCCCTACTTCGATGACGTGCTGGTGTCGGCAACCAACCAGCTAGAACTAGAGGATCAGCTTAGGGAGGTGCAAATGAAATTGAAGGAAACTGGGCTAAAAGTGAAGAGAGAAAAATGCCAGCTTTACACAGAGCGGGTCAAGTTCCTGGGGTACCTCCTAGACCGGCACGGCATCCACCCAACCGCAAACAAAATCAGAGCCATTAAGGAGGCCCCCACACCCAGGAATAAAATGGAACTGCAGGCATTTCTGGGACTGCTTAATTTTTACAATGTTTTCCTGCCCCAAAAGGCGACAGCGGCGGAGCCTTTGCATAGGCTTTTGGACAAGGCGGCTACCTGGACTTGGGGGAAATGTGAGGAAGCCGCCTTCAGGAAAACCAAGGACCTGCTCACCTCGGATGCCGTCCTCATCCAATACAATGAGACCCTACCACTTTCCATTACATGCGATGCCTCACCCTTCGGCGTTGGCGACGTCCTTAGTCACACACTCCAGGATAGAAGAGAAGCACCCATGGCTTTCTTCTCGAGGACACTCACCAAACCAGAGAGGAACTATAGCCAGCTGGACAAGGAGGCCCTGGCCATCATCGTAGCAGTGAAGAGGTTCCACGAGTACCTCTACGACCGCACGTTCACCATTATCACAGACCACAAGCCACTGCTGGGCATCCTGGCAGGGAACCGGGCCACCTCGAACATCCTATCTCCCAGAATGACAAGGTGGTCCAAATTCCTTGCCGCCAACAGCTACCAGCTCACACACCGACCCGGTAAGACTATCACCCATGCAGACGCCTTGAGCCACTGGCCATTACCCGACCTAGACACCGACCCAGCACCCACGACGAGCACCCTCAGTATAGAGACTCTGCCTGATCTACCCATAACCACATCAGACATTGCCTGAGAAACTAATAAAGACAAACGTCTGGCGCGGGTGTTACATTGGGTAGAAAAAGGGTGGCCAGAAAAAGACGACGACGAAGCATTCAAAACATTCTGGAACCGGCAAACAGAACTCTCGCTACAAAAAGGTTGTATACTGTGGGTGGATAGGGTTGTTATTCCGGAAAAACTACAAGGGAAGGTATTGGGGTTGTTACACGAGGGGCACCCGGGCATAGTTAGAACGAAAGCCCTGGCCAGAAGTTAGGCTTGGTGGCCAGGGATGGACAAGCAAATCAAGGCCTGGGTGGCAAGATGTGAACACTGCCAAGAAACCAGACTGAGCCCTCCTGCGGCACCGATCCTGGAATGGGAAACCCTCAGGGGACCATGGTCCAGGATCCACATAGATTTTGCTGGGCCCACTAAGGGACATACATTCTTTGTAACGGTAGATGCTTACTCCAACTGGTTGGAGGTAAGCAACATGAAAACCACCACCACAGAGGCTGTGACCAAGGAACTTAGCAAGCTATTCGCAACCCACAGCCTCCCAGACGTCATCGTGTCGGACAACGGGCCCCAATTCACCTCGCTAGAATTTGAAAATTCCTTGAGGAACGGGACATATGACACGCATTGACAGCTCTGGCACATCCGGCGGCGAACGGAAGGGCGGAACGGATGGCTCAATTTACGAAAAAAACCATCCAAAAAATCGAATACAGGGAAATCCAAGAAAAAATAAATAAAATGCTCTTCATACAACATATAACCCCGAGCACAACAACAAACAAAAGCCCGGCAGAGCTACTAATGGGGAGGAAAATAAGGTCCCCACTAGACAGGCTGCACCCCACATACAACCTGGAGAAACCCCTCAACTCCTCTAGCAAGCACCGGTCCTTTGCACCAGGTGATGCTGTCTATGCAAAGAACCTAACTGGAGACCCACTGTGGGTACCAGCAACCATAGCCCAACTGACAGGCCCCCGCTTGTACCGGCTGCAAACAACCGACGGACGAGCCTGGAAACACCACATCGATCAACTAAGATCGAGAACAATCACAGGAAACACAACCGACATGCAACCAAACACAGGCAACCCCCCTAATACAAGCCAAGAGGGGAGGGAATACTCCGGGAACCAAAACCCAATAGAAAGAAACCAGCAACACTTACCGACTGACAGCCAGCTTGAAGCCTCACCAGGAAGAAGCAGCCAGGTCAGCTCAACCAGCCCAGAAAGACTAGGCGGGAGCGGCAGAAACCACAGCTCAATCAGCCCGGGTAGACCAGGAGGGAGCTGCAACAAGAGGCCCGGCGACACCTTCCAGGCAGTTCCATCGACGAGGCCGAGAGCAACAGAGAACCCGACCGAACTGGCCGGGAGCCAAACAACAACTAACCTGTGCAAGTACGGAGCCCCGCCTACTTACGGGACTATGTCACGTAGGACCAAACCAAGAGGGGAGGGGTGTTCTGTACGGTCATTTACATTCTTGTAAACGCCGTGCTGTGATTGGTCAAAGCGCACAGGGATCCGATTGGTTGAGCGAGCCGCTCTGATTGGCCCACTGCGGATCTCCTGCAATTGGTGGAAACTAATCACGGGAGATTCAAAGCGGTGCCATTGGCTGCAGCCGCCGTGGCTTGGGAATAAAAAGTCGCTGTTTTTCCCCCAGAACCCGAGCCATTCTCGGGACCAATAAATGAGCTGAACCAAGTCACTGAGTCCTGGTCTCCTTACCGCGCCGGACATAACACCTATCATGTACTTACAAAAAGTTAGTAAGAGCTAAAACAATTTTGACAGATATACTTATCATGTATTAATGTAAATCATATTCATGTATTATTAGGTTTTCAGAGTTATTACTGGGAAAGTATATTATCAATGTTGTTAAATGTATTCTACATCAAATTTATTAATCTAATGGATCATCAGGAAAATATAGGAGTATGGCCATTATTTTGCCATATTATTTTGAATTTAGGTCTCTGATATTTCAATTAAGTTATTTCTGACTGTATTCAAATCTCTGCATCCCTTCAGATCCCCAAATTTGTATTTGATGAAGGGGAACAATTTCTCTGATTTTTGAAAAATGATTAAAATTTCACAATTTAAGGGGAATAAATTCTTCAAGTGTAAATTCACTTAAAACAGTTTGGATGAAAATATTTTATTACATTTCTACTAATTTTATATGCAGTTTCATCTAAGACAAAGAGATTTTGCAAGCAATTAATATAAAGCATTCTTATGTATTTTCCTTATTTTAGGGATGAACAGATGTTGCCCTTTCAGCCACATAAATTTCCTTTAATCTAATCACCCTCTTTTTTGTTTTATTGAACATGGAATTCTGCAGAATCATGCCACTAAAGCAGATGGCAAAATTCTTTAAAAAAAAAAGCCCTTCATAGAATTATTGAAGATTTATTCTAAAGCATGTAGAAAACCTAACTCCATTATTGTAATACCATGATATATGAATCCACCAACTATTCAACTTTTTAAATGATTGAAAAAAGTTTGATTCTAATGCAAGAAATTGAATACAATATTTATCAACAAGAATAGTCAAGATCATAAAGTACATTACCTACTCCTGAACTGAATATGAAGTTAACACATTTAGAATTCACTAGAGTACTTTAGCATAGGTATTTTTTTACCTTTCTAGTTAGATACTGCAACACAACATTATTTTTTCTTTGATTTTATTGCTACATTAGCTCTTAAGAACCACACTGCTGCCTTTTGTTTTTCAAACCAAATGGTTCATCCCTGTTCAGCCAGAATAGAATTTAATAAAAATCATACGACATTCCAGTCAAGCTAGATAAATGGTTCTCATGTAAACTAATATAATGGAAGGCTGGAGGTGATTCATGCTGTATTTCAGCCCCTTGACTATATATGGCATGGACTTCCAGCTGATGTCATGATGAGACCAGAAGCAGCAAATGGAGGTTTCCATTCCTGAGGGTTTCTCACTGTTTGTGGGCTCTGGACAAAGCCAAAAGCCATCTTGTAGAGGCAGGAAAGCTAAGGAGAGGCACCTGATGAAGTTCCACGGGAGAACGTAACTCCCCTGTGGGAACCCCAACCTTGCTCTCCACAACAGAGAGAAGAACGAGCCAAGATGGCCACTACAAAGTTGGGACCGCTAAGAACCACCTAAGTGCAGTGCTGGAGTGGAGATCAGGAACGGTGTTTGGAGAAGGATGAGAAGAACTTTATCCTTATTTACCCCAAAAAAACTATTACAGAGAAGATATATAAAGAATTGTATCAGTGGCAGTTTGGAAGACAGAAAAAGAATTGGGAAATACAAAGAGTTTAAAAGGATTCTAAAAGGAATAAATTTGGAAGAACACTAATCTGGAATTGGTGATCAAACAGGATTTGGCATAGGAAGGCATTATTTTAAATGCTGGAAATAATTGTTCTAAAAGAAAAATAACATTTGATTTTTGAAAATAATAATGTAAAGAATAACATAAATAAACGTAATAATAATGTAAAGAAATGGAAAAAGGGTGGTTGTAAAACTAGACTTAAAGTGCTACCTGTTGACAAAAGAAAAATCATGCAGATCCCTTCAAGCTAATAATTTAATCAAAAAAGAAATTAAAAAGGAATAAAAGGAAGATATTACAATGAGACTTCTGGAAGCTGAAACATATTAAAATTAAATAGTAAGCAATATTAGAGGACATTACCACTGGAATTATTGGTGACTTATGTTAGGGATAACATTGTTTACCCTAACTGGTTTAGGAAAAATAATAAATATGTTACCATAATTTGTTAGTTAAAGTGTCTGCAACTTTAACTGTAGGAATGTAATTAAGGGAGTGGTTGTGAAAGCACCATAAAAGAAGCAAGGCACTGCAGCTTTCTTTCTCTGGCTTGATGATCCCTAATTACTGGATGAAGACTGCGTTTTTCCCTACTGGAACGGGAGAGAGATAAAGGACTGATTTATTGTAAGTGAACTGACATTGGATATTCTACATGGACTTTGCTAACTGAATATCCTTGAATGGACTGACTAAAACGATACATGACTAATGGACTGTTATTTTGACTATGCTATAATCTCTAAATGGAATAAACTATATTTTTGATAGCACAAGCGTATCTGTTATTTTTACTATATGTTAACAAACATAAAAACTTATCTCACTTATTTATCTGTGTGCCTATCTGACTAACACTGCACATTCTGTTTAGCTTGTTTCCTTAACCCTGGTTGGGGAACACAGGCTTAACACTGGTTATGGGCCCAGAGGCCACAAAGTCAGTTTAACTAGGATAAAACAGATTTATGTAAAAGTGAGAGTTTGTGTTGTTATACGTTACAGTAAACAGACAGCTGTGTTTTATTAATTATAGTTTTATATCCATATAAAGAAAACATGGCACAGGTCAATCTACAAAGTTTGTCCCTTATATCCAAGCTGAATGGAACAAACTATGTATCATGGTCTATAAAATGTAGTCTACTTCTACGAAGAGAAGGTCTGTGGAACATAATTGAAAACCCACCAAATGTAGAGGAATGGGATCCAGAGGTTGAGGAAGATAGACAAAAGATAAAAGACTTTATGCAGAAGAATGAACAAGCTTTTTGCATAATAGGACTAACCCTGTCTGACCAGCAACTTGTTCATATCCGTGGAGAGCAAATGGCTGTTGAGTGTTGGCAGAAGCTGAAGAGGATTTATGTCCGAGATAACATTGGTGCTCACATAAATCTAAAACGGAACCTTTTCAAGACGCATCTCCAAACGAATGGTGATATGCTGAGTCATTTGAATTCTATAAAAAGCATTTTTCAAGAACTACATGAGAAAGAGCTTATTTTCTCTGAACTACACCAAGTCTACATAATTCTATCATCACTAAACGAAAGTTATGATAACTACGTCACTTCCCTTGAAATTTTGCCTAAGGAAAGTTTAACTTTAACTGATATAACTGGCAGATTGATTGAAGAGGCCAGAAGAAGACTTGAAAGAGATCAGTTAAGGAGGGAGCAACCTCAAAAAGAAGATAATGAATCTCCTACTGCATACGCAATTAAAAAGTGTTTTAATTGTGGAGGAAGAGGACATTTGGCAAGATTTTGTAAAAAAGCAAAATGCCAGAACGCTGGCCAGAATACTAAAAGTCATCAAAAGATAAATAAAAATTTAGAGTTAGCCATGTATATTAACGGAGCTGTAAAAAATAATTTATGGGTGGTTGACAATGGAGCATCCCACTGTATAACAAATGATAAGAAAAATTTTATTAAAATGTCCCAGAGTATACAGCAGATATCGTTAGCCAATGGCTGGAAACTGAAAGCTAAAGGTCAAGGTATAGCATATTGTTCTTTCATAAAAGAGAATGTAAAAATGTTATATGTACCACAACTTAAGTTTAATTTAATTTCAGTTAGAATTTTGGTTAAACTAGGATATGTAGTAACCTTTAAAGGAGATAACTGCATAATTGAAAAAGAAGATAAGAAAATTACTGCATCTTTAAGAGGTGAATTATATGTGTTAAATGATAATGGTTTAGAGGTGGCTAACATGGTTTATGATAATAAGAAACCTCATGATGAATGTATTCACTTGTTACACCGACAGCTAGGGCATTTAAATTTTAAAATGATTAAGAAAACTGTTCAATTATCTAAGGGAATAAGTTTGAAACCTTGTAATAAGTATTTGCAATGTTCTATTTGTAATCAAAGCAAAAGCAGGGTCATACCGACTAATAGAGTTGATGGATTTACTACCAAAGAGCCTTTAGAAGTAGTATTTGCTGATTTAATAGGTCCGAAAAAACCAAGCATAGGAGGAGCTCGATACATACTAAGTATAATGGACCACTATTCTAGATATGGGTTTTGCTATTTAATGAAGAGCAAAACTGAAACGTATCTAAATCTCTTTAATTGGATAAAATTTGCTGAAAGGAAAACTAAAAAGAAATTAGGAACTCTTATAACAGATAATGGTGCGGAATTTACAAATAATAAATTCCAGAACAGACTTAGAATGTTAGGTATTCAACATAAAAAGTCTGCACCATATAGGCCACAACATAATGCCTTTATAGAGAGATGAGGCCAAACACTGCAGTCAATGGCACATACTATGTTGTCTGATTCAGGATTACCTGACAATTTGTGGGGAGAAGCAATAATGTGTGGTAATCATATATTAAATAATGTTGTTAATTCAACAACAGGTGAATTACCATTCACACTGTGGCATGGTACAAAACCTGATTTAAGTTACATGCACACATTTGGAGAACCAGCATGGGTGCATATCCCTTCACAACTCAGACAAAAAGGACAGCATAGAGCTAAAAGATTATTTTTTGTAGGATATAAATCTAATCATAGATCTTATAGATTCTGGGAACCAGGTACATCTAGAGTTTACAACAGTGCTAGTGCTAAATTCCTAGAACATGTAGGATGGAATAGATTAGAGCAAGATTTAAATAATGAAGTAATTATTGAACCCTACAAAAGGCAAAAAGAACAGACTAGTTATAAGAAGAGTCCAATTAAAGAAGAAGTCCATGAAGAACAAATAGGACCAGAACAAGAGGAAACAGTTGATCAGGAAGTTAGATAATCAAGAAGAGTTAATAAATGAAAGTCCACCTGTAAGTCCTGTAATATCTAGACGTACTACACGTGTAACTAGACCACCTGATAGATATCAAGCAAGTATAGTTTGCCAAGTAACTAAAGTTCCAACTAGTGTAGATGAACTTAGGATGTATCCTGCTAAGGATCAGGAGAATTGGCAAAAGGCAATGGAAAAAGAACTAAATTCATTAGGTAATGAAAGTATATGAAGATGCTAAATTACCTCCAGGAGAAAAATCCATTGGGTGCAAATGGATATTTAAAATAAAAACTGGAAATGATTGGACTGTTACCCATAGAGCTAGGTTGGTAGCTCAAGGATTTAATCAAACTGCATTTGATTATGATAAAGTTTTCGCACCAAGTCTTAAAGAAACATCTTTGAGAGCAGCTTTAGTGTGGGCAGCTAAGAAAAACTATGTCATTAACCATTTAGATGTAGAAACTGCTTATTTGCATGCACCATTGCAGCACACTATATATTTGAAAAAGCCAGTTATTATAAAAGACAATAAAGTAAATAGCAATGATTGTTGGAAACTCAAAAAGAGTCTTTACGGGTTGAAACAATCTGGCTTTGAGTGGAACCAATATATTGTGAAAGAATTAAACAATATAGGATTTAAATCTGGTTTAGCAGATTCATGTGTGTTTAAAAGAGAAAATAATAGAACGGTGTCATTATTGTTATTATTTACAGATGATATTGCTTTGATAACTAAGACTAATAATGAAGCTAATGAGATTATATCATTATTAGCCAAAAAAATAAAATTAAAGCATTTAGGTGAAATTAAAAAGTATCAAGGATTGACAATTAACAAAACAAAAAATGGATTTAAGATATCTCAAGAAGATAAAATTTGCCAATTAATTAAAACATATAAAATGGAACTTTGTAAAACGGCAAAGACTCCAATGAGACAGGAAGTTTTCCAAACTGATGATCAAAGTCCCAAATTTGATAAGTCCATATATCAATCTTTGATTGGTAGCTTATGATATATAAGCAATTGGTCTGGGCCAGATATAGCTTATAGTGTAAATCTGCTGGCACGTTTTAATTCAGATCCACATCAATGTCATTGGCAATCATTATAGAGAATTTTAAGATATCTTAAAGGAACAATGAACCATGCATTGTATATAGAACCAAAGAGTGATTTGAGTCTTAGTGCCTATGCAGATGCAAGTTTTGCAACTGACATAAACACTAGAAAATCAACTTCTGTGATGGCTCTATTATTTGGTAAGACACTAATAGGGTGGAGGTCAATCAGACAACAGCATATCAGCTTGTCCATGATGGAAGCGGAATTTTCATGTCTGTCATTACTATGCACTGACTTAATTTTGTACAAACAGTTATTATTAGACATGGGTATAACTGTTAAAGATTCCATTATTGTGTACGAGGACAACCAGGCAGCCATAAAGTTAGCTACTAATATTGCTGTAAAAACTAGATCAAAGCATACTGATTTAAGATACTTAAATGTTAGAGAATCTGTAAAGAATGGGCTAATTAAATTGGAATACTGCATGACAGAAGAAAACATTGCAGACCAATTTACAATAGCTCAAGGAGTAATTAAGTTTAAAGAGAGTTGTAACAAATATAATTTAAAGATGTAAATAGTTATTAGTTATATTTATTATTATTTCCTAAAAGGGGAGAATGTTAGGGATAACATTGTTTACCCTAACTGGTATAGGTAAAATAATAAATATGTTATCATAGTTTGTATGTTAAAATGTCTGCAACTTTAACTGTAGGAATGTAATTAAGGGAGTGGTTGTGAAAGCACCATAAAAGAAGCAAGGCACTGCAGCTTTCTCTCTCTGGCTTGATGATCCCTAATTACTGGATGAAGACTGCGTTTTTCCCTACTGGAACGGGAAAGAGATAAAGGACTGATTTATTGTAAGTGAACTGACATTGGATATTCTACACGGACTTTGCTGACTGAATATCCTTGAATGGACTGACTAAAATGATACATGACTAATGGACTGTTATTTTGACTATGCTATAATCTCTAAATGGAATAAACTATATTTTTGATAGCACAAGCGTATCTGTTATTTTTACTGTATGTTAACAAACATACAAACTTATCTCACTCATTTATCTGTGTGCCTATCTGACTAATGCTGCACATTATGTTTAGCTTGTCTCCTTAACCCTGGTTGGGGAACACAGGCTTAACAACTTTGACTAATTAACATTGGGAAATAAAGATTTGAGGATATTGACATTAAAAATTAAAGAAATGTTGGTTTAAATAAAATAAAAATTATCAGACATTGGACAATTGGAATAATAAATAATACAAAGTTGAGTGACATATGTAAAGAAATAAAGATGAACCTTTAAATTATGATTGTGGAACAGAATTTTGGATTTATGCAATAAAATACAGAACACAGAGGAAAACTCAGAAATGGCGATGGTAGCAGAAAAAAAAAGAAGAACAAAGAAGGGGGAGGAGCTAGGAGAAAGAGAAGCCAGTGAAATGCAACAAAAGGAATAACAAATAATACAAAAGAAGAAAAAAGAAACTGAACTTGAGATATTAATTATTGATATAATAAACAAGAGGGATTATGTTAAAATTTGTATGTTGATAAATGAAATGGTTAGAAAATTACAGAAAGGAGATCAGAAGAGGGTGGGGATAAACTTTGAAAACTGGAAGAAAAAATATCAGAAAATGATGAAGAATGGAGGAAGGATTAAGGGAAAAATCCAAAAGATGATAGAGAAGGCTGGAGAAGGCTGTAAACAAGCCCAAAAAAAAAAAACCCCACGAACTAAGATAGAAGAGAGACTTGGAGAAGATGGTTAGAAATGGAAAAGAGGGTCACTCCACATGAAGAGGTACCTTAGTAATAAAACACATATAATAGATTTTGAGGAGTTTGGACTAAGGATCAGAAAGAATAAGAAGGAATAATCAAAATGGAAAAGTTATGAAAATAGGATTTTTTAATAGGTCAATTAAGTAAGATAATTCTTATGGAAGATATAAGTGGATTATACTTAAGATAGGAAAGGAAATGTTGTGGAGTCTGATAAAGAATAGATATAATCCTATAGTATAGGATAATATCTAATGAATTATATATTTTGTTATTCATTTGTATAAGATAATGAGGATACATTGTTATAAGTTTGATATAATTGGCTAAAAGAAAATAAGATGGAAATAGCACATAGAAAATAAAAACATATGCAACAGTGGCAAATGTAATATTGGAAAGGGGATATAATAGGGGATAATATAAATTAAGATAAAATTTTGAATGATCAATGAATTGATATGAATAGACTACTGTAAATTGTAAATATGCTGAACATAAGAATATATGATTAAGGAACATAGAGATTGATTAAAAATAAAGAGATTGATATATAGTAATTTATGAGAATATAAAGAAGAAAATTTGGCAATAGATAATGATGTGATATCAGAAAGATGTATTTGTGACTGTGGACATAATTAATTTAAAATGTAAAACACCTGGAACCACATTAATCTCTCAAAGATGTATTCAAATAATAAAAAATATAAAAAATATTTTTATATATAAAAAAACTATAGATGGCATGGTGGTAACCTTAAAATTTAGTATGACAAAAAACAAAAAGAAACATTTATGTCAAGCCACTGAGAATTGCTTCAAATTGCTTCAAATCTATATTTCACATATAGATACATGCTCTGAGGAGCTTTCTCATTTATTCTTTCACACATATTAAGGCCTATAGTTAGATATTACTGTCTTTCACTTACTTTCATTTGCTATACTAATTATGTTCAAGACTTACATAATGCTATAAAATGGCTGTGAATCTGTTGTTTCAGAAAATTCCTCTTCATGTTGCCAAATCGTTACTTTTATGTGAGCAGAGCATGTGAAAACCATTTGCCAGGGGAAACTCACTTTAGCAATTTCAGAGCAAACCTGCTATTATCTTGCTCTTTAAGAGATAGCATGTAGTATGACATGTACTATTGGCTATTGCAAAATGGAGAATTAAAAACAACACAAGCCAATGTGTCTATATGCCACTAATCTTTCACATATTTAGTCTAGTGACACTTTATTTGGGCTAACAAACTGCCTGAGAATAAAATTGGTTTGAAGCTTCATAATTGTGTTGCATTTTCAGTAGGTTTATAGAGCACATAGAGCAGTTAATTGCAGAAGGAGCCATTAAGATGAAACAGTCGCTATGACAGAAACAGAAAATGAATAGAATAGCTTTTTTAAAAAGTACAAGTTTCTTGTGACTGCTCAAAAGCCAAATGTTTTTTTTTAAAAAAACAGCAGACAGGTAATAGTTTTATTATGGCAACATATGACCAATCTTATGACCTACAATTATTATTCTAACTTATGTTATCTTCATTTGAAGAATCTTCTGTATTGAGAGTTCCAGTTTATCAGGCTTCGGCGACGGCAGAAATTCACGTTTGTGCGCAATCCCTGCTGCGCTCACTGCTGGAGTGCCTCCGATCCAGCTGGATTTAGAGGCTATAGTTATCCTGTAGGGATAACTGAAGGCAGGGGAGATCCGGGCAGGGGTCCGGGGGCATCACAACCCCCTTCCTCAGCTGGCTAAACTCCCTTTTCCAAAGGCGGTGGAGCAGTGGTCAGCAATGGCTGCCACAAAGAACCTCTCAGCCGGACAAGTTTTGTGCAGGAGGAAGTTGAGAAAGTGAAAGTTTTTGGCTGAACCGGGACAATAAATAACATCTGAATACCCTGGAAATCTAGGTCTCTTAAGGATACATTGTTTCCCAAGAAGATCGTAAAAAGCTGCGGATGAAAGTGAAAAGGGAAAGTTTTTTTTCTTCACTCTCCTTCCCTATGGAGATAGCAGATGGAAATCGGAAGCACCTGCTTTGGCAATAGAAGGTAACTAATTTTGAAAATTAAAGCCAAGGGGACATTAAAGATTTCTGAACATTGATATTTAAAAATCAAAATCTTTTTGCTATAAGTGGGAAGGGAAAGGTAAATGATTTATATTAAGATTCTGCTGGAGGAGACTGCTTGGAGTTTATAAGATCAGAGATTAACTGCAATAAGACTTCTAAAAAATCATTTTGGAATCTTGTAATTGAACTCTACCCCAGGAAGAGAAAGTATTAAAAGAAGAAAGTGCTAAATGAAACAGTTTGTGTTGATTTGGATTGCTTGATGACTTTGGGACTTTTGCAAACTATTTTTTGAAAGACTAAAAGCATTTGGATTTTTTTTTTATATATATATATATATATATATATATATATATATATATATATATATATATATATATATATATATATCTCACAATGGCATTATCTGTGGAAGAATTGAAAATGGAATTTTAAAAGCTAAAAGAAGAGGAACAAGAAGGCAAGGGCTCTTCTGGATGGGTTTTTCACTTTTTAGAAATGGCAATTTCTACCTATCAGGAAATACAACAACAAGAAAGCTGGGATGAAGAAGAAGAAGCTATCTTTAATGGACAAACAATTTTAGTTGATGAAGAAAAGGGAAAAGGGGGAAAGAAAATAGAGAATTCAAGATCTAAAAAAACAACCAAGAAAGGGAAAAATAAGGTAAAAAATCGATATAATGTCAGAAAGCAACAGAAAAGAGGAATACAACAGAGAGAGGAGACTAAAAGGGCGGAGATTGAGAGATGGGGGGGTAAAAAGGCTAGATTCAACAAGAAAGGAAGGGAAAAGGGGAAGAGAAGTTATAAAGGCTTAAAACAAGATGTTAAAAAACGGGTTTTTTTTAAGAGACAAAGGGTAAAATATAGTTTAAAAAGAGATTCTGCAAAAGTACACAAGATTGTATTGTAGTATTTGTGTTTGAAATAGAGTTAGAAAATTGGAATATTATATGTGTTAATAGAATATTGTAGGGAATGTGTAAAATGTCTACGATTTAATAATAGAGTTTAATTAATTAATTTGTTATGGAACACTGTTTTTACTATAAAATAAGCTTATTATGTTTTTTATTTTAAAATGTTACGTAGAATGTATTAAGCAGAATCAGAATGGAAATTATGTATTATTTTAAGTGTTAAATTTGGGGGAAAGATAGAAAGGCATCATACTTCAACCACTGATAACAGGAAAAAATTTGTATTAAAGAGAAAAGATAAATAGACAATTGAAAAAAAATAGACAAAAGATACAAGTATAATGATTTAAATTGAGATGAAGTAAATAAAATAGAATCAAGAGAGTGAAAAGAGGGGAGAAGACATATAGAAAATATAGAATGTTAAATAAGATTGAAATAGTATATAAGGTGAGCACGAATTTGATTTATGTCTGTACAAAAAGATGCAACCCAGTGTTAAGTCTGGAGCATTGGGTGTGAATAATGGAGACGAGCCGGTAGAACAGTGAACTTCAAACTCTTTATTTACATGGTGTGACAGCTCAAACTGGAGGGCTGCTATAGCCTTCCTTATATAGGCAACTTGTTAACTATTCAACCAATAGCAATTCTGGAGCGCTAGCTCCGTTAACCAATGAGAATGGCCTGTTAATGGCAAATCAGATGCTCCTGAACGGACCAATCCGATCCTGCCATTAACAGCCAATCAGAAGTGCAGGGCCAGAACCCTGCACTTGACTTCAAGCTCAAGATAAATTTATTTGGCATTATTCATTCACAACACCCCTTTCCCCCGGCTTCTGCCCACAGGGCGCAGTTACATAGTCCTTGAGGTAGGACGGTTGTTTTATCAGTCTTTTTGATTTTCGCAAAGTGCCTGGCAGTTGGCTGCATTTCTTTTTTTTTTTTGAAAAAAAGTTTTTATTAATTTTCTACAAACAAACAAGACAAACAAAACATAAAAACATCAACTCTTATATGTACATCCAGTGTGTCAGTTGGTTCATCATTTTTGTGCATTCATTCTGTAGTCTCAAATTACAATTACATTACATAACAACTCATATTGTCAATCCAAATTTATATATCCTAATATCACTAAAAAAAGAAGTTTTTGACTATATTTTTAATCATTCATGCTTAATGAGCTAACAATACTTTAAGCCAGTTTACTCTATAACAAATCATCTAGTCATATCAAATCAATCCTAAAAAATCCTTTATAAATATAATATCAAATAGCAAAATAATAGCAAAATAAAGATATTCCTTACTATCTAGCATTCTAAATATTCTATTATCGTATTTTATCATCCAGCCATTTATAAAAAAGATCCCAAATTTCATAAAATTGTTTATCCTCTTGCTCTCTAATTTCAAATGTCAATCTACTCATCTCAGCACATTCCAATATTTTCTTAATAATTTCTTCCTGTAATGGTATTTTCTCATTCTTCCAATTTTTAGCAAATACAATCCTGGCCGCTGTTAATACATTTACAATCAGGTATTTCAAATCTTTACTATATATATCAGGTAAAATTCCCAATAAGAAGATCTCTGGTTTCAAATCAATATGTTTCTTTATCATTTTTTCCAACCACATGCGAATTATAGTCCAATATTTTCTAGCATCCTCACAAGTCCACCACATATGGTAATACGAGCCGGGTATCTGATGACATTTCCAGCATTTTTCAGATTTGTTCTTAAACATTCTTGCTATTCTTGTCGGGGGAAAGTGCCACCTGTAAAACATCTTATACAAGTTTTCTTTATATGCTGTTGACATTGTCATTTTATAATTTTGAGACCACAATTTCTGCCATTTCTCCAAATCAATCCCATATCCAAAATTCTTCCCCCAAACAATCATAGTTTCTTTAACTTGTTCTTCCTCTAATTTCATTCCCAGTAAATAACCATATAATTTTTTAATCACCTTCTCATCAGTACCCATCAAAATCTTATCTAAATCAGTCTGCTTATCATAAAATCCCTCCGTTTTAGAATCTTCATCATACCTTGAGTGTATTTGTGCATATGAAAACCAATTCATCCTTATACCTTGTTCTTCTAAGTTTTGGATCGATTTAAGTTCACCCTTTTCATCCAAAAGTTCCCCATATCTAACTGTTTGTTCCCTCTTATAAATTATAGGATAGGAAAATGCTTCAATGGTCGATAACCAAACTGGAATTTTCAAATAACATTGTCTTTTTATCTTCTCCCAATTTAACCACAAAGACTCCCGTACATAATGTCTTCTAAAATAACCCTGTGTTTTAGTTCCCTTATACCATAAGAAAGCATGCCAACCCAACAGCAAATCATGCCCTTCTAATGTCAACAACCTATGTTTCCTTAATGTTATCCATTCTTTGACCCACATCAAATTTGCAGCTTGATAATACAATTCCCAATTAGGCAGACCAAAACCTCCTCTAATTCTAGCATCTTGCAAAAGCTTTAGCTTTATTCTCGCTTTTTTACCTTGCCATATAAACTTCAACATAATTTTAAATCTCCAATTCACGTTGTCAAATGCTTTTTGAGCATCTAAGAATATCAAAGCCATTTGTTTTTCAGGATGAGCCTCATAATATTCCAAAGTATCCAAGATTACTCTCATATTGTCTCTAATTTGTCTCTTTGGCAGAAATCCATTTTGATCTGAATGGATAAAATTGTTTAAATATTTTTTAAGTCTTTCTGCTAAGATTGAAGCAAAGATTTTATAGTCTGCATTCAATAAAGAAATAGGTCTATAATTCTTAATTTGCAATGGGTCAGTCTCTTCCTTTGGTATAAGTGTAATATAAGCCTCTGACCATGTTTTAGGTATCATCTTTTTTAACATAACTTCATTCATAACTTCTAACAATGGGATGCTCAATAGTTCTTGAAATGTTTTATAGAATTCTACTGGAAGCCCATCTGGGCCCGGAGCTTTCCCATTATTTTGTCTCTTAAATGCTTCATTTAGTTCCATCATTGTTATATTGCTTTCTAGCATTTCTTCAATCTCTTTAGGTATCTTTGGTAGATTAGCTTCCTGTAAATACTGTTTAACTTTTCCTTCATCAATATTCTCTTGTTTATATAATTGCCCATAAAAATCTCGGATAATTTCTTTTTTCTCCTTATTCCCATAACAAACTTGGCCTTGTTCATCTATTAACTTCAATATTTTTCTTGATTCCTTCTCTTTTCTCAATTTATATGCTAGCCATCTACCTGGTTTATTTGCATCTTCAAAATAATTCTGTTTAGAGTTTCTAATTTTCTGTGCCAATTCTTCTTTCTCTATTAAATCCATTTTATGTTTAATTATATCCAGCTTCAATTTAATATCCTTTTTCTGTGGCATTTTCTGTAATTCTTTTTCAAGAGTTTTATACTCATTTTCCAAGGCCTTAGAAGCTTGCCTTTTCCTAATGTTCTTTTTTCTTGTATAATCTATTATCAAACCTCTAACATATGCCTTCATAGTGTCCCACACATTTTGCATTGAAGTATCCTCTTTTTTATTTTCTCTAAAGAAAAAAGCCAATTCCTTCTCCATCCATTGTGTAAAATCTTTCTCCTTTAAAATAGTATTATTTAATGTCCATCTCGATCTTTTTTTTTGTCCCTTCCATTTAATTGTCATTGGGCTATGATCTGCCCATGTACTTGTTTCAATGCTTGTTTCTTTAATATTAGATATTAGTTCTGTTGAGATCCAAATCATATCTAATCTGGACCATGATAAATGTCTATTTGAATAAAAAGTATATTGTTTAGCTTTAACGTTTCTTTCTCTCCAAATATCTTTTAAAGTTAATTCATCTGTCATTTTAAAAAAGGACCTTGGGAGAGCCTTTCTATTTTGCTTTGTTGTTGTTGCTATATAGTCCAGTTTATTGTCCACAATTCCATTAAAATCTCCCATCATAATTATATTAACATAGTCCAGTCCAATTATTTTCATGTGCAGTTTTTTATAAAACTCTTCTTGTTTATCATTCGGAGCATAAATTGCAATCAAGAGTATTTTTATGTTATTATCCATTATTTCTACCATTAATACCCTTCCATCTTCATCCGAGTAGATCAATTTTGCTGGAATAGCCTCTTTAATATATAAAACCACACCTCTTTTCTTACATTGAGTCAAAGAGGTAAATATTTTCCCTAATTTTGGCTGTAATAACAATTGTTCATGTTGTTTTTTAATATGAACTTCTTGTAAACAAATTATATCAAATTTTAATTTCTCTAATTTATGAAAAATTTTCCTTCTCTTAACAGCTGAATTAAGTCCGTTTATATTCATTGTAATCAGTTTTTTTTCCTCCATGATTATGCTTTATATTTAGATCTAACAGCTCTCGTGGGTCTCACTTCACGCTGTTCTTTATTATCAATCTGTCCCCCTATTGCTCCTTTCTCTTTTTCAGTCTCCAGTTGTTCATCTTGAAACACAATTAATGAAGTCTCCTTCTCTGCTTCCTCTCTTCTTCCTCCAAAAAATTCTGCTTGAAAAAGTTCTGCTTTCTCAATTGAGTCAATTCTATATCTCTGCTCTTGCCACGTAAACATTAATCCTTCTGGAATCAGCCATCTATAATTCACTTCATTTTTCAATAGTATTTTGGTCAGAAATTGATATTCTCTTCTCATCTCTCTCACTCTTCTAGGTATTTGTTTCAAAACCACAACCTCTTTACCCTTGTATTTCAGTATTTTCTCTCTTGCTACTTGTAATATTTGCGTTTTAATGGATTTTTTGGTAAATCTAATATGAACTTCCCTGGGTAATTTGTTTCTCATCGCATATCTTGTATAGACTCGATATATCTCATCTATTCCATCCATCATCTTTTCCTGTGTAATTTCCAAAGCATCTGCCAAAATTTCTATCATTACCGCTGCCAGATTTTCTCCTTTTTCCTCCTCTATATTTTGAAATCTAAGGTAAAATTCTGACCTTTCCATCTCCCACCTCAGCATCCCACCTTTTTCTTGTTCGACCGCTGTTAATCTACTGTCAATATTTTCAATCTTCTTCTCTCTTTGTTTTCCTTCTTCCTCAATTTTTTGGAATTTCTCCTCATACTTAACCATCATTTGTTTAATATTTTCCACTTTTTCATCAGTCTTCTCTATTCTTTGTTCAATGGTGTCTGATTTTGTCTTGAGATCTTGAATTCCTTGAATAATCATCTGTAACTGTAAAGGTATTTTTTCTTGTTCCTTATCTTGCTTCAACATTGTCTGAATTAAACGTTGTCCTCCAGCTGGTGGGGAAGCAGAGGTAGAAGCAGCAATGCCAGATGGTATTAATTTCTTGCTCATTTCAATGTTTGCAAAACTTCAAATTCTTCTTAACTTTTAACCCAACTGGTAGGGCAGCCAATTATAATCCAAAATGGAGAACTCCAATAGTAAAAAACACGAAACCAAAGAGGAAACAGAAAAAAAAGAAGAGGAAAAATCTTCGGGTTCTTCCAGACCCTAATCCAATTAAGAAATAATCCACCATAAAAAAGGAAAAAATAGAAAGAAAAAAACAAACAAATCCAAAAATAATAATATTGATTAAAAGCAAAAGAGAAAGGAAAATACAAAAAGTGGGAGAAGAAAAACAAAAAGCAAAAAATTCCTTCAGGTTCTTCACACCTTAATCCAATTGAGAAATCTCAATAATCCAAAAAAATAATCCAAAAGAGAAAGAAGAGAAAAAACAAAAAAAAAAATCAACCACAACAACAGAATAATCCAAAAAAAAAATATAAAAAGCAAAAAAATCCCAATAAAAATAAAAAAAAATAAAAAAGAAAAGAGAAGAAACTCTGAGGCTTTCCCTTTAAATTAAAAGGCAAAAATAAAAATATATATAAAAAAACTAACAAATGGGGTACATATAAAAAAAACACACTGCACTTTGTTATTTATCCAAGGCTCTTGTTATGACTCTCTTCTCCAACAGCTTCAAAGCCAAACCTCAAGTGTTAATAACAGTCCAGGAAAGCACCTGCAATAATATTTTGCTGTGCTCTCCCTCTATCTTATCACGTTAAAAAGTCCTTGAGATGAGGTCTTTTTACAATTCTCTCCAATTCAAATAGAGTACTTTCAAGCCTCTAGTTGGCAGTGTTACAAAGTTTCTTAATGCTCTTTCTCAGCCCCAACCGGAAAAAAGAATTAATATATACAAAAAAAAAAATAGCCAAAGGAAGCCTCTATCCTAGAAAAAATAAAAAAGTCAAAGGGAGCCTAAAAGTATATATATAAGAAAATTCAGTCCGGTTACCTAAGTCACAGTAAAATCTTTCCCAAAAAATATAGAAAAAAAAAAAAAACAACACTCCAAGCCTCAATTTGACAGCACTTTAAAAACGCCGCTCAAACAATTTCAGTCAAAAAAAAAAAAACCCACAGCTTCCTCCTCTCTTCAGAATGAACTTTCCAATCTCATCGAATTTGCAACACAAAAGAGTTTTTCTCACCCAACCGACACACTTCAATCCAGTCACTTTCTTTTCGGAGCTGTCCCGACTTCAGCAGCTATGGAAGCTGCCTCTCCGCCGCCAGCAAAAGGGCTTCTTCCGAATCTAACCAGAGACTTTGCGATGTCTCTGGGATCCTGGAACAGTGCCCTTCACGATCACCATCTCTCCGGGACGATTTAGGTCCGTTAGGACCGACCAGGGGCGAAAATATCAGCTGCGATCTCAGAGCCCCAAGATCGCAGCTGTAACGCCGGCACGAAGCTCCGCCTCAGTTGGCTGCATTTCTGTTGAGATAGATCGTTGTTTAACGGTAGGGGTGCCTCTGGTTACGAGTTCGCGTTCCCATTATCACCAATATCACTGGCCACTCCCTGAGGTGAACTCACTCCGGTCCCCAGTTCCTGTTCCTGCGTTTCAGTTCCGTTTTCAGTCCCTTCAAAAAAGTTTTCCTCTAATTGCAATTCGTTTTCCTCTGTAACTCCCCCCCCCTCAGTTTGGTAATAAGGGAGTTCGGAATTGCGTGACGGTAGCCGTGATCATAATTGATCTATGTGGCACTTCCAAAGTCTATCGTCAGGGCACTGAACAAGGTATGATCTTGGGCTGGTTACGCGGATTACGGTCGCTTCTACTCACAGCGGATTGCCTGATAAATTTTTAGCAAATACTAAATCGCCTACCTGGAAGGTACGGCATCGGCCGCTGGATCCGAGTGGCTTTTCCGGTTTGTAGACTGGGTGTAACCGATAGAGGTGGGAGCGGAGCTTTCGTCCCATTAGCAGCTCGGCGGGAGTTTTGTTGGTGACGCTGTGAGGTGTGATGTGCTGTAGGAAAAGGATTCGGTAGATTTTCTCGTCGATGTTGTCCTAGTCTATCTTTTGTAGAGTCCTTTTGACGAATTGTACCATGCGCTCAGCCCTACCATTGGCCATAGGGTGCGCAGGTGAAGTAAGCACATGTTGGATACTGCGGTCAGCCAGGTACTGTTCAAAAGACAGCGTGGTAAATTGGGGCCCGTTGTCGGATAACAGAACGTCTGGTAATCCGTGGGTTGCAAACAGTCTTTCCAGTCTTTTGATGATCACTTTGGTGGTCGTATTACTCATTCGGTGAATCTCGAGCCAATTCGAGTAGGCGTCAATGGTTAGCAAAAAAGTGTGGCCTTTGGTTGGCCCAGCAAAGTCCAGATGGATGCGGGACCAGGATCCCCGCGGCGTCTCCCATTCGGTTGGGGTTGCTTTTGGTGGAGCGTTGCTTATTTCTTGGCATCTCTGGCAAGTTTTAACCCACATTTCAATTTGTCTGTCGATGCCTGGCCACCACGCGTAGCTTCGTGCGAGGCCCTTCATGCACAGGATGCCAGGGTGGCCATCGTGCAAGGTTCTTAGCAGTGCCTGTTGGAGTCATTCTGGGATAACAACTCTATCGCCCCAGATGATACAGCCCTTCTGCGAGAACAACTCTGTTTGATGGTTTTTGAATGGTGCAAAGTCGTCTGGTACTTGGTCCAATGGCCATCCGCGTTCCACCCATGTGAGGACTCGTGTTAAGATGGGATCGCGTTTTGTTTCTCTCGTGATGTCACGGGCAGTTAATGGTGGTGTATGGAGTGTCTCAATCTGCAATGTTGTCATCATTGGTGCAGGATCGTTGGTGGTTTCAGGGAGTGGTGCACGGCTCAACGCGTCGGCGTGGGGAATGGCTTTACTGGGACGATATTGAAGCTGATAATTGTAGGCAGCCAAGAATTCTGACCAGCGGGTCATCCTGGGAGAAAGTATGTAGGGAGTTGGCTTATCCCCAGCAATGATCCCCAGCAATGGTTTGTGGTCAGTTACAATGGTGAAAGCCCAGCCGTACACATACTCATGGAATCTTTTAACAGCTGATACAATTGCCAGGGCTTCTTTATCAATCTGGCTGTAATTTCGCTCAGTTTTCGAGAGTGTCTTTGAGAAGTAAGCAACAGGGGTTTCACTACCATTAGGTAATACATGGCTCAAAATGGTGCCCACTCCAAAAGGCGATGCATCACATGTGATATTTAACGGCAAGGTCTCATTGTACTGCATTAGTACGGCGTCAGAAGTCAGTCGTTTTTTTACATTACGGAACGCCTGCTCTTCTCTGTGACCCCATACCCAAATTGCTTTTTTATCTAGTAGGCGATGTAAAGGTTCAGCGACAGTTGCCTTGTGCAGCAAGAATACATTATAGAAATTGATGAGGCCTAAGAACGCCTGGAGGTCAGCTTTGTTCCGGAGTCTGGGAGCATTTTTTATTGCTCTCAATTTGCTATTGGTAGGGTGAATACCCTGACTGTCAATTAAGTACCCTAAGAATTCAACATGATCTGTACACAGTTTGCACTTATTTTTCTTCACTTTCAGGCCTGATTCTTGGAATTTTTGCAAAACCAGTCTTAAACGATCCCGTAAAATTTTTGGAGTGGGGGCAGTAATGAGCACATCATCAAAATAGGGGACAACACCTTTGATCCCCTGCAATAGTCTCTCCATTAGGCTCTGAAAGATCCCTGGGGCTACACTGACTCTGAATTAAAGCCGCGTACACTTAAAGGCACCTCGATGTGTTACGATAGTCTGTGCCTGTGCCATTTTTCGTCAACCAGCAGTTGCTGATAAGCCTGAGCCAAGTCCAGTTTAGCGAATACTTTTCCGCCCCCCAGGAAATGGAGGAGGTGTTGCACCACCGGCACCGGATATGGATTTTGTTGCAGGGTGTGGTTTAGGGTGGCTCGATAGTCCCCACAAATTCTAATGGAGCCGTCCAGCTTAATTGGGGTCACGATTGGTGTTTCCCATGGGAAGTGGTCGGTTGGCTTTAAAACTCCCTGGGCTATCAACTTATCAAGCTGTTCGTCGATTTTTGGCTTTAGAGCGAATGGGACTCGATGAGGCTTAAGGCGGATGGGAGCTATCTTTGGATTAAGGCTAAAGGATATCAGGATCCCCTTGTACTCGCCTAGCTTTTCCGCGAAGACGTCCCTGAATTTGTGGGTGAGGTCTTCTTCCCAGTCACTGCCGCTGATTCGGTTAATGCCTGCCACTTCAATGCCGAGTGGTGCGAACCATTGCAGGCCTAACAGGTTAGGCTGGTCCTTGTCGATCACCGTCAGGGGTAAGTACGCTGTGCAGTTCTTGAATGCAACCCAGACTCTACTGGATCCTACGACTGGAATCCGGTTCCCCTGGTAGTCCTTTAACACGAGCCATTGGAATTGAAGGTCTTGGCGCCGGATAGTGGGGATGAGTTTCTTGAGGGTGTTCCAGGAGACCATTGACAGAGATGACCCCAAGTCAACTTCCATTTGGCAAGGTTGATTTTCGATGTCCACTTTGACCCAATATTCTTAGCGTCTCGTGAAGAGGCGTAGCCAATAGTGAGTGTTTGGTGGGCTTCTTCACATCTTGTTAGGCGATTCACGGGTCGGTTTCTGTAGGAGTGGTTTGCTGGTTCTCGCCTTACAGGGAGATTCCCTGTCGATTGGCAGAGATTGGTACTCTTCACGGTCTGGCTGGGTCCGAGGAGACTTCTGCCGACCTGTCCAATGTGGCCTCGTTTCCCGCACTCGTGGCAGAGCGTGTCATGGAATTTGCAATCGGAGCGGTAATGGTTAGCGCTGCAGCCAGCGCACAGTTGCTGGGACTTTGGGTAACAGACCCAATCGGACCGCAGGCGATGGACCGCTTCTTCGTCGCTGTCTGATGATGAAGAGAGGTCCTCATGGTGGGTCATCTGAAGCTGCCCTTCTGCCTTAGGTGAAACTTCGCTGGCCGGTTGGTGTGCTGGAGCGCGATTTCGGCGTAGTTGGGCAGCCGACTTCTTGGTCGCCTCCACTGCTGTAGCTTCAGCTATGGCATCTTTAAGGGTGATGTTGCCCTTTGCCATTATTTTGCTTTGTACGTTTAGAGCGTCTAACCCGAGAACTACTCAGTCTCTCAAAGCCTCCTCCAGGTCAGTGAAATCGCAAAGGTCTCCCAAGTTCCAGAGGTCTGCAACGAAATCGGCAACACTTTCTCCTTTCCGCTGGTTTCTTTGATAGAACTCGTGTCATCTTACGAGCGTTGGAACGGTCGGTGCATAGCGGGCCCTTAGTAGCGGTTCAAGGACGTCCCAGTCCATGGCCTTCACTTCAGCCGGTTTTGCTAATGCCTTAGCCATTTTGAATACCGTCGGGCCACAGTGCATTAGGAATACTGCCCATTTCTTCCCGGGTGTGGCATCCTTCAGATTATTCGTTTCCAAAAACATTTGGAAACGGTCCATGTAGGACTCCCAGTCCTCTTGAGCTGGATCGAACAGAGCGGGTGGTACTACGCCGCCGGACATGGTTCCGCCATTGTGCGCTTCAGCCATGTGCTTAGTTGTCTTTGTCGTTGGCTCTGATGTCATCCAATCCCATCCTCGTCACCAGTGTTAAGTCTGGAGCATGGGTGCAAATCATGGAGATGAGCCGGTAGAACAGTGAACTTCAAACTCTTTATTTACATGGTGTGACAGCTCAAACTGGAGGGCTGCTATAGCCTTCCTTATATAGGCAACTTATTAACTATTCAACCAATAGCAATTCTGGAGCACTAGCTCTGTTAACCAATGAGAATGGCCTGTTAATGGCCAATCAGATGCTCCTGAACAGACCAATCCGATCCTGCCATTAACAGCCAATCAGAAGTGCAGGGCCAGAACCCTGCACTTGACTTCAAGCTCAAGATAACTTTATTTGGCATTATTCATTCACAACACCCAGAGTTAAGCCGCTTTCTAAAAAGAAGTTTTATGTTTTCATGTTACGTGTTTTGTTTTTTTATGTTTGTTTATTGAGAATTAAGAATGTTGGATGAGAACATATGAAATAGTAAATAAGACAGATGAAAGTATAAGTTTAATGAATAAAATTGAATAGAAGTAAAGAGAAAAATAGTGAGAAGCTGGAAAAAGAGTAATAAGATATGAAGTTGAATACATAAGATACATATTAAATTGTGTTTGTATGGAAATGTGATATTTTGGAACTATGCTGTATTTAAATAAGATGTTTTATTTGCTTTGTTTAAAGATGTTTTATGTTCTTATGTTTTATGTTTTGTTTGTTTGTGTATTGTCTTTGAAAATTAATAAAATTTGTTTTTTAAAAAAGAATCTTCTGTATTAAAATATGAATCTTACCTCAGTAATTATTTGCTTTGTGACAAGACTACCAAAGATAGTAAAAGATTCTTTCATTACATTTACATTTCCAATATACATTTTAAATACTTTTGTACATTTTGACAATTTGTGGGATGTTAAATAACAAGGAAACATCATTTTATAAAAATATTTTATATTATTTAATTTAATTTAAAATTTAAACTAAATTTTAAACTCTTCATCTATATGCTTTCTCATTCAAGCATTATATTATATCCAAAATACTTTGCCCATTGATTTATGCAATGATTCACACATTCATTCTCCAAATTCAATTTCAATCATGATTTCTAAATCTTGGCAATAACATGTTCTTCATTATCACACAATACAATTTCAAATTCAGTTTTACAAAATAAAAACTATAATTTTTTAAATAAACTTTCTTTCACTTGTAAATATTTAAACCAGTGATAGACACATCCTTCTGACACTGTGTATGGAAATTCTCAGTCATCTAGGATGTTGTTCTGACTCCATGTTTTCTTTGGACTTGAAGGTAGGCTCATCTTGATTAAAAAGTATTATTTGCCAATAGGTTCACCAGACTGACCTTGCCATCATTTCTCTTCTGAAAAATTCTTCCTGCATTGACACTCAAAAAGGTAAACTTGTAGAGAACCTTGTTTTACATTTATTCCAAACCCTTAGGATTGTACATCTAACAAAGTGATTCTAAAAATCAGCATGTTCATCTTACCATACCATTCAGTAGGCATGCCTTCCAAATCTGAATTAATGGCCTCTTAATTAATAATCTCTTGGTTTTTTTCATCCAAACCCAACAACAGGCTCCAAAGTACAATTTCAAATCTGGTAAACATCCTCTTTCTTTAGCATTTTGCAATAGTTTAGTTCCTGGCTTTTTTCCTTGCTATACAAATTTAGAAATGTCCTTTTGCTACTAAATGGAGTATCAATGTCAACATCAGTAAAGTTTGAAATAAAAATAATATTTTGGTAAAATATTTATCTTAATTATAGTTAGGATAATTGCAAATTATCCCATCTTAATAGGTCTTTTTAAATATGATTCTACACAGCTACAAAATTATTTTGAAACAATTTAGAGTTTGTGTTTCTCAAAGTAAGGCCAAGATATTCAATGTTTTTGTCCACCTTGAAATTGATTTTCTTGTCAGTATTTCATATTTCATCCTGAAAAGTCATATTCTTAATAAGCATTGTTGATGACAACTAAAAAGACCAAAGAAGTAATTTTACTTGACATTGAAGAAGTTAAATGACTTCTTTTGAAGCTTTAGCAGGCTTCGAAAGAGATAAACAGAATAATAATTAATAATATAACTTTTCAGGATTATGAAATATTGACAAGAAAGTCAGGTTTCAAGGTGGACAAAAACATTGAATATCAATTATTCTATAATAATAGGACATGGCCAAACTTTGGGCAAAAGTTTATTCAAGGGGTTAAAGTGATTTACACTTTCCAGCAAGCAAATATTATTATTAATGGAGATTTAAATAAACCATGTGAAAATTTAAAAAGTTACAAGACAAGGATGTCCCTTATTTCTTTTGCTGTGTATATTTGTTCTGGAAATTCTCAATAGAGATATTAGATATGATGAGAAAACAACAGGCATAAAAACTAAAAACTATGTTTATAAAAGAATGCTTATAAATTGATAGCATTTGGTAATGATTTTGTTATATTTTTGCTAGATCCAATGCTAATTAGATGTTATGGGGAAGCCCAGCTTTAAAAGTTGGAAAATTGTGAAAAATATGGAAAAGTTGGATAGAAGCAGAGTTCTTGACTTTGGAACTAACTGACATGATAAATTTTAAAGTTAACTTAAAAGATAAGAAATAAATATCATTTGTCAGATGTAGTCCAATGTCACTATTTACAGTTACAACATTTGTTAACAACTTTGTTTGGACTAGTAGCATTTACAGCTTCTGAGACATCTGAGATACTAAAACAACTTGATATATCCTTTAAAACTAAAAAAAACCCCTCTACTATTAGTTTTTTATATATATTTGTAATCAATAAATCAATTTAATGTGCAGATGCTAAGAAATGTGGGGAATGAAAAGTCAGAGATCCTGTATTGCACAGACAATGAGAGAGTGACAACTTCTATAACAAGAATGTTAATAGACATTAAATTTTGACAATGTTTTGGACTTAATTACATTTGTACAGAAAATTTCAGTCTAAAGCAGCATTTTGGTGAAAGTACCCTGTTTCTCCAACAATATGGCCTCCCCCAATAGGAAGTCCCAGCATGTTTTATAGGCATGAAATGAAATTAAGCCCCTCTCCCCAAATTAAGGCCTATATTAAAACATGAGAAATGGGGGGGAAATGGCGAGGGGGCTTGCTGTTAGGAAGTACTTTTGTTGCACACCCAGATATGGTGCTGCCTGCGTTGACCCTGATAAAAAGTGCCCCACCAATGCCGAGGTCAACATCCAAGCCGTTGCCTCCCGCCCTAAGATGCAAGGTGGGGGAATTAAGTCACCTCCAAAAAGATGGCCTAACCATTTTTTCGGGGCTCAAAAAAAAAAAATAAGACCCGGCCTTATTATATGGGAAACACAGTAATAAGGGTAGTACGCCTTAAAACTCATGTTTTCACAATGTCGTATACTTACAACATTTTAGATTAATGGACCATATCAATAAGATGGTGTAATAAAACTGAACTTTTCAGAAGGTAATATTCTCTTGAATTACATACTTATTACTTAATTTGACAAGATTAAAAAGTTTAAATTGAATTTGAATGATCTGATCTCACATTCAGAACAGTGAGATAGCTGTTTGAAATAAAACTATTAAATTTAGCAGTTATTGAAAGAAAATTATACAAATTTAGAATGAACAAAAATCCAGAAGCTATAACTGTTCCAGAAACAAGTGACTCAAGTAGGCATAGGTGCAGCTGAAGACATCCATGTAAAATCTCTTAATAACCAATGGGGAGTACACATATCTTAGTTTGGAGAGATATATCCATGGCCAGTAGAAGCATGTCTTCCCAGTTGCTACCCCACTGTTCTGAATGCGAGATCAGCTCATTCCTTCTGATTTTTACTGGTGAAAATTTGCTTGCTATAGTTAAGGATGGTAAACTACCTTTAGCAACAATGGGTTCATCTTTATCATTATTATTGTTCCTAAATTTCAGTCAGGATTCCAGGGATGGGATGGGATGGGATGTATTTGTTTTTTTTTAACTTGATGTAAATATTTTTAATCACAATTACATATTAGGGAGTTATAAGTCTCTGATGTTAGTAGATTGGAATGCTATATAAACCCTGAAAAACAAATAGCAAGTGGAAACCTCTTCTTCAGAAAAATGTCACTGATTTATAAAAAAAAAATGTAGGAGAAAATTATCAATATGTATATTACTCATTGTTTTCTTTTTTTTAATTATGATTTTCCTTCTGTAAAAACTGACTGACAAAAATGTTTATAAAAATTATTGGACTACCTGTGCCTTATTGGGTCACCATTTTAGAAATATTTCCTTCCCTAAACAGAGATACTGAATGATTATGGGTGGACAAAAAAGCAGTAGGAGCAGCGGGAACTTCAACTTCTTGCAGCTTCCCCATTAAGCATCCTTCTGGCAAGCTGGCAGGGAAAAACAGAAATCTTTTCCTCCTTCCTTTCCCAACAACAGCAACACACACACACTCTTTGAATTGGTGTGTGTGTGTATATATATCACCTGAGCATCTTTCAATTGGTATAGTATGTTTGTCTACACATATGTGTGTATATAAAGACTTCACTAGCAAGTTGCTTAAGTTATTTATTATATCTGTGGGTAAACTGAAAATAGTTTCTGCAAGGTTAATCTTTGATAGTGAACTATCATGTTCAGCACAGTAAAACAATATTCCAGTGATTAAAACAGTATAACTTCTACTGCTGTCCTAGTGCCAGTGGACAACAAATATTGTATATATCCAACAAAATGACTTTTAAAAATGTAGTAAATTAAAAAACATAACCCTATCCCAACATGAGCACATTTTCTTTATCTACTTACACATTATCACTGAAAGCTTGATTTTCTAATGTTCCCTATTTTCAAAATAGCACATTTTGCTTTTAATACAGCTTTGAAATCTCCCAATGCCTTTTTAAAAAGTCTATTTTCATTTAATTTCCTCCCATGTTTAGAAATAGTCACCAATTTCCATTACATGTTCTACTCTCAGTTTTCCTGACTGAGAATTTAGTTTCATCACTTCCATTTGCAAGTCAGTGCAATTTTCTTATCTTAAAGTTCCCATCCTTTAATCCCTTTGTTTGTCTCATCAATGGCATTTTTATGTTGTAATCTGAATAGAATCATGCAGACCTGATTCCTATTGTTTGTGGTTATATTACACTACAATTTATAACATAAGTTGTACCAGCTGGTTCTCATTGTGCATTCCTTTAGCTCAAGTAAGAATGATTATCTTCCTATTCATGCAAATAACAAGGATGTTTGCTATCAATGTTGATTCTCCTATTTGCAGTTTTCGGATGAAAGCATTTGTGATTTTGGCTTTAAATTATAAGAAAGGATTACAGATTGGATTTGTTACATTATTCCATTCTTCTGTTCTTCTTTGTATCAGTTCTAGTATAAATACATGCTAAATCATGGATATCAGTCTTGGTATAACAAATGTTCAGGTTTGTTATCTAAAGGTGAATACATTAATGGTTGCTATATATGATACAAACATTGTCCTTCTATATTTTGTTCATTAGTGTCTGGATACCATGGGCACCATTTTTGGTTTACACTCAGTTTTATATCTTCAGTAACTTATTTAACGTTTCTTTCTCCTTTTCTACATTTCACTAAATGTAACTTATCTCAAAAGAAAATAATGTGATGTGTATCTATGCATGCATTAGTCCATGAATGGACTAATGCTTTTTGCTTTCCTTATTATAGAAATGGTATCCATCCCTTTTCTGTTTTGCATCTCCAAATTCCATTGGTCTAGTAACTGACTGTTGGAATAATACATGAAAAGAACAGTATTTAGAATAATGAAATCATGTGTAGTTGTTTATTACTGATGGCCAGCACTGAAGTCCTTGCTTTTTTAACAAAGTTACAGGAATTGTATTGCCTCTGCTGAGCTATTGCTTATATATAATCTGCAACTATTTGCAGAATGTTGGATTTGGCCCAGATACCTCCAAAATTTATTTCCAGCAACAATGGCATAGAATGCAGAAAATAATTATATCAACAAAATTAAGTCAAATTAAATTAAATCAAATCAAATGATATGAAATTGCCATTGTTTTAGTTCTGCTCATTTATTTGCTTAATAAAATTTTATTGCCTTTCATAAACATACAAAACACAAAACATAAACAAAACTAAAAGATCTTTTCTGAAGGCTGTCTGATCCCGGGTTGAAACTCTTCACATAGACACAAATTCAAATATCATACTCACTTTATATATCCTTCCATATCTTATTATCATTTTATATATATATATATATATATATATATATATATATATATATATATATATACCAATTTTATCAATTTTATAAAAACAATGCACAAAGAATCAAGGCATAACAGCTTATAAATTCTTTTCTAAGAAAAAATAATAAAAGAAGAAAACCAATAGAATATAATAATTCCAAATTATAGTATCAATACTTTATCTATTTAACTTCATATCTTATCCCAGCTTCTCCTTTTCATCCAAATTATTTCTTGTTAATTAAAATTTTATTGCCTTTTATCAATATACAAAACCCAAAAAAACATAACAAAACCTTTATATATCCTTCCATATCTTATTACCATTTTCAATAACATTCTTTGTCTGTTCTATTTCCAACTATCCATTCATCTTTTTTCTTTTACTATACTTCTCCTATACACCAATTGGAGTAACGTCTTTAACTCATTACCCTAACTTAAAAGTACTTCATATAACAATTTTTCTTGGGATTCTGTTTAATAGATTCTAAAATTACACAATGAATTTTATACTCTAAATACACATATAAAAACACAATCTTATGTACCCTCCAGAATCCCTCTTTTATCCTAAATTAAATTCACCCATTGTCTCTGAATAAACTTTTTTTCTTTAGATCTTGTTTCCCCCCATTGAGGCTTCTCCTCTCCCCCTTTCTCTCTTGCTTATTCTTCTCCTTGCCCTTTTTACCCCTTTCTCTCTCCTTCTCCCTTTTCTTACTCCCTTTCCTTTGCTTTCTAACCTTGCCTCTACCTTTCCGCTCATTTTTCTCTTTTTTGGTTGTTTTTTCAATTTTTAAAATCCCCTTTTTCTTATCCTTTTTTTCCTTCCCCCCGGAAAAAACCCATTGTTCATCAAAGATGGCTTCTTCTTCCTCTTCTTCTTTGTCCCAGTCCTTCTGCTGCGTAGTCAACTTTTCATAAGTACATAACGCCATTTCTAAAAATTGAAACAAAGTGCCCAAAGTATCTTCCTTTTTATATTTTTGATATTCAGTCTTTAATTCATCCACAAGCGATGCCATCATGAAAAGAGAAACTTTTCCCAAAACAACCACAAGTATTTTTAATCAAAAATAATTCAAAAAAAGTTTCAAAAATTAATACTTTTCTTCCTTCTTCTCTTTCTCTTTCTGGGGTTAATGTTTAATCAAAGAGGTCCAATTACCATATACCTTTCTTTGGGATTCTAGGCAATCTCCTACTTTTTCAGCTTCTGCTCCAATTTTTTTTCCCTCTCCCTTCCCACTTGCAGCATCAATTTTAAATAATCAGAAATCCGTACCTCTAATAAGGGTTTTCCAATTTCTTAAGTTTTTCAATGTCCAGGAACCCTTTTGTCCCTTAGCTTCAACTTTCAGAATAATTCACCTTCAATGTCCAAACATATTTCATATCTGCTGTTTCCATGGGGTGGGAGAGTGAAAAAAAAAAGTTTCCTTTAACAGCTTCTCCGCCGCTTTCGATCTTCTTAGGGATACAATGTATCCTCCAGCAATTCAAACAGCTCAGTTCCAACAAATTTGAAAGATGTTGATTGACCCAGCTCAGACAGCACTTTCACTCTTCTTGCTTCCTCCAGCACAATCTTACCTGGTTGCTGGCTTCTTTGTGGCAGCCATTGCTGACCGCCGTTCCACCGCCTTGGGAAAAAGGGGTTTTTCAGGACGAGGAGGGGGTCTGCGACACCCCCAACCCCCTGTCCGGCTCCCCTCTCTCTTCAGCTGTCCCTACAGAGCAGCCATATCCCCCTGACCCATCTGGATCGGGGGTACCTCGGTGGCTAGCACAGCAGGAATTGCGAGCGGTCGCGACTTCCTGCTGCCCCAAAGCCACGCGAAACCAGAAAGTTCTGCTCATTTATCTATAGACTGTAGCTGCCACTGGTAGTCTGCCGCTGGTAGAAAAAGTGGCACATATTTTTACATTGATAAGGGCTATTGTGAATCAGAAGAAATGGTGAAGACAGTAGAACAATACTTACCTGGCTTGTTTCCACTTTGACCATTCTAGCAGAGAATTCTAGCTGTCTGGGGCCATTGAGAGATTGAACACACTGCTGTTACCATCATATTCTCTTTTTCACAATAACTCCCTCTAATGTACTTATCAAAAGTGTGATCTAGATATTATAATGAGAAAGATAATGCTAGCAGTAGTATCAGTTGCTAGGACTCTCTTATTAATTGCCTTTATATTATTTTATATTGCTCAGTACAATTAAATATAGAGTTGTTTGTAATAGTTACCTGGATTATTTCATGCTGATACTCATGTCATACTCATCTCAATCAGGGAAGAGAATATAGTATCTTTCAAAGAAGGCTTAGTTTTATTAGATTATCCAGTTCAGAAGAATTTTGAATAATTTTGAGAATGTTTTAAGGTCACCTTTCAGTACATTTCTATATTTGCTGCTCTAATGAATGTGCATTTGACTGAAGATTATCTCCAATAATTCAGTTGTTGACTGTAAGATAGACTGAAATAAGTTTTTCTTCTTTAGTTTGCAAAATCCATCAGAATACTCAAAGGACTAAACAAACTGCAAACATAACTGCATGATAAACATCACACACCTGCAGTCTAAAATTATAACTAATTGGCAGTTGAGCAATAATATTGCTAAATGTCACTTTCAAAACTGAATTGTTAAAATCTTTTTTCAGAAATATATTACCTCCACGGTTAAATTAGAGAGTGTAAAATAACCACTTAGAGCTCTCTTCAAATGCTTTCAGTTCTAAGTGTTCTCAGAGGAAGAGCCATTTCTTTTTATCATAAATATGAAAATCAATCCCATCATATTTAAGCAGAAGGTAAAGAACAAGATATTAATCAGCTAAAACATCACAAGGATTCCAGACTTTAAGAATGATTGAGAGAAACAAGTTTTTTTATTTTCCATTATCTCTTGATCTTCTCTTCTCTCTCTAAATTTTTGACATTTGGTTAACCCAAGAACAATTCATTTTGCCTGTTATAACTCAATTTATACAGCCATTCATGGAACGTAATTTCCTTCAGTTTGGCTGCAACAGTTTTCCATGTTTTGAAACCAGCATTTTGGCAAACCCTTCAAGAGAAAGTTGTTTATGCTTCCTTTATGAAGCTGATTGTTTCTAAAATGCTTTTCAATAAAATATTTATGGAAAGTATATGTTTAAAGAAAATGAAAAGGGTTCAGATAATATGCTTTATCCAGAGTCCATTGGAGTTAAGCACATGCTATAAACTCCACAATCCTTAAAAATAGCTATTGACATTTATGTGACAAATTCATCTTCCGATTATGGACAACACAATTTGCAATGGATATTATCATGCTCTGAGAAGGGATCAGGAAATTATGGGTAAAACTTAATGAGTGCCTTCCAACCTGGAGTTCTCCCAGTGAGATAGGAGTGAAACTCCAAGAATGCCCAGTAAGAGGGGGAAGCAACATGTTTAAAAGTTTGCCTAAAAATTTAAATTCAGATTCCACAGCACAGAAATGTTAAAACTTAATTCTTCAACAAAAGTGTTTCTACATTAATGTTTTGTGTAAATGTTTGCTTCCTAACCAGAATAAAACATATTGTGACAGTCTGCACTTGTTTTATTTGGATCAATAGGTTAAAATCAATAACTTACCAAATGGAGAATCGGAAGACAAAAGAGTCAGCAATTGATTTCTCTTTTATGTTGTTTGTTGTTCTACTCCTTAGCTACACCATTAATCTTGAGATCTATCCTATAGCTAGCTCATCAGGCATGCACATAAGTCTGAATGTACTATATTCAGAATTAGCAGGCTCATGCAAGGGCTTAATCACTTACACATATTTATTAGAATCATATCAAATTCTATTTGACCTTAGCTAATTGCCAGAGAAAAGGAAAAGTTGATAATGAACTGTTCACATAATATGCCTGGTCTTTTCCTTTAATCTGTTTAAGTAACCAAAGGTGGTACCTGATTTAAAGAAAAAAAATCAAACTTATATAAACTTTATAATTTATAATTTATATAAACTTATAATTTTTACAACTTCTAGTGATAGAACTATGTGGATTATATCCAAACTTTTTTTAAAAAAAACAGTTTATGTTATTTGCATTTATAATGAATGGACAGTGAATAATACTCATATTCATATACATAAATATAGAAAAATGATCTAAAGAATCTGCATTGAGAAATTGAGACAAGCACCGGAATGTTAGCCAAAACTATCCCTTAGACATCTTCTAAGTGTTATGCAGCCCTGTCTTCTCCAAGGTTCTATGGCAAGGGTCTCTGTTCCAAACTAGCAGGCTCGTAAGCCTGCAAACCTGACTGGCCCTTTACACAGCAGGCTCGTAATCGTAATCCTGCATATTTGATTGGTCCGTGAACAGCGAGTCATGATTGGTCATTCCAGACTAATCTGATTGGCTAGTTAATGGGCTACCGCAATTGGATGCTCCAAGCGCGGCAAACTTAAACCATTGGATGCTATGACAGCAGCCAGCTCTATAAAAGGAGCTGCTGCTGTCAGGCTCTTTGCTCTGTTTTCCTGAAGTCACAATAAAGAGTTGAAGTCACTATTCGTTGTCTCGTCTCCATTATTACGCCCACTCTCCAGGACAGAACACTGGTGACGAGGGTGGGATGTGGAGACAATAGAGCTGACTGAGCACTCACAAAGCATTGACAGAGCACATGGCAGACATCGCGCAAATATCGGCAGAATGGCCAGTAGCGCTATACCACCTGCTCCATTTGATCCAGCAAATGAAGATTGGGATTTGTATATGGACAGGTTTTAAATGTTCCTGGAAACCAACAATCTGAAGGATGCTACGCCTGGCAAGAAATGCATGGGTTTCCTAACACATTGCGGACCCGCTGTTTTCAAAATGGCAAAAGTGCTAGCAAAACCAGTTGAAGTCAGAACCATGGATTGGGACACCCTTGCTCCCATCCTCAGAGCTCATTATGCCCCAGCAGTCCCAACCCTCATCAGAAGACACAAGTTTTACCAGAGGGACCAACGGGAAAGCGAGAGTGTTGGGGACTTTGTAGCTTACCTAAGGAATTTGGGTGGACTATGTGGTTTTGCAAATCTGGAAGAAGCCATGAGGGATCGGATTGTCCTTGGTCTAAGAGACTTCATCACCCAAAGTAAGATTATGGCGAAGGGAGACATCACCCTCACCGATGCCATAGCGGATGCTACTGCAGCAAAAGCAACCAGGAAATCAGCAACCCGAATGCGCCGAGCGAATGGGGCCAACCGCCAACTCGCCAGTGACACTACAATACCCACAGAGAGACACACAACAACAGCCCACCACAAAGACATCAAGTCCTCCTCAGAAAGTGAAGAGGAAGAAGTCAACAGACTCAGATCAGAGCGCAATCAGCGAGACCAGCAAGGTTGTAAAACCAATTTTAAATGCGCCGGATGCAGGGGAAACCACCCACGAGCAGACTGCAGGTTTCTAGATGCCATCTGTCGTTCCTGTGATAAAAGGGGCCACATCACCAAAGTGTGCAGGAGCAAATGAGGATCCAGCCCCAAGAGAAACGAAAATAGCTTCCAGCAGACATCAGGCAACCACCCATCAAACAGGGACCGCCCAAACCACCACTGGAGCCAGTACAACAGAAACCGAATGTTTGCTACCACTACCAGATGAGAGGAGGCACATCAGACCATCACCATCGGCCACTCTTCATCAGTGGATGCAAAAAAAATCCGGGTAAAGTTCACCATTGAAAATAAACCGTGCATCATGGAAGTCGACTCCGGGTCTTCCCTATCGATGATCTCCTGGAAAACCCTCAAGCAGCTGATCCCTGACATCCGCCGCCAGGAACTCAGCACTCAGAGACTCATATTAAAGGACTACCAAGGCAATTGAATTCTGGTTGCTGGTTCCAGCCACGTTCAGGTCTCGTTTAAAGACCACACCGCAACTCTACCTCTCACCGTAGTCGACAGAAACCAATTCAGTTTATTGGGATTGCAGTGGTTCGCTCCATTAGGAATTGAATTGGCAGGCATCAACCAGACCGTAAGCGAAGACTGGGAGGCGGCCCTCATCCGGGACTTTCAAGAAGTTTTCACCGAGCAACTAGGCAAGTACAAGGGGTCCCCCATTTCATTTAATCTCTGCCCTGATATCGCACCCATTTGTTTAAAGCCACGCCGAGTTCCCTTTGCCCTCAAACCAAAAATTGATGAGCAATTGGACAAATTAATTGCACAAGGCGTGTTAGAACCCATCGACCACGCCTGATGGGAGACCCCAATTGTAACCCCCATAAAACCTGACGGATCTTTGAGAATCTGTGGGGATTACAAGGCCACTCTGAATCACGCACTTCAACAGAACGCCTATCCAGTTCCCGTGGTCCAACACCTTCTTCACTCTCTTGGGGGCGGAAAAGTATTCGCGAAGCTTGACCTGGCCCAAACATATCAGCAGCTGCCAGTAGACGCAAAGACTGCAGAAGTCCAAACCATAGTCATGCACAGGGGTGCGTTCAAATGTAATAGACTCCAGTTCGGAGTAAGCGTAGCACCTGGCATTTTTCAAAGTTTGATGGAAAGGTTGCTGCAGGGTATAAAGGGAGTTGTACCCTACTTCGATGATGTGTTGATAGCTGCCCCTACAAGAAGTCAGTTAGAAAAGCGCCTAAGAACTGTCCTACAAAAATTCCAGGACACAGGACTCAAAGTCAAGAAGGAAAAGTGCCAATTATGCACTGAGAGGGTTGAGTTTCTTGGCTACCTTCTTGACAAACAAGGAATTCACCCCACCGAAAAGAAATTGGCTGTTATTAAAAATGCTCCAAGACCTAGAAATAAGACAGACTTCCAAGCCTTCCTGGATCTCATCAATTTTTATAACATCTTCCTACCCCAGAAGGCAACTGTTGCTGAACCCCTGCATAGGTTACTCAACAAGAAGGCTTCCTGGTTTTTGGGGACGTCGAGAGGAGCAGGCTTTCCAGCAAGTCAAAGACCTTTTAACATCAGATGAAGCGTTAAACCAATATAACGAAACACTACCCTTGACTGTAACTTGTGATGCCTCACCTTTCGGGGTAGGAGCCATCCTGAGCCATGTTTTACCAAACGGTACGGAGGTGCCTATCACATTCTTTTCAAGAACTTTATCTAAAACTAAAAGGAACTATAGTCAGTTAGATAAAGAAGCCCTTACTATTGTATCCGCAATTAAAAGATTCCACAAATACGTGTATGGAAGATCCTTTTCCATAATCACAGACCACAAGCCATTGCTTGGCATTTTGGCAGGGGATAAACCAACTCCCCTCATCCTATCGCCAAGAATGACATGATGGTCGGAGTTCCTTGCCACCTACGACTACCAGTTAAGACATCGACCGGGGAAAGCCATTCCCCATGCTGACGCCTTAAGCCATTCGCCAGTACCAGAGTTCCTAGACAACCCAGCTCCTACCCTATCCACGCTACAAATCGAGACGCTTCCCTCACCTCCACTAACTGCGCAGGATATCGCATTGGAAACAAAAAAAGACCCTTGTTTGGCGTGAGTCCTCAGCTGGGTGGAGAGGGGATGGCCAGAAATCGAACCCAGCGACACATTCAAACCCTTTAAAAACAGACAAATATAACTCTTCTCACAAAAAGGATGCGTGTTGTGGGGAGACCGAGTAGCCATCCCAGAAAAACTACAAAAGAAAGTCCTGAAAGTGCTGCATGATGGACACCCGGGCATCATGCGAAGGAAAGCACTGGCAAGGAGCTACGCCTGGTGGCCAGGTATGGACAGACAAATCGAAGCCTGGGTTGCCACCTGTAGCAAATGCCAAGAAACACGTTCGGCTCCACCAAAAGCACCACCAACAGAATGGGAAACGACCAGGGATCCATGGTCCGGTATCCACATCGATTTTGCGGGACCTACAAAAGGACATACTTTTCTAATAACAATAGATACCTACTCAAACTGGCTTGAGCTGAACACGATGAAGACCACCACCACAGATGCGATCATCAAAAAATTGAACAGACTATTTGTAACATACGGATTCCCAGATGTATTGGTTTCTGACAATGGCCAGCAGTTTACTGCCTTGGCGTTTGAACAATACCTAGTGGACCAAAAGATACACCATGCCTTGACATCACCTGCTCACCCGGTGGCCAATGGCAGGTCTGAATGAATGGTTCAGTTCACTAAAACAACCTTACACAAAATGTATCAAGGGAACATCCTCAACAGTCACCAGGATGCTCCTCCTCCAACAAATTACACCAAACAGCACCACAAACAAAAGCCCAGCCGAACTCCTGATCAGCAGGAAACTTAGATCACATTTGGACTGTATACACCCTGCCTACACCCCAGAAAAGCTCCTGGGTTCCAGCAGCAGACATCGCACATTTCAGGTAGGAGACCTCGTATTCGCAAAGAACTTTACTGGTGACCCATTGTGAGTCCCTGCCAAAATAACACAAATTACGGGCCCCCGTTCCTACCAATTAGAAACCATGGATGGAAAATTGTGGAAACACCACATAGACCAGCTGCGTTCCAGGCTGACAACTACTTCCTCCACAAACTCTGAACTCAGAACCAGAGGGGGAAGGGAAACCGAGGATTTTGAAAATGAACTAATACCTGGTCCTACACACGCAAACCCACAGTCCGCACAATCAAGCCCAGCATGTTCACCAGCTGAAGAGGAGCCGTGGCAGATGATCATCTCTCCAGGCAGCATCAGCCGGGCAGGGTCAGCGAGTCCAGAGGATCCAGATAACAGAAGTGAAGGAAACGTTGAAGGTATCCCCGAGTCACCTTCGAGGTTACCCAGCACAGAAGCCAAGTCACCTTTACAGCAGGACATGGTGGGCAGTCCACCAGAGCCAGCGGCCGAGTAAGAACAGGTGGAACAATGCAAATCAGGTAGATAGGTGTGAAGACCTGCCTACCTGCACGAATACATCACCCCACCCCTGAGACGGAACCTAGAGGGGAGGGGTGTTCCGAACTAGCAGGCTCGTAAGCCTGCAAACCTGACTGGCCCTTTACACAGCAGGCTCGTAATCCTGCATATTTGATTGGTCCGTGAACAGCGAGTCGTGATTGGTCATTATGGACTAATCTGATTGACTAGTTAACAGGCTTCCGCGATTGGACGCTCCAAGCACAGCAAACTTAAACCATTGGTTGCTACGACAGCAGCCAGCTCTATAAAAGAAGCTGCTGCTGTCAGGCTCTTTGCTCTGTTTTCCTGAAGTCACAATAAAGAGTTGAAATCATTATTTGATGTCTCGTCTCCGTTATTGCGCCCGCTCTCCAGGACAGAACAGTCTCAAACTCACAGTCCACAGGCTGGATGCATCACATGCTGGCCATGCCCACCCTTAGTTTAGTGAAGGGAGAAAGTTGTGATATGGCACATGACAACATATCATTGCAAGTTTAACACCCCTACTCTATGGAAAAGCATGGCCTTCACTGCATGCATGGTTAAAGAGAAGAATCCAGTTTTGCAAGCTGTTCCAGAATGAAGAGTTTACAGCACAGTTCAGTTGATGTGTCAATGAAATCTGCATTAATTGACATTTTAATATTGTGGTCAGTTCTTAATCCCTCTGATACATGATTTGCATCAGCAACAGATAGTTAGGACTGTAGAAAAAACAATTGCAACCAGCCTGCCTTCCACTGTATACTGTATGAACCAGAAAGAGGACTGAGAAAATATCTGAAGACCCCTTACATCCTAGACATAAACTGTTTCAACTCCTTCCCTCAGGATGCTGCTATAGGACACTACATGACAAAATAATTAGACACAAAGACAATTTTGTCATGTCATCACTCTGTGAAACACCTAAATCCCACAGCAATTTCTTAGGCCTAAAGATATTTACCTGTGTAATAAGGCTGTATTACTATTACCCTTCTCATCTTTCCTATTACCCTTTTCTATTGTTATCTTATTATTATCATTTTGTTGTTTGTATTTACACTGAGAGCTTATGCACCAGAGGCAAATTCCTAGTGTGTCCAATCACACTTTCCCAATAAAAAGAATTAAGAATTTTCTATAATAAACTTTCTCTGCTATACTTTCATTTTTCAAACCATAAATAAACATACTAAAATAACATTCCATATATTTTCAGCCCTAGGAAATAAAGAAATTAAAGCTGAGCTAAAGCAGCCATTATATCAGCTTTCTCATAATAGTGCACAATTTTAATACACCGATTAGTAATTCAAGCACATTACTCTATCAGAACTGATCCACAGATCAGTGCCTCCTCCCATTGGTACAAGGAAAGCAATCTGCAATTGTTCATTTTATATCACTTTCTTCAGTGATCACCCTGTATTTTCAACAGCTTGAAGAGGCTTCTAGTTAACAGCTTGAAGAGGCTTCCTCTAAGCATAATCTTTGAAAAATCTTTCAGGACCAACTTTTTGCCAAAAGTATGGTCACAAGCCACGGTCATCCCCATCTTCAGAAAGGGAGACCCCAGCCTAGTTGAAAATTACAGACCAATCTCTTTATGCTGCGTCACCTGTGAAGTCATGGAATCAATTATTAACCAATCCATCATCCTCCACTTAGAAACAAACAACCTACTCTCTAATAAACAATTTGGTTTCAGGAAAAAACTATCCTGTAATCTGCAACTCTTACACTACAAAAACATATGGACTACACAACTCGATCAGGGCAAAGCAATAGATGCAATCTACATAGACTTCTGTAAAGCCTTTGATTCAGTGGTACACGACAAACTACTCCTAAAACTAAAATCTTACGGAATCTCTCGACACCTGCATTCCTGTCCAATAGAAAACAAATGGTCAAAATTGGGAGCATCCTATCAAATTCTGTCCCTGTCAACAGTGGTGTCCCCCAAGGCAGTGTTCTAGAACCAACCCTTTTCATACTCTACAAAAATGACCTCTGTGATCATAACAAGAGCAACTGCGTTCTCTTTGCTGATGATGTAAAGCTATTCAACACCACAGACAATACTGCTATCCTTCAAAAAGACATCGACTATGTATCAGAATGGTCAAACAAATGGCAACTTCAAATCTCAACAAATAAATGCTCTGTCTTACATATTGGCAACAAAAATTAGAAAATAAAATACAGGCTGAATAATCAAGACCTTATTGATGATCCAAACTCTGTCAAGGATCTTGGAGTACTCATCTCAAATGACCTAAGTGCTAAAGCCCACTGTAACTACATAGCCAAAAAGGCGTTAAAAGATGTTAACCTAATCTTACGTAGCTTTTTCTCTGGTAATATCACACTACTAACTAGAGCATTCAAAACATTTGCTAGACCAATACTCGAATACAGCTCATCAGTCTGGAACCCACATTATGTATCTGATATTAACACAGTTGAGAAAGTCCAGAAATATTTCACAAGAAGAGTTCTTCATTCCTCTACTCATTGCAGAATACTTCATGCCATCAGACTCGAAATTCTAGACCTAGAAAACCTAGAACTATGCCACTTTCGATCTGATCTAAATATAATATATAAAAACATACATTGCAATATCCTACCTGTCAATGAATACTTCAGCTTCAACCATAACAACACAAGAGCAAACAATAGATACAAACTCAAAGTTAATCACACCAAACTTGATTGCAAGAAATACGACTTCAGCAACAGAGTGGTCAATGTCTGGAATACTCTACCTGACTCTGGTTTCTTCCCCAAACCCCAAAAACTTTAACCTTAGACTGTCTACTATTGACCTCACCCTAAGAGGTCTGTAGGAGGCGTGCATAAGTGCACCAACGTGCCTACCATCCCTGTGCTATTGTTTCTTTTATTTTTTATTTTTCTAATGTGTATCCATGTATTCATAACTATGTTTTTACTTATACCTATTATCTTGTAAGCAATTGACAAAATAAATAAATAAATAAATAATTCCTTTTAATGCTTGAAGATTTTAGATTTTCCCATATGTATACTTTTGATTTTGAAAAAGCTAGGTTGAAGATGCATGTCAACACAAAGCATCCTATCAAGACAAATTGCATTTGCTCTAAAAGATTTATGCATAGAATTTAAGCTATTGGATTCTTGTGGATAATGTTATCCTCCATTTGACCATAGTGATTGTTTAATGCTCTGTCTAGGTCATTTTTACTGCTGGTGTGATTGGTGGGTGCCTATATGTTTATTCCTCCTGGTCTGGGAACACAAAAACAAAGAACTAGCACTAATAGAAGATAATATATATCGAGAGAGAGCTCAGGTTTAACTGTGGTGTCCTTGATGTTGTCTGAACTTGTTTCTTTACTTCCATTACTTGATTCTATAATATCATCAGTACTTCTGATCAGGTCACTGACAATGTTCCCTAGTCATGTAATGAAATCTCTGCAAGCACACAGTTCAGGTCATAAAGCACCAGGGACTCCACAACACACCACTCTTCTTTTTTTTTTTTTTTCCTATTATTTTGAAAGGTTTGAAAACTTGTATGTGTAGCTTGGAAGTTCACATAATTCTATTACTTTCATCATAGTATGTTGGCAGATTTAATTTAATTACTTCAATATCCAATACAAAATTCCAGAATGTGCTTCTTCTGAATCTTCTTCAAAAAAGGAATGCAAATTCACTTGTTTCCTAAAATATGGCATAACAATTAATTAACAGAATTCTTCTTTCCTTGCTTCTTTATTTCTCAGTAGCACAACTCTCAAATTATTTGAAAGTCAGTGCTTAAAACACAACATGTAAATAATCTCTTAAAACAGAATTATGCTGTTAATTTAGTATATAGCAATTTAATTTAGTATATATCTTAAAAGATAAGAAATGCTATAATACTATAATATGTTCCAAATTTTAGATTTTATAAAATTAAATAAAGATTAAATATTATTATTTATGTGTTAATTAAATAAATAAAGACTATAAGCAAAGACATAAATTCTTGGGTATGAAAAGCAGCTAGGTGATTTGGGGCTAGTCATTCTCACTTAATCTTAGACAAGATGATAAATCACCTCTCAAAATATTACCAAGGAAACTACAAGAACTTTCTCCTATGGCAGTTTGGCATTAAATTTGATTGAAAGTACCCACCTGTACATATAGAAAGATAAATTCTGCTACTTTGTATAAACATGTTTTTAGAAAAGTTAAAAAAAATATGAATTTTTATTTAATTTTTACTTTTATGTAATACAAAATAAAAATGTATATATTATATACAGTGGTAACTTGATATTCAACTGCTTTGAAACTTATCAAATTTGGTACTCAGCACATTTAGATGTGATTTTTTTCCCCAGTACTCAGTTGTTTGGTACTCAATGCACAAGTTAGAACTTGTCAGAGTTAACTGCCTTGTGACATATTCTTCCTTATGGGAAAAATGTGTTTGGTATTCATAGTTTTTGGTACCCATTGCACTTCCTAGAACCAATTAACAATGAGAATCACTGCATTCATAATAAATCCCAAGCAAAAACCAGGTAAATCTACCCTCTATTATAAAGTTACTTAATGTTTGGTCTGACTACAACTGTGGAGTCTTCCAAATAGCCTGTATCTGATTTCCGAAGAATTAAAATCATTCAGTATTGGAAAAATCTTTGTGTTTCACAATTCTTGTGTATAGATTAAGGAAGATGACCCTAAGGCAGACATACAAGTTTCATTTCTTAAGCAAAAGAGAGTGAAACATTTTACATGTACAACAAAACAACATTTGGAAGCATCTTAGGTAACAATCCCGGTGGTGCAGTGGTAAGAATGTACTATTACAGGCTAACTCTGCCCATAGACTTGAGTTTGCTCTTGACTGGCTCAAGACTGAATCAATCAACCTTTCATCGTTTTGCGGTCAGTAAAATGAGAACCCAGATTGTTGGGGACAATATGCTGACATTGTAAATGCCCAGAGAGTGTTGTAAAGCACAATGGGTTTTGCTGCTGCTAACTTGGATAGTTTCCTAATTCACTAAGCTTTAAGAAGCAGTTGGAGAAAGTAAAGTTATTCGAACAAATTTTGAAGACAAAATGAAAATGAAACAAAAATATGTCAGTGGATTAAATTATTAATGGAAATGAAGATAGGCACCCTCTTCTCCAAATCTGACAAGGTCTCTGTTCCATCAGACCTTGGCAAATTGTGTTCTCTTGAAGGTACATATCTCTCTTGTAAATGGAATAGAAGTAAACGGCAGTGCAAAAGATGATATTGGGATATCATAATTATCATCATCATCATCATCTGACATACCACATTCTCTGTCTTTTGTTCTCTTTTTTCTTTCCTACCCATCTTCTTTCCCTTTCTACTAGCAATATCTTTAAAAAGAAGCAATATCAAACCTGACAAGCACCAGCAGATTCTTCAAAGACTGAAGAGGGTACATAACAATAGACAAGCAAACTACCCACATTGAATTAGTCTGAAACAGAAAACAATTGTTTTGATTAATTTAGAACCATCTACTGCCATAGAAAATTGCAAAATAAAATTACATGGTTGTACTTTTTATAATAAAAAATCATCTAAAATTATTATTATGTAAACAGAGATATACTATCACATTTGTCTATGTGGACTTCTTTTATTTCTACTGAAAATTTGTTAGCTTCAATACAAGTAAATTATTCAAATAAAATATTTTCTTTTTCTGGATTTTTTTTTTCAAACAGTAAATCAAGTAACATTGCATTGAAAGTAATTTACCAGATGTATAAGTATATATTTGCAGCCTTTATAGCTTAAAAAGGGAATGAGCAAGCCCTGACCTGTTCTCTTTCATTTCGCTAATAATGATATCATCTTCTTCCAGTAATAAATAAAGAAAAAGCAGTTTTGTGCTGTATTTCAGCTCTGAAGAAAATGCTTCCTGGTAGCTATTATATTAACTTTCTCTAACTTATCATTTTTCTATATAAACTGTTAGTTAGATGAATTTGAACAGAATAAATGTCATTTATAAGTAACTATAGTTCTTTGATAAACTTGATAGAATCTTATTCCGTTTCCTAATTCCTGCTAATTTAATGTGACCTTTCCCCATTCTAGTCTAGCAATAGCAATATTTTAGCATAGAAGTGTGTGATTGTGAGAGTGGGGAATATTTTGAGTTGCAAAGTCAGAGAAATATTACCTCCACAAACTTTCTCATAAAAATGTCAATTCTACAGGCTTATATACCTATAGTGTAGAAGGGCAAAATTGGCCATGATTATATGAGCCTCTTCCAGTGATTAGGAGCATTCATCCAGAATAATTGTGGACTCCTGATAGTATACCAACAATGTAAGTGCTTAGCAGCAGTTTTTTAAAAACTCCCAGATGTTGTCTTGGATTTAGTGTTCTAAGACTGCTGGTTATGAGTGACTTTAACCTTTCTGCCATGAGAGGGAAGTCCAAAATAGCTCCTGACTCTATGAACTCTACATTGACTATAGCTTATCACAAATAATTATGTCCCCAATACATGCAGATAAGAATATGTTTGATGTGGACTTTACTTTGGAGAAGATTATATACAAGCTGACATTGTATGTTATTCACAAAAACAGAACAAATACTCAGATATATTAATGTTGCAGCCAATAGTTGATAATGATTGCAGTTTCTTAGGCAAGACCATAAATAATTGCATACATACAATGACTAAACCTGAAACAAATTCTTACAAATAATAAGAAGCAACAGAACAATCATGCTAACATGAGAATCAAGTCCTGCAACACATTCACACAAACAGCTCCATCATAGGCCACAAAAAATACAGAAGCAAGATAAGAGGCTTCTCATGCTCTTCTTGTACTGTAATATACTGTATACCATAATATGTTGAAAGTGTCTTCCTAGATTCTGGTGAGGTCCTATGTTGAGGTTCTATATCAAGGCCTGAAGACTGTGCAAGTATGAATGGTAAGAAAGAGACTAAGAATGACAAGACTAAGTAGCTATAGATATTTAGGTCCCCTGAATCTGTAAATTTGATCTTGTATTTAGCTTGTCATTTATAGCTAGAACACAGTTTGTAGGTCATTTTGGATGTCAATAGCAGGTACAATTGTGGTCAAAAAGACCTATGTGAAGGTATATGTAGAATGTGCCATTTCATCCTTCCTTGGACCAAAGGGTCCTTTAGGTAGTAACTTATACTGCCTTGAAAATTACTTGGAAATAATAACTGGTCCTGAATGAGTGTGGGCAGTGACAGACCATACAATTCCACTGCTCTGCAAGCTGCATTGCTTACCAATTGATTTCTGACTGCAATTCATAGGATATAGTTATCTAAGGACCATCTGTGTCTAATTGTTGTATTCATGTAATGAGATCATGCAGAATAGATGCACTTAGATCTTATTGATTAAGAAGTACCATAAAGTGAGACTCAGGAAATTAACAAGAGAGATCAGAACAGCAAAAAGAAGCTACTCTGAAAAGCTGAGAAATCAGCTCTCAACAAATGAACCAACAAATGTGTAGAAAATTGTTAAAAATATCACTGGTTTCAGCAAACCTCCTTTCCATGATGAAAGGAATAAACAACTGGAAGATCACCTGAATGTGTTTCACTGTAGGTTTGAGAGGAAACCATTGTCAACTATCACCACAATCTCCATCTCAGATACACCAACAACAGCCAAGTGTCCTACAACTGACTGAATCCCTTTGCCTTGCCCTGCCCTGCCCTGCCCTGCCCCCCCCCCTAAAATCTCTGGTGATAACAGAAAAAAATGTGTGACATCTATTTCACAGACAAAACAAAAGCCTGAAAAAGCACCAGGCCCAGACAAGGTAACTCCTTCTTGTTTGAAAGCTTATGCTGACCAACTGGCCCCTATCTTCACCCACATCTTTAATAAATCACTAGAGAAGTATTATGTTCTTTCTTGCTTCAAATGCTCTACTATCATCCCAGTGCCAAAGAAACCCTCCATCAAGGAGCTGAATGACAACAGACTGGTTACTCTGACATCTGTAGTTTTGAAAACCTTTGAAGGGTTAGTGCTGGCCTACCTGAAAACCATCGCAGATCCACTGTTAGACCCCTTGCAATTTGCCTTCAAAGCAAATAGGATGGCAAATAATGCTGTGAATATGGCTATGCATTACATCTTATGGACCTATGCAAGGGTCCTTTTTGTAGACTTCAGCTTGACATCCAATACCATTGTTCCAAATATTCTTCTAACTAAACTGATTCAGCTAGCCATGCCTGACCATACTTGTAAGTGGATCATAACAGATAGAAAGCATCACTTCCTAACAGATAGAAAGCATCAGGTGAAGTTAGGCAAACTCACATCAGATACTTGTACAAGTAGCATAACCCCCCACCCCACCGCCAATGTTGTGTGTTTGCTCCACTTTTCTTTTATCTATATACCAATGACTGCATCTCAAAGGATCTCTCTGCTAAAGTACTGAAGTTTATGGATGATATAACATTGATTGGTCTTATTAGAGACAATGATGAATCCCCATACATATAAGAAGTTGAATAACTAGCCTTGTGGTGCAGCCAGAGAAATCTTGAACTGAACACACTCAAAATTGTAAAAAATGAAAATAGGTTTTAGGACACCTATCACCTCTTACAATACTAGACAACACCATATCAACAGTAGATATCTTCAAGTTTTTAGGTTCTAAAATATCTGAAGACTTAAAATCAGGGGTAGGATTCTACCAATTTGCACCTATTCGCTAGAACCGGTTGTTAACATTCTAAGCAGTTCAGATAACCAGTTGTTAGAAGAAATTACTGCCCTAATCCTGTAAGGAAGGCAGGAAAGAAATATTCTGGTCTTGCTTACAGAAACTGCCTCTCCGTTAACCCTTATTACATTCTTGGCAGGACTGGACTTCCTGTCTCTGGAACATCTCTGGAGTTTTTATTTTTCTTCCTTTACTAGTACTTTGCTTGTGTCGAGTGACCACTCAAAGTTACAATGGCACTGAAAAAAATGACTTATGACTGTTTTTCACACTTACGACTGTTGCAGCATCCCCACAGTCATGAGAGGCCAGGCAAGGAGATGCGTGACTCAATGTGAGTGATGTTGAGTTTGCCACACCTAGCCAGTAACATGACCACCAAGCCATGTCCACCCAATCACATGACCACCAAGCCACACCCACTAACTAAGCCACACCCATAGAACCAGTTGTTAAAAATTTGAATCCCACCCCTGCTTAAAATGGATACCTAACATCAAAAATGTCATCAAAAAAGTGTAACAAATAATGTTTTTCCTGTGGCAACTCAGAAAACTGGGATTGCCCGAGGATCTGCTGATACAGTTCCACAAAGGAATTACTGAGTCTGTCTTTTACATCTCTATAACTGTCTGGTTTGGCACTGCAACTAAATGAGACAGACACAAAAACATGAATAGTTAGAACTGCAGAAAAGACCATTGCTATCAGCCTGCCTTCCATATTGCACCAGCAAGAAAAAGGCCTATGAAAATGTTTACAGATCCCTCACATCTTGGACATAAACTGTTTCAACTTCTTCCCTCTAGATGATGTGATATGGCATTGCACTCCAAAACAACTTGACACAAGGACAGTTTTTTATGCTATGCTATGCTGAACAACTAATTCCCACAACACTGTCAAAGTACATAGTAGAGCTATAGTAGAGCTACTATAGAAGAGCTACTATAGAGCTACTACATAGAGCTACTATTCTCATTTTTCCTATTACCTATTTTCTTATTTTCTTATGACTATAACTTTGTTGCTTGTATCTTACAATTTATATTAGGTTTTTTTTTTACTTAGTAACCTAGTATGATTTATGTTGATTGTTTATTTAGTATCCTTTGACCATCACTGAGTGTTGTATATTATGATTTTCAATGAATGTGTTTTATGATTATGATCATGATTTATCACTTGTTTGTATGGACACTGAGAGCTTATGCATGGGAAACAAATTCCTTGTGTGTCCGATCACGCAGCCAATAAAGAATTTTATTCTATTAATTGATAAGGCATTTAATACCCTCTAAATACACTTCAGAGGATTTTCTCCAGCCTATTCACATACATACACTACAAATAAACTTTATGTTCAAGGAATTAAAAACAATGACTAGATTGTTGTTAGTCAAAGTGACTAATTTTGTTAATCAAAGAACAATAAAAACAAAACTCCCTTCCTTCCTGTTTATTGTCAATATGGCTCATATGTCTGATCTTCTCTCCAAGAAAACATGTTTTTCCCCTATTTTATACAAATTTCATGAACTGTTGTCCAAGCACAGTGAAATATAATTTGAGATATTAATATTGCATTTCAAAAAGGATTTCAGCTGGAAAAGATTTAGCAAAATGTTGAAAAGATAAGACAACTCTCTCCGCAATGAATAGCACTATGTCTAACGTGTTTTAGCCTACAAAGAAAGTGAATTAAAGGGGAGATGATAAACATTTATAAAAGCATGCACTGCACAGTAAACGCTCATATAAATACAAATTTCTCATGGGAGAGACAAAGAGCCACCCACTGAAATTAATTATGGAAAAATTCAGGTCTGACAAAATGTTTATTTTCCGCCTCACACAGTCAAACTACAGAATTCACTGTGATCAAAGCCATCAGCTTAGATACTTTTAAAAAGTACTAGACAAATAACACAGAAAACAAGGCTATAATACATTAACCAGGATGAATGGATGTTATCCTGTGAATCACATGCACCATAGCTCAATATTAGTTATACAACACTGAAGAGGGCTGTCGCTGAAATGCCAGGGCTATGAACTTTTCTTGACCACAGTGTATCCTAGAATGTTGACTTAAGTATTCTTTTGGCCTGATCTAGTGGATATATTGTCACATCCTTTATTCATTTTTTTTAGTTGCAGGGATTGGTATATTTTCTTTTCTTCTCTTTTATATATATATGTCAGATGCTTGAAAGAAATAAAACAGAATGTGCTGATAGCAATGATGTATTTCCTTGTGCACAGCAAGACATCAAATGTTTCATCTGTGCTGAGCTTGGAAGAGTTCTGCTGTTTGCAACAAGAAATTTATTAATTCTGTCAAGGTTCATATCACTTGAACAGTTTCAGTAGCACTAGATATGACAATCATTATAAGGATATTAACAGATGTAAATCCCACTGGCTTTAGTTGGTTTACTTACAGATACATGCATACTTATATGGACATATTGTCATTTATAAATAAAGATCAAGCAAGTTTTAGAAAATTGTTAAATTCTAAAAACAATCCTTCTCATCAAAAATATATACTTAAAAAGGAACTAGCTGGAGAACTCTGAGGACATTTTCTCAATTATTTCTGAGAAACGTGGGTCTCATCTTCAAGAAAGTAAGAATAATTATTCAAATAATAGAACTTAATAGAAGTACCTAAATTATTTTCAAACAGAGAATAAACAGGCCATTTATAAGCATATTGAATAGAATATCATCATTATTGAAAGTCAACATGAAGCAGTATGGAAAAGTACTAGAAAAGTATCAGTGTTATGAGCAGAAGATATTTCGCTTAAATTGCAAATCTTATTAGCAGAAGTTGCTTAATCCCTATGTTGTAACCTTTAGAATAATATAGAGAACTTGCTGAATATGAAGAAAAACAAATTGACCTATGGGTATGGAAAGTGACAGATGGTGTAAGATACTACCATATATGGGGAATTGTGCAAGATGACCAATTCTAACTTACTTCTCTTTTCTCATAGTACTTAGGTTATGGTATAGTTAGATAAGAGAAAATGCCCTGGGTGAAGCTAGGGCTATGTGCTGAATAAAAGTGATGCCTCAGGAGTAGCCTGAGGTTCAGAATTTGCCATGCTAATGCTGTGAACCAGTTTGCGCAAATAAATCTGTGTTCTCCAACTCTTCGTGGTCTTGTGTCCTGATTTGGAAGCAGGATTTGTTGCAACATTTCTGGTGACCACAGCAGGGCGGAAGGAGACCTGAGGCTCATTGGAGGGTCCATCCTTGTGCCGGTGCTTTGGTGAGTTGAACAGAACTTCCCAGGCACCATTGGACCTTTGAATCTGAGGGACTTCCCAGTGACGCAGGGTTCCGGTGGTGGCAATCGACAACTCCAAGAACCACTGGTGAAGGGTAAAGAGACCAGGACCTTTTTCCAGCAGGCCAGTGGAGGAAGGACTCAAGTATTGGGTACAGGAAGCTATCCCTCCCTGTAAACAGGGATGGAGGAGAGGACTGATCACCCTCTCTTTAGGCAAAGGTGGGAGGATTGTCAGAAGTGGTTGAGGTGAAAGGCTACTGCGGTTCCCATTGGTGGCTTTGAGTGTCCAGCACCCTGGGCCAGTAGAGAGTAAAAGACATTCACAGTTCGAATCAGAGACCGTGTGCACCCGGCTCCCTGGGTAGGATGTGAATGAGTGGAAGAAATCCTTGGTGTTGTCCCGAGAAGAAGGACCGCTTACCTTCTTCTTGTAACCCCTTTCCTAATTGTCTTATTTGGTACCCCAGGAGGCTCATGGGAGATGGAGAAAGTGTGTCCCTTACCCCATTGGGGTGTATGTTAAAGCATTTTAAGGTAGCACATGAATCCCAGGACTTTGGTCTTACGTGGAGTAGGCATAAATTATGGGTCTTTTGTGAGGGGGAATGGCCAACGTTTGGAGTAGGTTGGCCTGATAAGGATATTTTAGATCCCTCAATAACAGTAAGGGTGCATCAGATAGTGTTCCACCCCACTCTAGGACACCCAAACCAGGCTTCCTACATTGATATCTGGCTTGATTTATTATGCCATTCTCCACCTTGGCTTCCAAAATGCAAGGTGCAACAATGTAGGCTCCTAATATCACGTACCCTGCCACCTCCCAAAACCAAGAAGACTGTCCCAGTCCTACCAAGCTGCCCAGAAGAATTGCCACATCCACCACTTTATGTACCCCCCCCCCCGAGATTGAGAAGAGCCTCCGAAGAAGAAGGATCCTCGGGATCCTCAGGATCAATGTGGTGACTAGATCAGCTATCCCCCATGCTAAGAGGGCCCAGAGATCGAGCCTCCAGCAGCAGTCCCCCAGACACACTGGTCTGGTCAGTCCAGGCAGGACCTTCACCTGGAAGTGCAAGCCTGCAGCTAGACCCTAAGGAAGAGACACAGCGAGCAGGAGGGGGGACACCTGCTGATGAGGAGGAAGTGGAAGAACCAGTAGCAGCTAGAACAAGGACAATGAATGAACAGTCATCCTTAACTGCCCCCCCTTAGGCAGATTGACCAATTAGTAGTGGACAAGGATGATCACTCGTTACTGCTACTGCTCCCTTATTCCAGCATGTGCCCTTTACTACATCCGATCTACTTAATTGGAAACTCCATTATGGTCCCTTTAATGAAAAACCAACTGAAGTGGAGGACCTAGTAAAAACTATTGTGGATACACATAACCCAACTTGGATGGATCTTCAACAACTTATAGGAACCTTGTTTAACCCAGAAGAGAGGGAAAAGATTAGGATTGCTGTGACCAAGATCCTGAAACCTGATGTTATGCCAGAAGGAAGCCTCGAGGAACATGTTGAGGTGAATTTTCCCTCCAAGGATCCTAAGTGGAGTCCTTACGAGCATTTGAGACATATCCAAGACTATCAGAAATTGGTGGTGTGGGCAATCTAAGCAGCAGGAAAACCTTCAGTTAACATGTCCAAGCCTTCCTTGGTGTTGCAGGAGGCCACTGAGAGTCCAAAAGCATTTTACGCCCGCCTCATTGAAGCCTACCAAATGTATACTCCCATAGATCCCACCGAACTCACAAATGCCTGAATGCTTGCTATGGCGTTTATTTCCCAAAGGCTGGATAAGGCCCTGAATATCTTGTCTGACACCACAGACAGACTTAGGACAGCAGTTTATCAAAACCAGTTGGCTCTAGATTACATTTTTGGTCAAAGAGGGGAGTGTGTGTGGTAAATTCAACCTCTCTAACTGTTGTCTGCAAATTGATTCATCTCTTCCTAACTTGTCTATTTTCTATTTTTTTTTACCTTTCTTCTTACTCATTCCTCCCTTCTCAGTTAAATTCCACTGTCTCTTTTTCCAAATATTTAATTTTACCCCTATCCTCTCAGCATGTTTTCTCTGAAATTTCATTTCCTGTTGTTTTCCCCTTAAAACATTTTCTTTCTTGTTTTATTGCATCTATCATTATCATATTAAATTTTATTTCCTTATTGTCTTATGTTTTCATTTGTTGTTTTGTCCATTCTATTTCTCTGGTTATACTTCCAGTTAACTCCTCCTCTTCCTGCATTTCTTGTTTTCTTTCTGTTGCTTGTGTCTCTGCTGCTTGCAACTCCATTTTCAGATTTTCTACCACACCCTGTATTTTTTTCAAAATGTCCTCAAATCCTTTATTCATAATGTATTTTATAGCTTGTAGTTCCATCACAATTTGTTTACATATTCCACTCATCTTTATTCTTGTTTATTCCTTTAATCAATCTATTTCTTTTAAGTAATCCAAGAGTAATGCATTCATGAATTTCTCCACCAGTTAAATTTTATAGTGTAGCTTTCTGGGGTCCAAACTTCTTGAATTTGAAATTGTTGTATCTTTATATCTCCAAATTAATTGAACTGATCCTCTGTCTCAGGGTTTATCAAAAGCCTCATCAATGTATAAATTAATACTTATACTGAAAGCCACTTAGTAATATTTCAAATTTTTTGGTAATATGTCTTCCTTCCATCAGCAGGTGGTGTTCCATTCTGATTTTAACCAGTTTTCTCCAATTTTAAAAATAACAATCCAAGATAATAAGATAATGTTCATGTTTAGGTATGTGGTTCCAGCATTTTAAAATGCCTATCCAATATCTATCCAATTTAAAGTTCCAATTTTCTATATTTTCCAAAAAATTACCTTCTCCCCCCTCCCCCCCCAACTTTAAAGCTCTTCTCAAATTGCTTGTACTGCTGCTTTAAAAATAACAGTGAGTTCCTTTTTCCCCTGGAAAGTCTTTTGGGGTTAAGTTTCAAATAAAGCAGATTCTTCTCACACAGATCCAAACACTGTTCACTATTTCTACTCCAGCACAATACTTAGATGTTCATGGTTGTCCCACTTTTTGGTGGCCATTTTGATCAGACTCTTTTCTCTGTCATGGCATAAAGGGAAAAAGCTCTGGTGTTCCACAGGAGAGTTGCGAACTCTCCCAGCACCTCATAGAGCACCCCTCCTTAGCTTCACCACCCCTCCAAGGTGGCTTTTGGCTTCTTCCGGAGACCACAAACAGTAAGAAGGCAGTGCAGGAACAGAGAGCTCTGTTCTCTGCTTCTGGTCTCATCATGATCTCAGCTGGAAATCCAATGTTTTTTTTATTAATAACATGAGAAAATAGGCTGATTATCAAATGTGCACAAGATATAACATTAGGATATCCAGAAAACACCCAAGAAAACAAAACAGAATTATAATCTAAACTTTACAGATTGGAAGATTCAGCTGGGAGAAGTAAGATATCCTGCCCCAATAATATATAAGGATATATAAGGAATCCAATTAGAGACCAAAAATATAGGTCAAACATATAGAATAGCATATATAATGTTTTGGAACCACTACGTTACATAAATACTTGAGTATAACTAATGACAGCCAGCAGCGTGAGACATACTTCTAGAATTAGAAGTAATTCAGTGAAAAAGTATTGCATCAAAGATGTTATTTCTGTTCTCTTGTGAGGACAGGCTGAAGAAAATTGTGATATTTGTACTGAAGAAGATGATTTTGACTGCTATTAGAACTCACTGGTAAGCTCTGTGCAATGAAATCTACACCAACTTTGAAGGTTGGCATCACCAAAATCTGTCTGGAATCCCAGAATTCACTCAGAGCTTACAATGGACTTGTCCCTATTATGCTAGAGACTGTATTTCCAGACTGACAGTAGAACAAACTCCATGTTCACAGATGAATTGAAGAACAGTGTTTTCTTCAAACCTGGAGGACTTATATTATTATATAATAATATAATATCTGATATATGCTTAATTTATTATTTTTCAACAATGGAACAAAAGAAAATTCACTACTAATTAACAAAAAAGATCATTTTAAAATACTGAATTTAAAAATCCAAAGAAAAGGATAATTAAAATATTCCTTATTTAATTTTAATATATCTAAACACTTTTTAAAAAGGAAGGAACAGTAAAATACAATTAGTAAATATTTGAGAAAACATAAAATCCATCATTCCAACTGTAGCCTGGGCATCTTATATTAATCTGATTTTTTTTTAAAAAAATATAGAAATTACTGGAAAAAGAGAAATATTTCATTTATGTTGAAAAGCTTTTAATGTGTTGGACATATTTCTGTGGGAAAAGAACCAAATAAATGATCAGCCCTCTGCCTCTTACCAATCCATTTCAGGAAGATCAAAGGACATCTAATGAAACACTATTATGATAAAGGGAACACCTAAAGGATATAACTTTAAGGAATTACTTAAATAATTTCCAGCCATTCTAATCATATTGATCAAATAAATCTTATTTAATTTTTTTCATCCTGACTTTTTTTAAAAAATCTATAATATGAAAAGTATTACTTGCATATCTAAGCACTTTAAAATTCATGCTAAGGCTTAAATAGAACAGTAATTTATTGCTATACTTCAGATCTATGCATCTTGTGCCAATTACAAATTCAGATAAATTATATTAATGTCAATCTGTGTATGAGAGAGAGAGAGAGAGAGAAGAGATTGAATATACAGTTATCAAGTTTGCCTTGTACTCAAGAGAGTTTCAAAAACATGACAGTATCATTGAAGTTACATGTTTGTATGCTTTACTGTTTATTGAATATATTTTGGGTTCCTTTTTTTTTTTGGACTTTATAAATATAAAAATTGTTTGCCTTTATTTTAACAAAACAACATCTAGTCTGCTTGTCACACTGAATATGAACAATGTATAATTTACTATATGAAATATATAATTTGCTAATATATATATATATATATATATATATATATATATATATATATATATATATATATATATATATATATATATATCTTTGGTTAATTGGGTTTTCTCCCGCGTAAGATTGGAAGTATCTAGGCAATGTTTCGATGAAGTCTCATTCATCATCTTCAGGCTTGTTCTTCAGCTCTGTGCTTCTCAGAGTGATATACTCTATATACAGAGTGTATACAGAAGCCTGATGTGGCAAATGAGATTCTGCTGAAACGTTGCTACAACTTTAAAAGCACCACTACTATGACATGGGAAAATACCTGAACAAAGCTGAATGCCATACATGTAAGTACCCGCGAAAACTTAAGGAAATATATGTGTGTGTGTGTGTGTGTGTGTGTTGTGACTGGAAGGATCGATTCTGCTGGGAGTTTTGATTCTGATGACTCTGAAGATGGAAGGCTGGAGCCTGCTGTGAATGTGGAGTCTGAAATATTAGAGGAGTTATATGCAGTGCATCAATTTATTTCCAGACAATTGGAATGAGCAAAAGCAGATTATAAGCGTTTCGCAGATCATTCGCGTCGAGCGACGCCTCCGTTGGCTCTGGGGGAAAAGGTGTGGTTGTCAATGAAACATCTTCAGATTAATCGTCAGATTAGGAAGTTGGATCATCGCTTTATTGGTCCCTTCCCTATCGAGGCAGTTATTAATCCTGTGGCTTATCTACTCACTTTACCGCGCTAAATGCGCATTCACCCTGTTTTTCATCGCTCCCTGTTGGTACCTGACACTCCATCGTGCACTCTCCGTTCTCCAGAAGATACAGGTTCTCCATCTAGGCTCAGCATTGAACCTCTTACGGATACTACAGTGGTCGGAATTTATGATTCATGATGGCTGAAGGGACGATTCCAGTACTTCGTGGGAAGACTGGAAAATGAAACGGAGATTTGCTCTTGGCAGGATGTATCCAAGGTGCATGCCCCAGATCTTATTTGCATATATCATGCACAATTCCCTTCAAAACTACATCCTGATCGTCAGACTTGGAGGAAGGGCCCTGCAGTGAGGGATAGTGTAATGACTGGAAGGATCGATCCTGCTGAGAGTTTTGACTCTGATGACTCTGAAGATGGAAGGCTGGAGCCTGCTGTGAATGTGGAGTCTGAATTATTAGAGGACACAGATGTGAGCCAGGAGGATGAGAGACAATCCTCCCCAGAACCTTCGACTTCGCTCATGCCAGCAACTGATCCACAAAATGAGTCAGAGGCTTCGATTGGGGAAACTGTGGAACTCCTTGTTCTCACTTGTGAATATAGATGAGACATAACATTTTTGCTTCCAAGCTTAACAAACTATCTTTCAACCAAGATGGACCAAACCCAACTGCAGAGTTTGGTGGAGCAGCAACAGCAACAGATAAATCAGCTGATTCAAGGTAACCAGATTCTTCAAAATCAGGTGACACAATTGGTGAATCATGTTTTCAGTTTGCAAAGCCCTGCTGCTGCTCCCTCAGCCCCTCCCTTGAGGAAAAGCCCGGTATCCATGCTGGAGAAATTTTCAGGACAAACGGACAAGTTCCTGGCATTTATGGGGCAGTGCCAATTATTTATGTCTTTGAGGCCTGAAGACTTCCCAAATGACTGGGCTAAGGTAGGATTTATGATTAGCCTATTATCTGGGCAGGCTGCCAAATGGGCTATTCCCTTGTTAATCCAAGATAGCCCGTTGTTGGACAATTTTCAGGGTTTTCTACAACAAATGAGGGTTATGTTTGAAAACCCAATTAAAATGCAAACTGTGGCTAGACAGTTATGGGACATTTACCAGGGGAAACATCCTCTGCAGGAATACATTGCAGAATTTCGTTTATTGTGTATGGACTCTAACTGGAATGAACCAGCCCATATAGATGCGTTCCAGGAAGGCTTGTCTGATACCATCAAGGATGAGTTGGTACATGCAGAGCGGGCTTCAACTCTGGATGCATTGGTAATCCAGTGTTTATGTATTGAAGCCCGTTTACAACAACACGGAAGCAGACGGCCTGTTGTGGAACCACCTTATTTTTCTCGTGCACAAACTACGCCACCAAAAGTTTTTCGAACCACAGTTAAGACTGAGGAGCCGATGGAGTTAGGTGCACTCTGCCCTTGTTTAACAGCGCGAGAACGTTCAAGAAGGTTCCAGGAAGGCTTGTGCCTTTATTGCGGGGGTCCGGGACATTTTGCTAATTCCTGCACTCGGAGAGGGACTCACAGACCCGTGCCTGAAACCACTCCTGGCCCGTCGGGAAATGGGATAGGCCTGACCTTGGGGAAACCCTAGGTCGGGCACGTTCTACACCCCCACCCCAAATGGCTGAAGTAAATCCTGGCCCTCCTCGGCATTTACTTTTGGACACTCGTATCTTTTTGCAGTCCCAGAAGGAGGGAATTCTCGCCGTTGTGGTGGTGGATTCAGGGGCTACAACCAGTTTTATGGACTGGGCTTTTGTCAAACATTTTGAAATTCCCTTGATTGCTGTGGATCCACCCATTAAGGTGGAAACCGTAGATGGGCTTGAACTCAAGTCTGGGCCCATTCGTTTTGCCACCCAGACAGTGCATATGCTTATTGGGGATCATGTGGAAGTGATAAGTTTTTATGTCACCTCGAACCTTCATCTCCCTTTGGTTCTTGGTGTGTCCTGGCTGCGTTTGCATGATCCATTGGTGGCTTGGGCACAGAACGCCATTTCTTTTCCAAGTCTCCAATGTGTGGACCACCTGAGACATATCTGCGCTGGCCAAGATATCGCCGCTCCTGCTGTCTCAATACCTTCGGAGCTATTGGACTTCTCCAATGTTTTCAGTGAATAGGAAGCAGATCAATTACCACGACATCATATGATTGTCCCGTGGACCTGATACCAGATGCTCCATTGCCAAAGGGTCAGTTATACTCCATGTCAGAGCCCGAGTTGGTTGCGCTCCGAGAGTTTTTAGATAAAAATTTAGCTCGGGGATTTATTCAACCCTCGTCATCCCCTTTCGGCTCCCATTCTTTTTGTTAAAAAGAAGTCGGGAGAGCTCCATTTATTCTGCGACTACCGACGGTTGAACGCCATCACAGTGAGGAATAGCTATCCTTTGCCGCTCATTCCGGAATTGATGGAGCGGTTGTGGGAAGCTACTATCTTCACTAAACTCAATCTGCATGGGGCATACAACCTGGTTTGGATGTGCAAGGGGGATGAGTGGAAAATGGCGTTTGGCACTCGTTATGGTCATTTCGCGTACACCGTCATGCCATTTGGTCTGACCAATGCTCCCACGGTATTCCAGCATTTGATGAACGACATTTTCCAGGACATGCTGAATAGATTTGTCGTGGTGTATCTGGACGACATTTTAATCTACTCTTAGTCCAGGGATCACCACCTTCAGCAGGTTCATCAAGTGCTTCAGCGTCTTCGGGAGAATAAACTCTTCGCGAAATTGGAGAAGTACTTCTTTTTTCAGTTGTCGATAGAGTTTTTAGGGCATATCATCTCTCCCGAGGGCATTGCTATGGACCCTAAAAAATTCGCGGCCTTGTGTAGTTGGGAAGCCCCTCATCGAGTCAAGGACGTGCAATGTCTTCTGGGGTTTGCCAATTACTATAGGACCTTCATTCTGGACTTTGCTAAGTTAATGGATCCCATCACTCAGCTCCTCCATAAGAAGGTTCCGTTCCGGTGGGGGCCTCCACAACAACAGGCTTTTGAAAATTTAAAGAAAGCGTTTGTGGCCAAGCTGATATTGAGGCATCTTGATCCGAATCGTCCATTTGTGGTCGAGACAGATGCCTCTAATGTAGCTATCGGGGCGATATTGTTGCAAGCTCCGAAGAATGGTGCGCCTCTTTTCCCCTGCGCATACTATTCTAGGAAGCTTACAGCTTCTGAGCGCAATTATACCATCTGGGAAAAGGAGTTGTTGGCTATTAAGGCTGCATTTGAAACCTGGCGACATCATCTAGAGGGGGCTTGGCATAAGGTGGAGGTTTGGACGGATCACCGAAACTTGGAACATTTGTCTACCACTAAGAAGTTGAACCAACGCCAGATCCAGTGGTCATTGTTTTTCGCAAGTTTAAATTTTTCCATCACTTATGTTCCAAGTGGACAGAATCAGAGGGCAGACGCATTGTCTCAGAAACCTGAATATATCGGTCCCGAGGATCCTCTTCCTCCACAAACAGTGTTGCCACCGAAATCCTTGGCCGTACTTCAAGATCCGGTAGATTTATGGGATCGAATATGGGAGGCGCAGCGATTGGATGCGTGGACGCAGCAGAGAAGTTGGACCTGATTCCCCATGGCCCTTTGAAGAGGGCTTGCTAAGACATTGGGATTTATTATACGTACCCACCAGGATGCTTAGAGCCTTCATCATGACGCAATGTCATGACAACCCCGCTGCTGGTCATTTTGGTTCTCACAAAACTCTGCACTTGGTCACCCGGACTTTTTGGTGGCCTCAGGTTCAACATGATGTGTTTTCCTACGTCGCTTCTTGCATACAATGTCGACAAGCGAAAGCAGCATCGGGTGCGCCTCCTGGACTTCTTCAACCACTCTCGACTCCGAGCAGACCATGGGTAGCGATCTCCATGGACTTTCTAACTCACTTGCCCCTTTCGTTGGGTTATACGACAGTGCTCGTGGTAATTGACATGCTCACTAAGATGGCCCATTTCATCCCATGTAGGAGATTACCCTCGGCTCGTGTTACTGCCCGGCTTTTCATATAACACGTGTTCCATTTACATGGCTTACTGGACAGAGTTGTTTCAGATCGCGGTGTTCAGTTCACCACTCAATTCTTGAAAAGTCTAATGAACGCACTACGAGTACAAGTATGTTTAGCATCGGCGCACCATCCGGAAACCGATGGCGGGAGTGAGAAGGTAATTGGCATCCTCGCCCAATACCTCAGATGTTTTGTAAATCAACGACAAAACGACTGGGTGACCTATCTTCCATTGGCAGAGTTTGCCTTTAATAATTCTCGGCACACCTCCACCCACATGACACCTTTTTATGCAAATGTGGGTTACCATCCGAGGGTTTCCCCCCTGTCAATCGCAGATTCTCCAGTTCCAGAGGCATGAGATTTTTTTGTCGAAGTTATATGCAGTGCATCAATTAATTTCCAGACAATTGGAATGAGCAAAAGCAGATTATAAGCGTTTCGCAGATCATTCGCATCGAGCGACACCTCCGTTGGCTCTGGGGGAAAAGGTGTGGTTGTCAACGAAACATCTTCAGGTCAATCGTCCGATTAGGAAGTTGGATCATCGCTTTATTGGTCCCTTCCCTATCGAGGCAGTTATTAATCCTGTGGCTTATCTACTCACTTTACCGCGCTAAATGCGCATTCACCCTGTTTTTCATCGCTCCCTGTTGGTACCTGACACTCCATCGTGCACTCTCCGTTCTCCAGAAGATACAGGTTCTCCATCTAGGCTCAGCATTGAACCTCTTACGGATACTACAGTGGTCGGAATTTATGATTCATGAGGGCTGAAGAGACGATTCCAGTACTTCGTGGGAAGACTGGAAAATGAAACGGAGATTTGCTCTTGGCAGGATGTATCCAAGGTGCATGCCCCAGATCTTATTTGCATATATCATGCACAATTCCCTTCAAAACTACATCCTGATCGTCAGACTCGGAGGGAGGGCCCTGCAGTGAGGGATAGTGTAGTGACTGGAAGGATCGATCCTGCTAGGAGATTTGACTCTGATGACTCTGAAGATGGAAGGCTGGAGCCTGCTGTGAATGTGGAGTCTGAATTATTAGAGGACACAGATGTGAGCCAGGAAGATGAGAGACAATCCTCCCCAGAACCATCGACTTCGCTCATGCCAGCAACTGATCCACAAAATGAGTCAGAGGCTTCGAGTGGGGAAACTGACAGATTGTGGCTTGATGCCAGAACTAGGAGGAGACTGAAATGTCAAGCTGAAGGGAGGAGTCAAGCCAGACATTGATTAGAGAGGCTGACACACCCATCCAGGTGATTTAAGGAGGTGTAATGATTCTCAAACTTTGCTTGGAAGCAAAGTGTTTGATGTGTCGAAAGGATACGTGTGAAGAGGCCTTTGTAATTTATGGACATTCTGAATTACCAGATAGATTCCGGGAAGTCTGCTAAGGACTGGAATATAGTACTTTTAACCCTTTTTTAGTCTGGCTTTGTTTTGTTTGAATATTTTGAACTGTGGAACTCCTTGTTCTCACTTGTGAATATAGGTGGGACATAACATTATATATATATATATATATATATATATATATATATATATATATATATATATATATATATATATATGTGTGTGTGTGTGTGTGTGTGTGTGTGTGTGTGTGTGTGTGATCTTTGGTTATTCGGGTTTTCTCCCGCGTAAGATTGGAAGTATCTAGGCAACGTTTCGATGAAGTCTCATTCATCATCTTCAGGCTTGGTTTTCAGCTCTGTGCTTCTCAGAGTGATGTGAGCTTGCAGCTGCTTCTTCCTTTTAACTGCTAGTGGGGGTGTGACTTGATTGGGTGGGAGTGTGTTCTCATTGGTTGGGGCTTTGGCTGTGTTCACCCTCTACTTTGGGACAAGATAAAACAACTTACAACTTGGAGAGCTGAATCCGCAAGCACTTACAAACAGGAAAAGCTCTTGAAAAAATTAAAGAAATTAGAACATGACAAGAAAACCCCTAACAACTCACAACAACACCTGAAACAATTAGTGTCCAATGTTTCCAACAGAGAACTCACCAAAACAGAAACAGAAGTCCTAACCAAAGGATTCAATTATGCTATAGCACCCCAAAAAATCCGCACATATCCAGAATCCAGCCTAACTAAATTAAATACAGATGAAGCTGATAAAATAAGACACCAAGTTACCAACATCCTATGCACAAGCAAACCACCCAAAAGCAACTTGCAGCAAAATGAAATTAAAGTGCTACAAACCCTGAAAAGAGACAGCAGCATAATCATCCTCCCAGCAGATAAAGGGAATGCCACTGTAGTAATGGACAGAAAAGACTATGAAACAAAATTGACAGACCTACTCCAAGACTCCAAGACTCCACACACAAACCCATAAACACAGACCCAACCACATATCTGGAAAAATTAACCAAGAAGAAAATTATAACCAGCCACATAAGCAAAGAGATCCAACACACAATCATACCCAGAGAGAAATCTTCCACATGCCCCAAACTATACGGCCTCCCAAAAATACACAAAGAAGGCATATCTCTCAGACCCATAGTCAGCTCCAGAGGAGCACCACTACAAAACCTAGCTAAACACCTAGCAAAAGAGCTACAGCCCCATGGTGAAACAGCAGCTTCTCATGAACAAAACTCATACCACTTCTTGGAAATGATCAAAGATCTACATGTGGAGCAAGAAGATCTGTTTGTAAGTTTCGAGGTGGTTTCACTATTCACTCAAGTCCCGATAAAAGAGGCCCTCAAAATCATCAAAAATAAATACCAACCAGCTAAACACCTCATGGAACTAACAGAAAACTGCTTAACCAACACATATTTCATACACAAAGGACAAAGATACAAACAAATTGAAGGAGCCCCCATGGGATCACCACTGTCACCTGTCATTGCAAACCTGTCCATGGAAGAATTCGAATCCAGAGCCCTGGCCAATGCCATCCTCAAACCCAAACTATGGTTAAGATATATCGATGACACATTCATGATTTGGCCTCATGGACAAGAAAACCTAAACAATTTCCTAACACATCTAAACAACACACACCCCAAAATCAAGTTCACCATGGAAACAGAAACAAACAAACAACTACCATTCCTAGATGTACTAATCTACAAAAAAACAGATGGCACACTAGGACACACCATATACCAGAAGAAAACACACACCAACCGCTACCTCAACGCCCAATCCCACCACCACCCAGCACAGATAAACTCCGTGGCTAAAACACTAATTACTAGAACCAAATGCCTGGCAGACAAGAAACACATTAAGACTGAACTATGCACCCTGACTAAAATATTGACAGCCAACGGCTTCCACAAAAGCAAAATCACCAACTTGATCCACAAAAACACACTGAGACATAATAGAGACCCAGAAGATGAACAGACCCATGGAACAGCTGTCCTGCCCTACATAAGAGGCACTACAGTCAAAATTAGTAAGATACTATACAGACACCACATCAAGACTGCCTTCAAAACAGACAGAAAAATAGTAGCCATCCTCAGAAATCCCAAAGATAAAATTGACCTGGAAAACCAAGGCATATACGAAGTCCCCTGTGCATCATGCCCAGCCACATACATTGGACAGACCAATAGAAGAATAAGTACCCACCTGGATGAATACAAAAATGCAGTCAAAAAGCTGGAACACACTTCCTCACTAGTCCAACACATGGAAGCCACAGGTCATAGAATCAACTTCAATGGCATCAAAACCCTAGCCACTATAGAAAATCCCAGCCACAGAATCATCAGAGAAGCCATAGAGATTGAAAAAAGACCAGAAAGCATGAACAGAAGAGATGATTCCACCAGACTGTCAATCATTTGGAAGCCTGCACTCACAAACAAAAAAATCTCCACACCACAAGCCAGGCAAACACCTGGGCACAAACAGATCCCCCCGATACCTCCAGCTCAAACACACCCCAACCAGGCACCCAGATGAAATCTAGCTTCCTAACTAATGATAGCTGTCCATTTACCCGAAGCCAAGCTGCACTGAAGGCCTCCAATAAAGTAACACAATGTTGCCAGCCAATCAAGATACAAAAAGAGCCAAAAAAACAGACAGAAAATATTAGAAGCAGAACACAGCAAACTCCAAGACCAATAAACACAGACCAAGACTCTCAACCAATCAGGATGAAGTAAAAACCATTCTGGCACAGCAATAGGCTGCCCCAAATTTAAATCTGAAACCACTGTAAAAATCTAACTCACAGACGAACACAATACAGAAGCCTGATGATGGCAGATGAGATTCTGCTGAAACATTGCTACAACTTTAAAAGCACCACTACTATAACCTGGGAAAATACCCGAACAAAGCTGAATGCCATATATACATATACATATACATATACATATACATATACATATACATATACATATACATATACATATACATATACATATACATATACATATACATATACATATACATATACATATACATATACATATACATATACATATACATATACATATACATACATATATATATATATATATATATATATATATATATATATATATATATATATATATATATATATATATTTGTTTTCTGAGGTTCTCGCGGGTATTTGTATGTGGATCTTTGGTTATTCGGGTTTTCTCCCGCAGACTCACACCCACACAGAAGATGAAACACGACCACGGACCAGAAGCCGCACTGCAGCTGCATCACTACCCATCTCAAACCCCTCTGAACCATACATGAAGCGAACTGACCCCCACCATGAAGATGCAGCACGACCACGAACTCGAAGCCAAACAGCAAGATCACAGCTCACCAGCTCAAACCCTCCAGCAACTAAGACTAACCTGAGCACAATCAAGCCCCCACCTGAACAGAACACGCCTCCAGCCAATCAGAACACAGCCAACCCCCCAACCAATCAGAACACAGCCAAACCCCCAACCAATGAGAACACCCCCCCATCCAATCAGAACACAGCCAAGCCCCCAGCCAATCAAGTCACACTCCCAGGAGCAGTTAAAAGGAAGAAGCAGCTGCGAGCTCACATCACTCTGAGAAGCACAGAGCTGAAGACCAAGCCTGAAGATGATGAATGAGACTTCATCGAAACGTTGCCTAGATAATTCCAATCTTACGCGGGAGAAAACCCGAATAACCAAAGATCCATATATATATATATATATATATATATATTTTCTGAGGTTCTCGCAGGTATTTGTATGTGGATCTTTGGTTATTCGGGTTTTCTCCCGCGTAAGATTGGAAGTATCTAAGCAATGTTTCGATGAAGTCTCATTCATCATCTTCAGGCTTGGTCTTCAGCTCTGTGCTTCTCAGAGTGATGTGAGCTTGCAGCTGCTTCTTCCTTTTAACTGCTAGTGGGGGTGTGACTTGATTGGGTGGGGGCTTGGTTGTGTTCTGATTGGGTGGGGAGGTGTTCTCATTGGTTGGGGGTTTGGCTGTGTTCTCATTGGTTGGGGGGTTGGCTGTGTTCTGATTGGCTGGAGGCGTGTTATGTTCGGGTGGGGACTTGGTTGTGCTCAGGTTAGTCTTAGTTGCTGGGGGATTTGAGCTGGTGAGCTGTGATCTTACTGTTTGGCTTCGAGTTCGTAGTCGTGCTGCATCTTCATGGTGGGGGTCAGTTCGCTTCATGTGTGGCTCAGAGGGGTTTGAAGTGGGTAGTGATGCAGCTGCAGTGCGGTTTCTGGTCCGTGGTCGTGGCTCATCTTCTGTGTGAGTGTGAGTCTGCTTTCTACGTGGAAGTGTGGTGGTGGCATCTTGTGTGGCTCTCAGGGGTGTGGGTCTGGTGTCATTCTTCATGTTAGGTACTCGTCTGTTCATGAGGGTGGGTTTCCAAATGGCTGGTAGGCGGGAGGTATCATCTCGTTTATTCATGCTGTGTGGGCATTTTTCTATCTCTATGGCTTTTCTGATGATTCTGCTGCTGAAGTGTTCGGTTTTGGCGATAGTTCTGGTATTTTTAAAGTCAATCTCATGTCCTGTGGCTTTGAGGTGTTGGACCAGGGAAGAGGTCGGTTCTTCCTTTTTGATTGAGTTCTTATGTTCTTCAATGCGTGCACTTATTCTTCTGTTAGTTTGTCCAATGTATGTGGTGGGGCAGGCAGTGCAAGGGATTTCGTATACTCCTTGATTTTCTAACTTAATTTTGTCCTTAGGGTTTCTTAGGATTGTGGATATCTTTCTGTTTGTGCAGAATGCTGTCTTAATGTTGTGTTTTTGGAGGATCTTGCTGATTTTGTCTGAAGTGTCTTTTATATATGGGAGGAGGGCTTTGCCATTCTCTCGTTCTCTGTCTTGGATTTTGGTTGGGGTTTCTTTTTGGATTAGGTGGGTGATCTTCTTTCTTTGGAATCCATTGGCTGTCAGCACGCCGGTGAGAGTGTGTAGTTTGGTTTCTAGGTGTTGTTCGTCGGCTAAGCATTTTGTTCTGGAGATGAGTGTCTCGGCTATGGAATTGATCTGTGCTGGGTGGTGGTGTGAGAGTGCATATAGATAGCAGTTTGTATGTGTTTTTCTCTGGTAGATGGTGTGTCCTAGGAAGCCATTGGATTTTTTGTATACCAAGACATCTAGGAAGGGAAGTTGGTTGTTAGCTTTTGTTTCCATGGTGAATTGTATTTTGGGGTGTAGGCTGTTGAGGTGTGTGAGGAAGTTGTTCAGTTTTTCTTTCCCGTGTGGCCAGATTATGAAGGTGTCATCTACGTATCTGAGCCAGAGTTTGGGTTTGTGATCATATTTTTCTAGAGCTTGTGTTTCAAAGTGTTCCATGTAGAGGTTAGCGATGACAGGTGAGAGGGGTGATCCCATGGGTGCTCCTTCTATTTGTTTGTCTTTTTGTCTGTTGTAGGTGAAGTATGTATTGGATAGGCAGTGGTTGGTCAGATCTAGGATGTGCTTGGGGGGGTTGTATTTGTTTTGGATGACTGTCAAGGCTTCTTTTATTGGCACTTGGGTGAAGAGGGATATGACATCGAAGCTCACTAGTAGGTCACTGGATTGTAAGTTTTGTTTCTTTATGATCTCGATGAACTGGAATGAGTTTCTTACATGTGAGTTGATGGATTCTGCATAGGGCTGTAGTTGTTTGGTGAGAAATTTGGCTAGATTTTGTAGAGGTGAGCCTATGGAGCTGACTATTGGTCTGAGTGGGGTTCCTTCTTTGTGTATCTTGGGGAGACCATAATGTTTAGGGCATCTGGATGATTTTTCTCTGGGTATGATTCTTTGCTGGATTTCTTCACTGATGGGGGAGGCTTTTATTTTGGATCTGGTGGTTTTTTCGAGGTAGGTGGTGGGGTCTGTCTTTAGGGATTTGTATGTGGGGTCTTGGAGTAAGTTGGTTAACTTGGATTGGTAGTCAGATGTGTTCATAACCACTGTTGCATTGCCCTTGTCTGTTGGTAGGATTATTATGCTGGTGTCTTCTTTCAGGTTAAGTTTGTTCTTCTTTGGATAAGTTGCTTTTGGGTGGTTTGCTAGTGCAGAGGATGTTGGTGATTTCGAGTCTGATTCTATTAGCATCATCAGGGTTGGTTTTGGTCAGGCTGGTTACTGCAGACAAAATTAGTAAGGTACTACACAAACATCACATCAAGACTGCCTTCAAAACAGACAGAAAAATAGCAACCATCCTTAGATACCCCAAAGATAAAATTGACCTGGAAAACCAAGGCATATATAAAGTCCCCTGTGCATCATGCCCGGCCACATACATTGGACAGACCAATAGAAGAATAAGTACCCACCTGGATGAACACAAAAATGCAGTCAAAAAGCTGGAACACACTTCCTCACTAGTCCAACACATGGAAGCCACAGGTCATAGCATCAAGTTCAATGGCATCAAAACCCTAGCCACTATAGAAAACCCCAGCCACAGAATCATCAGAGAAGCCATAGAGATTGAAAAAAGACCAGAAAGCATGAATAGAAGAGATGATTCCACCAGGCTGTCAATCATTTGGAAGCCTGCACTCACAAACAAAAAAATATCCACACCACAAGCCAGGCAAACACCTGGGCACAAACAGATCCCTCCTGATACCTCCAGCTCAAACACACCTCAACCAGGCACCCAGATGAAACCCAGCTTCCTAACTAATGATAACCGTCCATTTACCCAGAGCTAAGCTGCACTAAAGGCCTCCAATAAAGTAACACAATGTTGCCAGCCAATCAAGATACAAAAAGAGCCAAAAAACAGACAGAAGATATTAGAAACACCAATCAAGCAGAACACAGCAAACTCCAAGACCAATAAACACAGACCAAGACTCCCAACCAATCAGGATGAAGAAAAAACCATTCTGGCACAGCAATAGGCTGCCCCAAATTTAAATCTGAAACCACTGTAAAAGTCTGACTCACAGACAAACACCATACAGAAGCCTGATGATGGCAGATGAGATTCTGCTGAAACATTGCTACAACTTTAAAAGCACCACTACTATAACCTGGGAAAATACCCGAACAAAGCTGAATGCCATATATACATATACATATACATATACATATACATATACATATACATATACATATACATATACATATACATATACATATACATATACATATACATATACATATACATATACATATACATATACATATACATATACATATACATATACATATACATATACATATACATATATATATATATATATATATATATATATATATATATATATATATATATGTTTTCTGAGGTTCTCGCAGGTATTTGTATGTGGATCTTTGGTTATTCGGGTTTTCTCCCGCGTAAGATTGGAAGTATCTAAGCAATGTTTCGATGAAGTCTCATTCATCATCTTCAGGCTTGGTCTTCAGCTCTGTGCTTCTCAGAGTGATGTGAGCTTGCAGCTGCTTCTTCCTTTTAACTGCTAGTGGGGGTGTGACTTGATTGGGTGGGGGCTTGGTTGTGTTCTGATTGGGTGGGGAGGTGTTCTCATTGGTTGGGGGTTTGGCTGTGTTCTCATTGGTTGGGGGGTTGGCTGTGTTCTGATTGGCTGGAGGCGTGTTATGTTCGGGTGGGGACTTGGTTGTGCTCAGGTTAGTCTTAGTTGCTGGGGGATTTGAGCTGGTGAGCTGTGATCTTACTGTTTGGCTTCGAGTTCGTAGTCGTGCTGCATCTTCATGGTGGGGGTCAGTTCGCTTCATGTGTGGCTCAGAGGGGTTTGAAGTGGGTAGTGATGCAGCTGCAGTGCGGTTTCTGGTCCGTGGTCGTGGCTCATCTTCTGTGTGAGTGTGAGTCTGCTTTCTACGTGGAAGTGTGGTGGTGGCATCTTGTGTGGCTCTCAGGGATGTGGGTCTGGTGTCATTCTTCATGTTAGGTACTCGTCTGTTCATGAGGGTGGGTTTCCAAATGGCTGGTAGGCGGGAGGTATCATCTCGTTTATTCATGCTGTGTGGGCATTTTTCTATCTCTATGGCTTTTCTGATGATTCTGCTGCTGAAGTGTTCGGTTTTGGCGATAGTTCTGGTATTTTTAAAGTCAATCTCATGTCCTGTGGCTTTGAGGTGTTGGACCAGGGAAGAGGTCGGTTCTTCCTTTTTGATTGAGTTCTTATGTTCTTCAATGCGTGCACTTATTCTTCTGTTAGTTTGTCCAATGTATGTGGTGGGGCAGGCAGTGCAAGGGATTTCGTATACTCCTTGATTTTCTAACTTAATTTTGTCCTTAGGGTTTCTTAGGATTGTGGATATCTTTCTGTTTGTGCAGAATGCTGTCTTAATGTTGTGTTTTTGGAGGATCTTGCTGATTTTGTCTGAAGTGTCTTTTATATATGGGAGGAGGGCTTTGCCATTCTCTCGTTCTCTGTCTTGGATTTTGGTTGGGGTTTCTTTTTGGATTAGGTGGGTGATCTTCTTTCTTTGGAATCCATTGGCTGTCAGCACGCCGGTGAGAGTGTGTAGTTTGGTTTCTAGGTGTTGTTCGTCGGCTAAGCATTTTGTTCTGGAGATGAGTGTCTCGGCTATGGAATTGATCTGTGCTGGGTGGTGGTGTGAGAGTGCATATAGATAGCAGTTTGTATGTGTTTTTCTCTGGTAGATGGTGTGTCCTAGGAAGCCATTGGATTTTTTGTATACCAAGACATCTAGGAAGGGAAGTTGGTTGTTAGCTTTTGTTTCCATGGTGAATTGTATTTTGGGGTGTAGGCTGTTGAGGTGTGTGAGGAAGTTGTTCAGTTTTTCTTTCCCGTGTGGCCAGATTATGAAGGTGTCATCTACGTATCTGAGCCAGAGTTTGGGTTTGTGATCATATTTTTCTAGAGCTTGTGTTTCAAAGTGTTCCATGTAGAGGTTAGCGATGACAGGTGAGAGGGGTGATCCCATGGGTGCTCCTTCTATTTGTTTGTCTTTTTGTCTGTTGTAGGTGAAGTATGTATTGGATAGGCAGTGGTTGGTCAGATCTAGGATGTGCTTGGGGGGGTTGTATTTGTTTTGGATGACTGTCAAGGCTTCTTTTATTGGCACTTGGGTGAAGAGGGATATGACATCGAAGCTCACTAGTAGGTCACTGGATTGTAAGTTTTGTTTCTTTATGATCTCGATGAACTGGAATGAGTTTCTTACATGTGAGTTGATGGATTCTGCATAGGGCTGTAGTTGTTTGGTGAGAAATTTGGCTAGATTTTGTAGAGGTGAGCCTATGGAGCTGACTATTGGTCTGAGTGGGGTTCCTTCTTTGTGTATCTTGGGGAGACCATAATGTTTAGGGCATCTGGATGATTTTTCTCTGGGTATGATTCTTTGCTGGATTTCTTCACTGATGGGGGAGGCTTTTATTTTGGATCTGGTGGTTTTTTCGAGGTAGGTGGTGGGGTCTGTCTTTAGGGATTTGTATGTGGGGTCTTGGAGTAAGTTGGTTAACTTGGATTGGTAGTCAGATGTGTTCATAACCACTGTTGCATTGCCCTTGTCTGTTGGTAGGATTATTATGCTGGTGTCTTCTTTCAGGTTAAGTTTGTTCTTCTTTGGATAAGTTGCTTTTGGGTGGTTTGCTAGTGCAGAGGATGTTGGTGATTTCGAGTCTGATTCTATTAGCATCATCAGGGTTGGTTTTGGTCAGGCTGGTTACTGCAGACAAAATTAGTAAGGTACTACACAAACATCACATCAAGACTGCCTTCAAAACAGACAGAAAAATAGCAACCATCCTTAGATACCCCAAAGATAAAATTGACCTGGAAAACCAAGGCATATATAAAGTCCCCTGTGCATCATGCCCGGCCACATACATTGGACAGACCAATAGAAGAATAAGTACCCACCTGGATGAACACAAAAATGCAGTCAAAAAGCTGGAACACACTTCCTCACTAGTCCAACACATGGAAGCCACAGGTCATAGCATCAAGTTCAATGGCATCAAAACCCTAGCCACTATAGAAAACCCCAGCCACAGAATCATCAGAGAAGCCATAGAGATTGAAAAAAGACCAGAAAGCATGAATAGAAGAGATGATTCCACCAGGCTGTCAATCATTTGGAAGCCTGCACTCACAAACAAAAAAATATCCACACCACAAGCCAGGCAAACACCTGGGCACAAACAGATCCCTCCTGATACCTCCAGCTCAAACACACCTCAACCAGGCACCCAGATGAAACCCAGCTTCCTAACTAATGATAACCGTCCATTTACCCAGAGCTAAGCTGCACTAAAGGCCTCCAATAAAGTAACACAATGTTGCCAGCCAATCAAGATACAAAAAGAGCCAAAAAACAGACAGAAGATATTAGAAACACCAATCAAGCAGAACACAGCAAACTCCAAGACCAATAAACACAGACCAAGACTCCCAACCAATCAGGATGAAGAAAAAACCATTCTGGCACAGCAATAGGCTGCCCCAAATTTAAATCTGAAACCACTGTAAAAGTCTGACTCACAGACAAACACCATACAGAAGCCTGATGATGGCAGATGAGATTCTGCTGAAACATTGCTACAACTTTAAAAGCACCACTACTATAACCTGGGAAAATACCCGAACAAAGCTGAATGCCATATATACATATACATATACATATACATATACATATACATATACATATACATATACATATACATATACATATACATATACATATACATATACATATACATATACATATACATATACATATACATATACATATACATATACATATACATATACATATACATATATATATATATATATATATATATATATATATATATATATATATATATATATATATATATATATATGTTTTCTGAGGTTCTCGCAGGTATTTGTATGTGGATCTTTGGTTATTCGGGTTTTCTCCCGCGTAAGATTGGAAGTATCTAAGCAATGTTTCGATGAAGTCTCATTCATCATCTTCAGGCTTGGTCTTCAGCTCTGTGCTTCTCAGAGTGATGTGAGCTTGCAGCTGCTTCTTCCTTTTAACTGCTAGTGGGGGTGTGACTTGATTGGGTGGGGGCTTGGTTGTGTTCTGATTGGGTGGGGAGGTGTTCTCATTGGTTGGGGGTTTGGCTGTGTTCTCATTGGTTGGGGGGTTGGCTGTGTTCTGATTGGCTGGAGGCGTGTTATGTTCGGGTGGGGACTTGGTTGTGCTCAGGTTAGTCTTAGTTGCTGGGGGATTTGAGCTGGTGAGCTGTGATCTTACTGTTTGGCTTCGAGTTCGTAGTCGTGCTGCATCTTCATGGTGGGGGTCAGTTCGCTTCATGTGTGGCTCAGAGGGGTTTGAAGTGGGTAGTGATGCAGCTGCAGTGCGGTTTCTGGTCCGTGGTCGTGGCTCATCTTCTGTGTGAGTGTGAGTCTGCTTTCTACGTGGAAGTGTGGTGGTGGCATCTTGTGTGGCTCTCAGGGATGTGGGTCTGGTGTCATTCTTCATGTTAGGTACTCGTCTGTTCATGAGGGTGGGTTTCCAAATGGCTGGTAGGCGGGAGGTATCATCTCGTTTATTCATGCTGTGTGGGCATTTTTCTATCTCTATGGCTTTTCTGATGATTCTGCTGCTGAAGTGTTCGGTTTTGGCGATAGTTCTGGTATTTTTAAAGTCAATCTCATGTCCTGTGGCTTTGAGGTGTTGGACCAGGGAAGAGGTCGGTTCTTCCTTTTTGATTGAGTTCTTATGTTCTTCAATGCGTGCACTTATTCTTCTGTTAGTTTGTCCAATGTATGTGGTGGGGCAGGCAGTGCAAGGGATTTCGTATACTCCTTGATTTTCTAACTTAATTTTGTCCTTAGGGTTTCTTAGGATTGTGGATATCTTTCTGTTTGTGCAGAATGCTGTCTTAATGTTGTGTTTTTGGAGGATCTTGCTGATTTTGTCTGAAGTGTCTTTTATATATGGGAGGAGGGCTTTGCCATTCTCTCGTTCTCTGTCTTGGATTTTGGTTGGGGTTTCTTTTTGGATTAGGTGGGTGATCTTCTTTCTTTGGAATCCATTGGCTGTCAGCACGCCGGTGAGAGTGTGTAGTTTGGTTTCTAGGTGTTGTTCGTCGGCTAAGCATTTTGTTCTGGAGATGAGTGTCTCGGCTATGGAATTGATCTGTGCTGGGTGGTGGTGTGAGAGTGCATATAGATAGCAGTTTGTATGTGTTTTTCTCTGGTAGATGGTGTGTCCTAGGAAGCCATTGGATTTTTTGTATACCAAGACATCTAGGAAGGGAAGTTGGTTGTTAGCTTTTGTTTCCATGGTGAATTGTATTTTGGGGTGTAGGCTGTTGAGGTGTGTGAGGAAGTTGTTCAGTTTTTCTTTCCCGTGTGGCCAGATTATGAAGGTGTCATCTACGTATCTGAGCCAGAGTTTGGGTTTGTGATCATATTTTTCTAGAGCTTGTGTTTCAAAGTGTTCCATGTAGAGGTTAGCGATGACAGGTGAGAGGGGTGATCCCATGGGTGCTCCTTCTATTTGTTTGTCTTTTTGTCTGTTGTAGGTGAAGTATGTATTGGATAGGCAGTGGTTGGTCAGATCTAGGATGTGCTTGGGGGGGTTGTATTTGTTTTGGATGACTGTCAAGGCTTCTTTTATTGGCACTTGGGTGAAGAGGGATATGACATCGAAGCTCACTAGTAGGTCACTGGATTGTAAGTTTTGTTTCTTTATGATCTCGATGAACTGGAATGAGTTTCTTACGTGTGAGTTGATGGATTCTGCATAGGGCTGTAGTTGTTTGGTGAGAAATTTGGCTAGATTTTGTAGAGGTGAGCCTATGGAGCTGACTATTGGTCTGAGTGGGGTTCCTTCTTTGTGTATCTTGGGGAGACCATAATGTTTAGGGCATCTGGATGATTTTTCTCTGGGTATGATTCTTTGCTGGATTTCTTCACTGATGGGGGAGGCTTTTATTTTGGATCTGGTGGTTTTTTCGAGGTAGGTGGTGGGGTCTGTCTTTAGGGATTTGTATGTGGGGTCTTGGAGTAAGTTGGTTAACTTGGATTGGTAGTCAGATGTGTTCATAACCACTGTTGCATTGCCCTTGTCTGTTGGTAGGATTATTATGCTGGTGTCTTCTTTCAGGTTAAGTTTGTTCTTCTTTGGATAAGTTGCTTTTGGGTGGTTTGCTAGTGCAGAGGATGTTGGTGATTTCGAGTCTGATTCTATTAGCATCATCAGGGTTGGTTTTGGTCAGGCTGGTTACTGCAGACAAAATTAGTAAGGTACTACACAAACATCACATCAAGACTGCCTTCAAAACAGACAGAAAAATAGCAACCATCCTTAGATACCCCAAAGATAAAATTGACCTGGAAAACCAAGGCATATACAAAGTCCCCTGTGCATCATGCCCGGCCACATACATTGGACAGACCAATAGAAGAATAAGTACCCACCTGGATGAACACAAAAATGCAGTCAAAAAGCTGGAACACACTTCCTCACTAGTCCAACACATGGAAGCCACAGGTCATAGCATCAAGTTCAATGGCACCAAAACCCTAGCCACTATAGAAAACCCCAGCCACAGAATCATCAGAGAAGCCATAGAGATTGAAAAAAGACCAGAAAGCATGAATAGAAGAGATGATTCCACCAGGCTGTCAATCATTTGGAAGCCTGCACTCACAAACAAAAAAATATCCACACCACAAGCCAGGCAAACACCTGGGCACAAACAGATCCCTCCTGATACCTCCAGCTCAAACACACCTCAACCAGGCACCCAGATGAAACCCAGCTTCCTAACTAATGATAACCGTCCATTTACCCAGAGCTAAGCTGCACTAAAGGCCTCCAATAAAGTAACACAATGTTGCCAGCCAATCAAGATACAAAAAGAGCCAAAAAACAGACAGAAGATATTAGAAACACCAATCAAGCAGAACACAGCAAACTCCAAGACCAATAAACACAGACCAAGACTCCCAACCAATCAGGATGAAGAAAAAACCATTCTGGCACAGCAATAGGCTGCCCCAAATTTAAATCTGAAACCACTGTAAAAGTCTGACTCACAGACGAACACAATACAGAAGCCTGATGATGGCAGATGAGATTCTGCTGAATTTATACATATATATTCTTAAGTTTTCGTGGGTACTTACAAGTATGGTATTCAGCTTTTTGGGGGTATTTTCCCACATCATTATAGTTGTGCTTTTAAAGTTGTAGCAACATTTCAGCAGAATCTCATCTGCCATCATCAGGCTTCTGTATTGTGTTCGTCTGTAAAAGTCTGACTCACAGACGAATACAATACAGAAGCCTGATGATGGCAGATGAGATTCTGCTGAAACGTTGCTACAACTTTAAAAGCACAACTATAATGATGTGGGAAAATACCCAAACAAAGCTGAATACCATACATATATATTATATATATATATATATATATATATGTATATGTATATATATAAATTTAATATAATTTACTGTATAATTAGTACAGGAGCCCCAGGGCTGTGTGCTCTCACTACTTTTCTCTATATACCAATGACTGCATCTCAAAAGATCCCTCTGTTAAAGTACTGAAGTTTTCAGATGATATAACAGTGATCGGTCTCATTTGAGGCAACAATAAATCAGCATACAGATGGGAGGTTGAACAACTAGCCTTGTGGTGCAACCAGAACAATCTTGAACTAAATACACTCAAAACCATAGAAATGGTGGTATATTTTAGGAGAAACCCTCCCATATAACCACCTCTTACAATACTAGATAACATAGTATGAACAGTAGAGACCTTCAAGTTTCTAGGTTCTATCATATCTCAAGACTCAAAATGGACACCTAACATCAAAAAAGTCAACAAAAAAGCACAACAAAGAATGTTCTTTCTGTGCCAACTCAGAAAGCTCAAACTGTCCAAAGAGCTGCTGATTCAATACTGCAGAGGAATTATTGAGTCTGTCATCTGCACCTCTATAATGGTCTGGTTTGGCTCTGCAACCAAACAAGACAGACACAGACTTCAACAGATAATTAACAGACTTCAACTGTCCTTGTGTGTAATTGTTCTGGTGTGCAGAAAAAACAATTGCTACTAACCTGCCTTCCATTGAGGACCTGTATACTGCATGAGTCAAAAAGAGGGTTGTGAAAATATACCATATACATCCCAACTAGACTGTGTTGTTTCTCTGTGTCATATAATATATGAGGGTATAAATACATAATATTGTATTTATTTATTTATTTATTTAGTCATGGTTATGTAGTATATATTGGAGGTGATGACCCTTTGAGAGCTGTATCCAATGAAATTTCATTTTAATGCATGCCGATTAGTGTACATGCAAAGTGGCAATTAAGTTATTCTATTCTATTCTATTCTCTTCTATTCTTTAGAATGGCAAGATTTTTAATTAATCGCAAGGTATATTCTCAGAAAACTTCAACAACAAATATAATTTAATGATATGCATGCTTATAGCAGCAAGAATAAATTTTGTATCATGGGAGAAATACAATTTTGAAGATACAAGAGTGACAAATAAAATATATTCAGAACATAGAGTTTAACCAAATTTAATCAAAAATATTTCACAAATGTACAATACGTAATATATCACATACATAGAGCACAGCAAATGAAAACACTTCAAAGAGTCCTAAATATTCATAAACACCACCATCTGATAAAGGCAGAAAAAACTTAATAACATTTTCCCCTTTTCTCGTTCTGTTTTCCTCTTTTTTTAATAACATGCACAAACAATAATTATAGCCATACAGCGGAGGCCTTAGTATTCCTATATATCCATTTTAAGACACAAACATTGATTGCTGAAGAAATATTATGATATAGCTTGCTATTCCTTTCCAATGTTATATTTACCTTTGGAAATAAAATCCAAACATACTTATATAATAACATCAATATTTCAAATCATAATTAACAATGATATAAACTGTATATTGTTCCTTGAAGGTTTACATTACCTAAACCTTAGATTGTTAATAATAATCTAGTCATTACAGTAAAGCCATCAATGGGTCAAAATAATATAATCCATTACTTATATTTATAATGATACAATAAAACAATAGCATCAAAAATTGAATATGACTGGGACAATGTGTAAACTCAGTTACTGTTCCATTTTCTATTTTGGAGAGAAAAAATTGGGATTATACAGGTAGTCTTGATTTACAACTGTTCATTTAACAATGGTTCAAAGTTGTGACAGTTTTGGAAGAAGTATTTCACAACATTCTCACAATTACAACCAACTCACCACCCATATGGCCATATATCACAATTCAAATACTTGGCAAATGGTTCACATTTACAATGCCTGCAGTCATGTAAACTGTTCTGTACCTTCATTTGCATTCTTGAAACCCCACGTTTTGATTGGTCAAAGCGCGGGGTGATCTGATTGGTTTAGCGAGCCGCGCTGATTGGCCCGCTAAGAATCTCTCGTGATTGGAGGATACAAATCACGGGAGATTCAAAGTGGTGCATTTGGCTGCGGCTTGAGAATAAAAAGCTGCAAGTTTTCCCTTGGAGCCACATCGGTTCCGGGGGCTAAATAAAGAGATGAAACCGCAGTCACTGCCTCCTGGTCTCCTTGCCGAACGGACACAACACTGGCGATGAGGGTGGGATCCCGAGACTGAACTCCACCGAGCACGTGTCCGATGGAAGCAAGACCGACAAGATGGCCAGCATCCCTCCACCCGCGCCCTTCAACCTCACTAGCGAGGACTGGGAATCCTACACGGACAGATTCCTCATGTTCCTCGAATGCAGCAACATGAAGGACGCCACCGGGCCAAAAAAACGAGCCATCTCCCTGACACACTGCGGGCCCGCAGTGTTCAAGATGGCGAAAGCCCTCGCGAAACCCGCTGACGTCAAAGCGATGGACTGGGACGACCTTGAACCTTTGCTCCGCAACTACTACGCCCCCGCCGTGCCCACCCTCATCAGGTGGCATGACTTCTACCGGCGGGACCAGAGACTGGGCGAAAGCATCAGTGACTTTGTTGCCGAGTTGCGGAACCTAGGAGGCATGTGTGGATTCTTCGACATAGACGAGGCCCTACGGGACCGAGTCATGCTCGAACTTCGGGATCCAGTCCTCCAGAGTCGGCTGATGGCCAAAGGTTACATCGCCCTCGCTGACGCCATTGCTGAAGCCACCACAGCTGAGGCTACCCGAAAGTTGGCGAACCGCATGCGGAGACCGGCGCCGGGGACCGCACCACGACCAACGATTCTGGATGGGCGACCAAGGCCCAACCGGAAGCAAGTCACCGCGAGACCCCCACCCACCATGGCGAATTCCACTCAGCCTCTGACACCTCAGATGAGGAGGAGGAAATCCACTGGCTCCAGGCGGGACGCGACCAGTGAAATCAGTGGGGTCTTAAGTCAGGAACCACGTGTGCCGGTTGTGGAGGCGACCACCTGAGATCTGAGTGCCGTTTTTTTGATGCAGTCTGCTGGCACTGCGGCAAAAAGGGTCACATCGCCCGCGTCTGCCAACTAAAGAAAGCCTACAGCCCCAGACGGCAGGACCACAGCAAGCGGAGATGGGACAGCACACCCCCCAGAGCCAGAAATCGCCCAGCCGACAGCCAATGGGACCAGAGCGGGCGAACCCGACAAGTTGGCGAGACTCTGTGGAAGAAGGAAACCCACCAGACGGTCATCATCGGCCACGCATCAACCACCGATGCCCGAAAAGTCTACGTGGAGCGAGGCATCGAAGGCGAGCCATGCAAAATGGAGGTGGACTCCAGGTCCTACCTCTCCATGGTCGCCTGGCAAGAAATCACACGTTTGGTGCCTACCATCCACAAGAAGTGACTGGAGAACCAGAAACTAATCATCAAAGACTACCAGGGAAACCGCATCCCGGTAGTCGGAACCAGACAATTCAAAGTAACATTTAAGGGCCGCACTGCGAAGCTTCCCCTGACAATCGTGGAATGAGACCGACCCAGACTTTTGGGATTGCAATGGTTCGCGCCGCTCAGCATCGAAGTCATGGACATCAACCACATCACCAAGACCGATTGGGAGCAGCAACTGGCACGGGACTTCCAGGAAGTGTTCGACGGCACCCTAGGCAAGTACCGAGGGCCCCCCATCTCCTTCAGCCTAGACCCTAACATTCCCCCAAGACGCCTTAAACCACGGCGGGTACCTTTTGCACTCCGGCCAAATATTGACGAGCAAATTGACAAGCTCATCAAGCAAGGGGTCCTACAACCAATTGATCATGCCTGGTGGGAGACCCCAATAGTCACCCCAGTCAAGCCCAATGGGTCGGTGAGAATCTGCGGGGACTATAAGGCCATCCTAAATTGCGCCTTGCAACAAAGCGCCTACCCCGTCCTAGTAGTGCAGCATCTTCTACACTCACTGGGGGGAGGCAAGGTTTTTGCAAAACTCGACCTGGCCCAAGCCTACCAAAAGCTGCCGGTCATTGCAGAAACTGCAGAGGCGTAAACCATAGTCACCCACCGGGGAGCTTTCCAATGTAACCGACTCCAGTTTGGAGTCAGCGTGGCACTTGGAATTTTCCAGAGCCTCATGGAGAGACTCTTGCAAGGCATCAAGGGAGTGGTGCCCTACTTCGACGATGTGCTGGTGTCGGCAACCAACCAGCCAGAACTAGAGGGTTGGCTAAGGGAGGTGTTAACCAAATTCAAGGAAACCAGGCTAAAAGTGAAGAGGGAAAAGTGCCAACTTTACACAGAGCGGGTCGAGTTCCTGGGGTACCTCCTAGAATGGCACGGCATCCACCCAACCGCAACCAAAATCAGAGCCATTAAGGAGGCCCCCACACCCAGGACTAAAATGGAACTGCAGGCGTTTCTGGGACTGCTTAATTTCTACAATGTTTTCCTGCCTCAGAAGGCGACCGCGGTGGAGCCTTTGCATAGGCTCTTGGACAAGGCGGCCACCTGGACTTGGGGGAAATGTGAGGAAGCCGCCTTCAGGAAAACTAAGGACCTGCTCACCTCGGATGCTGTCCTCATCCAATACAATGAGACCCTACCACTCGCTGTCACATGCGACGCCTCACCCTTCGGCGTCGGCGCCGTCCTCAGCCACACAATCCCGGATGCAAGAGAAGCACCCATTGCTTTCTTCTCCAGGACACTCACCAAACTGGAGTGGAACTACAGCCAGCTGGACAAGGAGGCCCTAGCCATCGTCGCAGCAGTGAAGAGGTTCCATGAGTACCTCTACGGTCGCACCTTCACAATCATCACAGACCACAAGCCATTGCTGGGCATCCTGGCAGGGAAACGGGTCACCCCAAACATTTTATCTCCCAGGATGACCAGGTGATCTGAATTCCTTGCCGCCTACAGCTACCGGCTCACACACTGACCCGGTAAGACTGTCACACATGCAGACGCTTTGAGCCGTTCGCCGCTACCCAATCTAGACACCGACCCAGCACCCACGACGAGCACCCTCAGCATAGAGACTCTGCCCGATCTACCCATAACCACGTCAGACATTGCCCAAGAAACCAATAAAGACAAACGTCTGGCGCGGGTGTTACATTGGGTAGAGAAAGGGTGGCTGGAAAAGGACAACAATGAAACATTCAAAACATTCCAAAACTGGAAAATGGAACTCTCGCTGCAAAAAGGTTGTGTACTGTGGGGGGATAGGGTGGTTATCCTGGAAAAACTGCAAGGGAAGGTATTGGAATTGTTACATGAGGGGCACCTGGGCATAGTTAGAACAAAAGCCCTGGCCAGGAGTTACACTTGGTGGCCAGGGATGGATAAACAAATCGAGGCCTGGGTGGCAAGGTGCCAACGCTGCCACCAAACCAGACTGAGCCCTCCCACAGCACCAATCTTGGAATGGGAAATCCCCAGGGGACTTTGGTCTAGGGTCCACATAGACTTTGCCAGGCTTACCAAGGGGCATACATTCCTAGTAACCATAGATGCTTACTCCAACTGGCTGGAGGTAAGCAACATGAAATCCACCACCACAGAGGCCGTGACCAAGGAACTTTGCACACTATTCGCAACCCACGGCCTCCCGGATGTCATCGTGCCGGACAGCAGGCTCCAGTTCACCTCGCTGGAATTTGAAAAATTCCGAGCGGAATGGGGCATACGACACGCACTGACAGCTCTGGCATATCCAGCGGTGAACAGAAGGGTGGAACAGATGGTTCAATTCACGAAAAAAAACCATCCAGAAAATCAAACATGGGGAAATCAAGACAAAATAAATAAAATGCTTTTTATCCAATATATAACACCGAACACAACAACAAACAAAAGCCCGGCATAGCTACTAATGGGGAGGAAAATAAGGTCCTCACTCGACAGACTATACCCCACCTACAACCCAGAAAAAACCCCAAACTCCTTCAGCAAGCACCGGTCTTTTGTGCCAGGTGACGCCGTCTACGCAAAAAATCTAACCGGAGACCCACTATGGGTACCAGCAACCATTACCCAACTGACAGCTTGTACCGGCTGCAAACAACTGACGGATGAGCATGGAAATGCCACATCGATCAAATAAGATTGAGAACGGCCACAAGAAACACAACCGACATGCAACCAGACACAGAAAATCCCCTTAACACAAGCCAAGAGGGGAGGGAATACCCCGGGAACCAAAACCCAGAAGGAAACCAACCATACTCACCAGCAAGCAGCCAGCTCAAAGCCTCACCAGGGAGAAGCAGCCAGGCCAGCTCGACCAACCCAGAAAGACCGGGTGGGAGCGGTGAAAACTGCAGCTCAACCAGCCTGGGTAGACCGAGAGGGAGCTGCGACAAGCGGCCCAGCAAGGCCTACCAGGCGGTTCCATCAATGAGGCTGAGAGACACAGAGAACCCGACTGAACTGGCTGGGAGCCAACCAATGACTGACCTGTGCAGGTCCAGTAGGCAAATGTGGAGCCCCGCCTACTTACGGGACTATTTACGTAGGACCGAACCAAGAGGGGAGGGGTGTTCTGTACCTTCATTTGCATTCTTGAAACCCCGCGTTTTGATTGGTCAAAGCGCGGGGTGATCTGATTGGTTTAGCGAGCTGCGCTGATTGGCCCGCTAAGAATCTCCCGTGATTGGAGGATAAGAATCGTGGGAGATTCAAAGCAGTGCCATTGGCCGCAGCCGCGGCGGCTTCAGAATAAAAAGCTGCAAGTTTTCCCTTGGAGCCACATCGGTTCCGGGGGCTAAATTAAGAGCTGAAACCGCAGCCACTGCCTCCTGGTCTCCTTGCCGAATGGACACAACATAAACAACATTTGCAATTTTATGCTGGTTTTCAGGAAAAAAAACCAGGACAAATATCACTTGAGGAAGCTGGATTTGCTTAATGACCCTGTGATTTGCTTAATGGCCATGGTGATTCACTCTATCACCATGTAAAATTGAGTCTGGTCACATGGTGACACACCTCATGATTGCACAGACATATGACCAAAATTCCAGTCTCAGTTTTGCTTATAAATCAAGGATTAACTGCAAGTTATGACTTGAAAAATAGCATTGTTTACTACTGATTCACTCTGTAAATGTGAGTAGATGAAGCACAGAAACTTTTGCCATTCCTTTTTATAAAAAGTTATTTTGCTTGCCAATCCAAATGGAAAAGTGAGCAGCCGTGTTTTATACTGCAAACTTGTTTTCTATTTTTCACCTTACTAAGAAGTTGAAAAACTTGACATTCAATTTTATTCATAATATTGTTAAGAATATTTTTTTTTAAAAAAACCAGTTTTTAGAAAGTTTTTTTTCCCAATTGATGATAATAACAATGAAGACAAGAATAATGATCCAAAGAAAAGATAATACCTAAAATTGCCAAAGTTTATTGTTCTGCACTGAAGTCAGCTGGGAGACTATGTCAAGCAGTATAGCCTTCATGAATCATTTATTTGATCAGGTCTATTAATTCCATTATAACAGTAAAACATCCTAAGGGACTAAATCTCAATCCTCCTTCTGTCTTATGGTATCATATAAAAATCATATAAAAGGAAGCCCTGCAGGAGGAAAAACAAGGAGTGTTTTTGTTTATCGCATTTGTAGCACATTTTAGGAAGTCTATATTACTATATTACTTAGATGTATTTATCAAATATTAAGGAAAAAAATAAAAGTAACAAAATGGACAAAAATATATAAATGAACAGAGTTCCTTGAAACTGAGATTCTAAGGATACAATTTGATCTCCCTGTTATGAATCACAATCATTTGCTGCTCTCTTATATTTGTGTGGAACAAATTAATCAGTTTTAAAAGCACTTATGGTATCTGGGAGAAAGATTGAACAAAGTTAATATGTTTTGGAGGAAAACATGTGAGTGTGCAATCTGCAAGTTTTCAGGGTTCAGAGAGGTTGTAAGGTTCTGTCAAAGATGATAAAAATACATATTAACCATTACCTAGGAAAAGACCACTGAATCATTCTTTAAGGAAACAAGATTTTCAGAAATCAGTTTATTATCTTTTTACACCCAGCTTCAGTTTAATGTTCCACTGGTCTTTTAAAATACTTTGCAGCAAGCAGCATGATTAAATACTATCTTAGCTTGTAGAGTACTAAGCAAAAATTGAAATACAGCATATTGCAGTTCAAATTTTGGAAAATATATGCAATGTACTTTTGGAAAATATATGCAATGTACTTTGACTGTAAGCTTCAAAATAGGAAACTACAATTCTCCAACAATTTCAATGAATTTTTCCACATTAAAAAAATCAGGATGTATTGATTTTCCTTTCGCCTGGATTTTTTGTATCATACAGCCATGGTATGATCAATGTTCCAGCTCATGTATTATTCTTCATTTCTTTTATAAACATGTTCTGTCATTGTTTCTTACACACACACACAGAGAGAGAGAGAGAGAGGGAGAGGGAGAGGGAGAGAGTTCGTATAAATATAGCTAAGAAATGTGTATATATACACATTCATCTACATCCATATTTTAGTTCAATGTATATTTATTGTGTAGTTATGCAATGGTATCCATTACCATTATATAAAAATTCCCTTCTTATGGTGAGGCCTGTGAATTTGAGGGTTCTGTGCAATATCTTTGCTGTTTGTAACTTTGCACTCTTCTTGACAGAGAATGCTGATGTTATTCTTGGAATCTGTTAAAGCCATAGGAGTCACATTCTCCCACCACTGAGGGAGGGAGGGAAGGAAGGAAGTCACTTCACCTCCCATTGGTTTTTCTTTTGGCCCACTCATGTTTCTCTTTTTAAATAAAAAAATATCTCTAAAACAATGACACAATGGGGCATGGGTTGTCTAATAAAGGAATAAAATTGAACTATTAATCATCAACTCAGTACATGAAACATAACAAGGTATATTTTACATTATTAAAAATTATATTATAGAGCCTCATGGTGAAGTGGTCAGAGTGCAGTACTGCAAGATATTCCAACTTCAATTTGGCAGATCGAATCCCATCAGGCTCAAGGTTGACTAAACCTTCCATCCTTCTGAGGTGGGTAAAATGAGGACCCAAATTGTTGGGGGAAATAAATTGACTCTGTAAACTGCTTAGAGATGCCTGTAAAGCACCATAAAGTGGTATATATGTCTAAGTGCTACTGCTATTATCAAAATGATCTGAAATTATTATTGCTGTTTCATTCTAGTGTTTTTGTTTCTTAATATTATTAGGTAGGAATCTCTTTATGCAGATATAATAAAACATATAACATCCAGTACTGTCTTATATCATCATCATCCATCAAGTATCTTAAACTCTTTTAAAACTATGAAGATTTTTTTGGGGGTGGGGGGCATTTATTAGTTTTTTTTCAATTGATAAATTAATTTAAAGGGTCTGCAATACTTTAGATTCAATTTACAAAGTGCTTTGGAGGATGTGGGGTTATGAATATCTGTTCGTAACTTTGTAAACAAGCCATATCCTTTTTCAGGATCAAATAGTAACTTTAGTGGTACAATCTCAGGAAAAGACACTACTCCCATAAGGATTTGCACCAGTGGTAGGATTCAAAATTTTTTACTACAGGTTCTGTGGGTGTGGCTTGGTGGGTGTGGCAGGGAAGGATACTGTAAAATATCCATTCCCTCCCCACTCCTGGGGGAAGGTTATTGCAAAATCCCATTTCCTCCCCACCCCACTAACCTGCTTTCCAGCTCCGTTCTGCTGTGCAGGGCAACAAAAGAAGACCTAGCTTATCAGCTGGAACTCAGGAGGCAGATAATAGAGGGGGGCGGGGCCAGTCAGAGGTGGTATTTGCCAGTTCTCTGAACTACCCAAAATTTCTGCTACCGGTTCTCCAGAACTGGTCAGAATCTGCTGAATACCATCTCTGGTTTGTACCTACAGACAATACTTGTGCTTTAGCACCTATATTGAAACCTAATCCAAGCTATATACTGCACAGGGCAGTCAAAGTGGTGGCCTGAAGGTTGGATGCATCATGCACAGACCATGCACACCCCCGGCTTCGCAAAGGCAAAAAACATTGTGACACATCACATGAAGTCATATGATGCAATCGAGTTTAACACCCATGTACTGACCACAATTACAGAAAAAGCTGTTTGCCAACCTATTTTATTCATTAATCTTCAATGTTTTGGCTTTTTTAAAAAAAGAAAGCGAGGCAATTCAGTTAATATATGACATAAATGCATGTTGTCAATCCTCCAAGTATTCATTGAGTTTCACTTCATGTAGCATTTGGAGTAGATTTCAAGCTGTCCATTTGAAGAATTTCAGAAAATATTTTTCATGTTAGAAAAATATCCTTATTGCAGTTGATGTAATAGGCAAACCACAATTAAACCTGTTTTACAGTATGATGGAACATGATAACTAATAAACATAGGAGAGAAATACATGCATAGGGATTGAATTAAATAATAATCCAGTCATTTTTCATTCACATATTAGACATGATTGGCAGTTTAGACATTTGCATTTCACACTGCCATGCTCGCAAATTCAAATTCTCTCTGAAAAAATCAAACTCATGATAACTGAAAATTGAAGGATTAGCAGTAAAAGACTGGATGTTTTTTTTAGCATTAATCACCTACCCTGAGTAATATAGTGTAATTTAATCTTATTGAGTGATTTCAGTAATTTAAAAATAGAACATGATTCTTAATAATAATAAGTTGGCTCAATCAGAAAGAATAATATTGTAAATTATGAAACAAATTTTGATGCTGGTGTACACACCCCAAAGAGAACTGTTTAATGTGTTTGGCATTACTTAACAATTCAACAATAGAATGTGTATTATGAAGAAATTGAAAGATTGCAATAAAGATTTCCACATTTTGAAATAGAACTGACTACTTTTTATTCCTTATTTATTTGCCTCCTGCCTTAATTATTTTTACAAACAATTAATGGCAGAAAACAAATCCAATATATCTTTCTGTTCTGTCCCCACATTAGCATTCTTGAGATCCCCGCGCTTTGATTGGCCAAAGCGCGGGGCACTCTGATTGGTCAGGCGAGCTGCGCCGATTGGCTCGCTAAGAATCTCCCGCGATTGGTCTATTCAAATCGCGGGAGATTCAAAGAGGTGCCATTGGCCGCAGCCGCCGCGGCTAAAGGAATAAAAGCCATGAACCTTTTGGATAGCGCCAGTTCGGTTCCTACATTAATAAAAGAGCATGATTTGAAGTCACCGATTCCTGGCATCATTTTCGAGGACACGACACTGGCGACGAAGGTGGGATCCAGACCCTGAACTGAACCACGTGTCCAACGGAAGCCAGACGAATCTCCACAATGGCGAAGATCGCACCCCCCGCACCCTTCAACCCCGCCACCGAGGACTGGGAATCGTACTCCGACCGATTCCGCATGTTCCTCGAGTGCAGCGATCTGAAGGACACCACCGGCCCCATGAAGCGCGCCGTCTTCCTGACCCACTGTGGGACCGAGTTATTCAAGATGGCCAAGGCGCTTGCCAAACCCGCCGACGCGACCGCGATGGACTGGGACGTCCTCGAGCCAATACTTCGGCGGCACTACGCTCCAGAGGTACCCATCCTGATCCGACGCAACGAATTCTACCATTGGGACCAATGGTCGGGTGAGAGTTTCAGCGACTTTGTCGCCGAACTACAGTGCCTAGGGGGGCTGTGCGAATTTGACAACCTGAACGACGCCCTGCGAGACAGAATCGTGCTCGGCCTGTGGGACCCCGTCCTCCAGAGCCGGCTGATGGCCAAGGGCAACATCAGCCTTGCAAACACCCTCACCACAGCCGCAGCCGCCGAAGCCACCCGAACATCCGCCGACCGCATGCGCCGACCGAACGCTGGGGACCGCAGTGGGAACAACAACCCTGCAAGGTCGGCCGAGGCCCAACCTGAGACAACCACCCACCAGGGCGATTTCCACTTGGCATCGGGCACTTCCGATGACGAGGAGGAAATTCATCGCCTCCAGACAGGCTGTGACCCACGGAACCGGCGGGGTCGTAAGTCGAGGACCAACTGTGCCGGTTGCGGAGGCGAGCACCCCAGGTCCGAATGCCGGTTTTTCGAGTTGATCTGTCGGCATTGTGAGAAGAAGGGACACATCGCCCGCATCTGCCACCTTAAAAAGCACCGCAGCCCGCCCCAATGGGACCAGAGCGAACGGAGGAGAGAAAGCACACCACCCCGGACCAGAGATCGCCCCTCGGACAACAGATGGGACCGGAACGGACGATCCCTACGAGGCGGCGATACCCGGCGAAGAGAGGAGACCCATCAGACGGTCACAATCGGCCACGCCACAACCAATGACGCCCAGAAGGTCCACATGGAGGTAGGCATCGAGGGCGAGCCATGCAAAATGGAGGTGGACTCCGGGTCCTACCTCTCCATGATAGCATGGCATGAAATAAAGCACTTGGTGCCTACCATCCAACGGAGGAACCTAGACAGCCAGAGACTAATCGTAAAGGACTACCAGGGAAACCGCATCCCGGTAGTCGGAACCGGACAGTTCAACGTAACATATAAAGGGCACACCGAAAGACTTCCCCTGACAATCGTCGACCACGACCGCCCAAGCCTACTGGGACTGCAATGGTTCGCCCCGCTCAGCATCGCAGTCACGGGAGTCGACCACGTCACCGACGACAGCTGGGAGCAACAACTGGCCCGGGAATTCCAAGAGGTCTTCGACGGAAACCTAGGCAAGTACCGAGGGCCCCTTATATCATTCAGCCTAGACCCAAACGTCCCCCCAAAACACCTAAAACCAAGGCGGGTGCCATTCGCACTTAAACCCAAGATAGACGAGCAAATTGACAAGCTCGTCAAGCAAGGGGTCCAACAGCCAATAGACCACGCCCGGTGGGAGACCCCCATAGTCACCCCGATCAAGTCTGATGGGTCGGTGAGGATCTGTGGGGACTATAAGGCCACCCTAAATGGCGCGTTGCAACAAAGCGCCGACCACGTCCCAGTAGTGCAACACCTACTGCACTCACTGGGAGGGGGCAAGGTTTTCGCCAAGCTCGCCCTCGCCCAGGCATACCAACAGTTGCCAGTCGACAAGGAAACGGCAGAAGCGCAAACCATAGTCACCCACCAGGGAGCATTTAAATGCAACCGACTCCAATTCGGAGTCAGCGTGGCACCGGGAATATTCCAAAGCCTAATGGAAAGACTATTACAAGGCATCAAGGGGGTGGTACCTTACTTCGACAATGTCTTTGTGTCGGCAACCAACCAAGCCGAACTAGAGGGTCACCTAAGGGAGGTCCTAACCAAATTCAAAGAGACCGGGCTCAAAGTAAAGAGGGAGAAATGCCAATTATACACGGAACGGGTTGAATTCCTAGGATACCTCCTAGACCGTCACGGCATTCACCCCACAAACCAAAAAATCAAGGCCATCAAAGAAGCCCCCACACCCAAGTCGAAGACGGAACTACAGGCATTCCTGGGGCTACTTAACTTTTACAATGTTTTCCTGCCCCAAAAGGCGATGGTGGCGGAGCCCTTGCATAGGTTCCTGGACAAGGTGGCGACTTGGACTTGGGGGAAATGCGAGCAAACCGCCTTCCAAAGAACAAAGGACCTCCTCACTTCGGACGCCGTCCTTATACAGTATAACGAGACCCTACCTCTGGCCGTCACATGCGATGCATCACCCTTCGGCGTCGGCGCTGTCCTCAGCCATACCCTCCCTGACAGAAAAGAAGCACCCATCGCGTTCTTTTCAAGGACCCTCACCAAACCGGAGCGGAACTATAGCCAGCTGGACAAAGAGGCTCTGGCTATCGTTGCCGCCGTAAAAAGATTCCACGAGTACCTCCACGGCCGGACATTCACCATCATAACTGACCACAAGCCGCTGCTGGGAATCCTTGCAGGAAACCGGGCCACCCCGAACATTCTGTCTCCCCAAATGACAAGGTGGTCCGAGTTCCTGGCGGCCTCTACAACTACGGACTCATACACAGACCGGGTAAGACAATCTCCCATGCAGACACCTTAAGCCGCTCGCCGCTACCGGAACCTGACACTGACCCAGCACCCACGACGACCACCCTCAGCATAGAGACTCTACCCAACCTGCCCATAATCGCGTCAGACATTGCCCGAGAGACTAATAAAGACAAACGTCTGGCGCGGGTGTTGCATTGGGTAGAGAAAGGGTGGCCGGAAAGGGACAACGATGAGTGCGTCAAAACATTCCAAAACCGCCAAACGGAACTCTCGTTATTAAAAGAGTGCATACTATGGGGGGATAGGGTGGTCATTCCAGAAAAACTACAAGGGAAGGTTCTGGAACTACTACACGAGGGGCACCCTGGCATCGTTAGGACTAAAGCCCTGGCCAGAAGTTACGCTTGGTGGCCAGGGATGGACAAACAAATTGAGACCTGGGTAGCAAGGTGCTAACGATGCCAGGAAACTAGGCCAAGCCCACCCACAGCACCCATCCTAGAGTGGGAAACCCCAAGGGGACCTTGGTCTAGGATCCACATAGACTTCGCCGGGCCCACAAAAGGACACACCTTCCTTATAACAGTAGACTCTTACTCCAACTGGCTGGAGGTAAGCAACATGAAAACAACAACCACGGAGGCCATGATCAAGGAACTCTGCAAACTCTTTGCAACACACGGCCTCCCAGACGTCATCGTTTCCGACAACGGGCCCCAATTCACCTCGCTGGAATTCGAAAAATTCCTAGCGGAAAGGGGTATCCGCCACGCGCTGACAGCACCGGCGCACCCGGCGGCGAACGGTAGGGCGGAACGGATGGTGCAATTCACTAAGAAAACCATCCGGAAAATAGACCACGGGGAGATCCAGGAGAAAATAAACAAACTACTCTTCACCCAACACATAACCCCAAATACCACAACGAATAAGAGCCCAGCCGAACTATTAATGGGGAGGAAATTAAGGTCCCCACTCGACAGGTTACACCCCACGTATAACCCGGAGAAGCCCCCAGACTCAAACAGCAAACACCGAACTTTCACACCAGGCGACCCTGTATACGCAAGAAACCTGACGGGAAACCCGTTATGGGTACCAGCCGTCATCACACAAACAACAGGCCCACACTCGTACCGGCTACAAACAGCAGACGGACGAGCCTGGAAATGCCACATCAACCAATTAAGGTCGAGGACGACAAACCAAGAGACCACCGACGCACAAACAGGCAAAACCAACCCCCACAACACAAACCAAGGGGGGAGGGAATACCCAGGGGACCAAAACCAAAGAAGAATAAACCAGCCATACTTACCGGAAAGCAGCCAGCACGACCCCTCGCCAGGAAGAGACAGCCAGGCCAGCTCGACCGACCTGGGGAGACCGAGCGGGAGCGGCGAAACCCGCAGCTCAACCAACCCGGGAGGCCCAGGGGGGAGCTATGGAGAGCAGCCCAGCCCGACCGACCAGCCGGTTCTCACGACGGCATCAGGAGAAACAGAGATCCCGACCGAACCGGCCGGGATCCAACCTACGACTGAGCTGCGCAGGTCCAGTAGGCTCAGACGGAGCCCCGCCTACCTACGTGACTACGCGATGTAAGGACTAAACCAAGAGGGGAGGGGTGTTCTGTCCCCTCATTAGCATTCTTGAGATCCCCGCGCTTTGATTGGCCAAAGCGCGGGGCACTCTGATTGGTCAGGCGAGCCGCGCCGATTGGCTCTTGTTAAGCCTGGTTTCCCCAACCAAAGTTAGGGAGACAAGCTAAACAGAATGTGCAGCTTAGTCAGATAGGCACACAGATAAAATGAGTGAGCTAAGCTTGTATGTTTATTAACATACAGTAAAAATAACAGATACGCTTGTGCTATCAAAAATATAGTTTATTCCATTATGAGTTCATAGCATAGTCAAAATAACAGTCCAATAGTCATGTATCATTTAGTCAGTCCATTCAGGGATATTCAGTTAGCAAAGTCCGTGTTGAATACCCTATGTCAATTCACTTACAAGTCTGTCCTTTGTTTTCTCTCCCGTTCGAGCAATGCAGTCTTGTGTCCTTGCAGTAATCAGGGATCATCAAAGCCAGAGAGCGAGCAAGCTTTCGTCTTGCTTCTTTTAAAGTGCTTTCACAACCACTCCCTTAATTACTATCCCACAGTTAAAGTTGCAGACACTTTAACATACAAACTATGATTACATATTATTATTTACCTAAACCAGTTAGGGTAAAACAATGTTATCCCTAACATTCTCCCCTTTTAGGAAATAATAATAAATATAACTATTTACATCTTTAAATCATATTTGTTTCAACTTTCTTTAAACTTAGTTACTCCTTGAGCTTTTGTAAATTGGTCTGCAATGTTTTCTTCCGTCATGCAGTATTCCAATTTAATTAGCCCATTCTTTACAGATTCTCTAACATTTAAGTATCTTAAATCAGTATGCTTTGATCTAGTTTTTACAGCAATACTAGTAGCAAATTTTATAGCTGCTTGATTATCCTCGTACACAATAATGGAATCTTTTACAGTTATACCCATGTCTAATAATAACTGTTTGTACAAAATCAAATCAGTGCATAATAATGACAGACATGAAAATTCTGCTTCCATCGTGGACAAGCTAATATGCTGTTGTCTGATTGACCTCCACCCTATTAATGTTTTACCAAATAATATAGCCATCCCAGATGTTGATTTTCTTGTGTTTATATCAGTTGCAAAACTTGCATCTGCATAGGCACTAAGACTCAAATCACCCTTTGGTTCTATATACAATGCATGGTTCATTGTTCCTTTAAGATATCTTAAAATTCTCTTTAATGATTGCCAATGACATTGATGTGGATCTGAATTAAAACGTGCCAGCTGATTTACACTATAAGCTATATCTGGCCTAGACCAATTGCTTATATATGATAAGCTGCCAATCAAAGATTGATATATGGACTTATCAAATTTGGGACTTTGATCATCAGTTTGGCAAACTTCCTGACTCATTGGAGTCTTTGCCGGTTTACAAAGTTCCATTTTAAACGTTTTAATTAATTGGCAAATTTTATCTTCTTGAGATATCTTAAATCCATTTTTTGTTTTGTTAATTGTCAATCCTAGATACTTTTTAATTTCACCTAAATGCTTTAATTTTATCTTTTTGGCTAATAATGATATAATCTCATTAGCTTCATTATTAGTCTTAGTTATCAAAGCAATATCATCTGTAAATAATAACAATAATGACACCGTTCCATTATTTTCTCTTTTAAATACACATGGATCTGCTAAACCAGATTTAAAACCTATATTGTTTAACTCTTTCACAATATATTGATTCCACTCAAACCCAGATTGTTTTAATCCGTAAAGACTCTTTTTGAGTTTCCAACAATCATTACTATTTTTATTATCCTTTATACCTACTGGTTTTCTTAAATATATAGTGTGCTGTAAAGGTGCATGTAGATAAGCAGTTTCTACATCTAAATGGTTAATGACATAGTTTTTCTTAGCTGCCCACACTAATGCTGCTCTTAAAGATGTTGCTTTAAGACTTGGTGCAAAAACTTCATCGTAATCAGATGCAGTTTGATTAAATCCTTGAGCTACTAACCTAGCCTTATGGGTAACAGTCCCATCATTTCCAGTTTTTACTTTAAATATCCATTTGCACCCAATGGATTTTTCTCCTGGAGGTAATTTAGCATCTTCATAAACTTTCATTACCTTTAATGAATTTAGTTCTTTTTTCATTGCCTTTTGCCAATTTTCCTGATCCTTAGCAGGATACATCCTAAGTTCATCTACACTAGTTGGAACTTTAGTTACTTGGCAAACTATACTTGCTTGATACCTATCAGGTGGTCTAGTTACACGTGTAGTACGTCTAGGTATTACAGGACTTACAGGTGGACTTTCATTTATTAACTCTTCTTGATTATCTAACTCTTCCTGATCAACTGTTTCCTCTTGTTCTGGTCCTATTTGCTCTTCTTGGACTTCTTCTTTAATTGGACTCTTCTTATAACTAATCTGATCTTTCTGCCTTTTGTAGGGTTCAACAATTACTTCATTATTTAAATCTTGCTCTAATCTATTCCATCCTACATGTTCTAGGAATTTTGCACTAGCACTGGTGTAAAATCTAGATGTACCTGGTTCCCAGAATCTATAAGATCTATGATTAGATGTATATCCTACAAAATATAATCTTTTAGCTCTATGCTGTCCTTTGTGTCTAAGTTGTATAGGGATATGCACCCATGCTGGTGCTCCAAATGTGTGCATGTAACTTAAATCAGGTTTTATACCATGCCACAATGTGAATGGTAATTCACCTGTTGTTGAATTAACAACATTATTTAATATATGATTACCACACATTATTGCTTCTCCCCACAAATTTTCAGGTAATCCTGAATCAGACATCATAGATCGTGTCATTGATTGTAATGTTTGGCCTCTTCTCTCTATAAAGGCATTATGTTGTGGCCTATATGGTGCAGACATTTTATGTTGAATACCTAACATTCTTAGTCTGTTATCCCTAACAGCTCTCTAAGAATCTCCCGCGATTGGTCTATTTGAATCGCGGAAGATTCAAAGTGGTGCCATTGGCCGCGGCCGCCGCGGCTAAAGGAATAAAAGCCGCGAACCTTTTGGATAGTGCCAGTTCGGTTCCTACATTAATAAAAGAGCATGATTTGGAGTCACCGACTCCTGGCATCATTTTCGAGGACACGACACTTTCTTTTCCAGTTGTCCCCATAACAATAATCCTGTGAAGTCAATTGGGCTAAGGCAGAGAGTAATTGCCCAATATTACCCAACTGGCTTTCATGGCTAAAAGCCAAACTTTGGAGCAGATTGGGAAGAAGTTCAATCCAGGCATTATGCAATATGCCTCTGTCACTTGCAATGGATCTATTAACTGTAGTTAAAAGAACTGGGCAACTGGGCAATTGTATTTTTGCTATTAGTCAAATGAACCAATAATCCATTATATTCCACTATACCGCTGTATAATTTTCTGGCTAAATCCCTGGTGAGGCAATTAAGATATCACATTCTGCATTTTAATGAAAGTAATGGTTAATGTTATACCTAATTTAAAAAGTATAGCTATTTTATTAGCAAATACAGAAATATATATTCAAGAAGTTAAAATTTTCCAATTAAAGGTACTTCATAAACTTGTTTCACATATATCAGTAGACACTTTCAAATACATAGTGCTATTATAATAAGTACATAAAATTGAATAGAATACTAGAGCCATAGTATGTGAAAAGTATGCTACCTTCACCTGATAGTAGCATATGAGATTCAGGGGTTTGTGCATTCCCAATGTTAAGATGATTAATAGCATCTACTTGAAATTTGTCCATGTATGTAACCTCATTCTGTTTAAGATTTGTAATTATCAAGGAGAAAAATAATCTGCTGGAATGAAGCATGTATAAGCAAGACATGGCTTCACTGAACTGATGTTATTTCTATGACCTTTTATAGATGTAAGTCACTTGTACAGGATAAAAGCAGTTAGATTTGTAAGGTATATTTCTAGTAAGAAGGCTTTTAGCAGAAAAAAATCTGCAGCTTCCTTCTATTTCCAGCTTTTATGGACTTTTTACATACACAAAAGGAATTAAAACAATGGAAAAACAAAGAGACTGCAAAGAAAATGGTATTGCTTACAAAATACTCAGCATGAAATACAATGATTCTGTAATAGAAGTCTCATTTGTCAATATACAAAGTATCTGAGTAATATTACTTATAAAACAGAAAACCATATAACATTATTAGCTTTCTGGATAATTTAGCATAAAGGGATACATAGATTATAAAATATGTGGGAAATGCATGTCCCACATTTTTTGTATTCAAGTTATTTGTTCTTAAGACTCATATTTTTAAACTGCTTTAGAAGCTTCTGTTTGCTATCAATTCAACAAATAACAGACACACACACGCACACACACACACAGAAGATAGCTTGAATACAAAAATGTGGAAATCATCCAGGTAATCATTGTTTCTTTGACCATTTATTTCTCCATTTTGTAGTTCAGTAAATAATTGTATATTTTTTAAATCAATTTTTTATCCGTCCCCATTAAATTTTTATCCAATGCTATAGGTTCTTTATTTACACCCCATGTTCCAACATCTTTCTCATATCTTGACTGAATCAGAAAATTCGGCCACCAAGCTAGATTAATCCCTTGGTCCTGTAGTTGTTACCTTGATTCAAGTTCATCCCTCTCATTTAATATATCTTTATTGAATACATTTTTTCCAAATTAATGAGATTTGGATATAAAAGTGCCTCCATTGGGAAAGCCAGATTGGCATTTCCCTGTACTGCTGTGGTTTAATGTTTTCCCATATGTTAAACATTGCATTCCTCATGTAATGCCTCTGAAAATATTTGATGCACTGTATTTTGTACCCAAGAAGTGTGCCAGCCTAATTGCAAATAGTATCCTTCTAATAATAATAAACTTCTGGGTTTCAGATTTACTCAGTCTTTAAGACAGGGGTGTCCAACCTTGGCAACTTTAAGACTTGTGGACTTCAACTCCCAGAATTCCTCAGCCAGCTGGCTGAGGAATTCTGGGAGTTGAAGTCCACAAGTCTTAAAGTTGCCAAGGTTGGACACCCCTGCTTTAAGAGCTGCTGCCTGATGGTATAGTTCCCAGTCTAGAAGTCCAAAGCCCCCATTATTTTTAGATTCTTGTAACATTTTCAATTTTATTCTCAATTTTTTACCTTGTTAAATATACTTCAGAGTCATTTTATTTAATTCATCAAAGAATTTCTTTTCTAATTTTACTGTTTACTGTTTATTGTTTGAAATAAAAAGAGTAATTTTGGTAGTATGTTCATTTTTATGACTGTTATTCTCCCTATTATAGATAACTGTAAATTTTTCCACCTTTTCAGGTCCAATTTAATTTGATATATCAGTTTTATATCATTATCAACTTTGATCATCGCATACTTTGCTGTTAAATAGATACCAAGATATTTAACCGTCTTTGTTCTCTGTAAACCAATTTTCACTGTCAATTCCTCTTTTTTTTTTTTTATTTATCTGTGAGGTTTTTGACTAATAGTTTAGTTTTATCTTTATTTATTTTTATCCCTACCACCTCTCCGTATTCCTCAATTTTCTTTATCAGTTTGACCATAGGGGCATAAGTCCTAACTTTTGTATTTGATTCTAAGTATCATCAGCTTTTGCCTAGCTAAAGAGCAAAGGTAATTAAGAAAATTATGAGCTCTGATACTGTTTTGCCAAGTGTCAGAGCAGGTGCATAGATAATTAGTTCTTTGGATCTAGTGACAATAAACATACCAGTAAATAAAAGAATGTTAAGCTTCTTTATTATATCAAACAAACAGATTTAAAAACATAACATAAAAAGCCTACATACCAAGCAAGTTGATATTCAATTTCCTTACAAACTGCCAGGAGCTTTTTAAGAATGACAACAGAGATATCAAGTGTTAGGTTCTATACAGAAACTCTCAAAGAACAACAGCGTCAAGGTTTTTATCAAAACCTGACACCATGATTTCATGGCAATCCTTTGGTCATGTGACTGCAAGATCTGACATTGTCTGTGTGACACATGATTCTGGGATGGGAACTAAAACAGAGATTTTCACAAGTTTATAACAATGCAAAGATTTCTCCCCCTTTCCCTTTATTTAACAAGAGTGAAAAACCAACAGGTTAACTAAATATGCTCTAACCTTTCTTAATATGAAGGAAAATTCAAAACAATTATGGTCTTCCATACAACCACTACATGTGCTGGTGTACAATGGGTTAATTTATTGGAAACCATACACAATCTAATTTTGTGGGGTCCTTGAAGTTCTAATACTTTGGTTGTTTTCTTGCAAACATTTCATTTCCAAGCTAGATAACATCTAATAGGGAGTGGGGTTTGCTCTCATTTGATATACTGGTGGCTTGCTCTGTCAATGTAAATGGGAGTGGTCATGGTGGTTCCTTGACTGGGTTATTGTGTGCTATTAGCTTGTTTACTTGAATTGGCAATTCCTTGAGAGGAGTATTGCTTGCTTCTTGATTGTTGGTGTTAAGTCTGGAGCATGGGTGCGAATAATGGAGACGAGCCGGTAGAAACAGTGAACTTCAAACTCTTTATTTACATGGTGTGACAGCTCAAACTGGAGGGCTGCTATAGCCTTCCTTATATAGGCAACTTATTAACTATTCAACCAATAGCAATCCTGGAGCACTAGCTCCGTTAACCAATGAGAATGGCCTGTTAATGGCCAATCAGATGCTCCTGAACGGACCAATCCGATCCTGCCATTAACAGCCAATCAGAAGTGCAGGGCCAGAACCCTGCACTTGACTTCAAGCTCAAGATAAATTTATTTGGCATTATTCATTCACAACACCCCTTTCCCCCGGCTTCTGCCCACGGGGTGCGGTTACATAGTCCTTGAGGTAGGACGGTTGTTTTATCAGTCTTTTTGATTTTCATAAAGTGCCTGGTGGTTGGCTGCACTTCTGTGAGGTAGATTGTTGTTTAATGGTAGGGGTGCCTCTGGTTCCGACTTTGCGTTCCCGTCGTCACCAATATCACTGGCCACTCCCTGAGGTGAACTCACTCCGGTCCCCGGTTCCTGTTCCTGCATTTCAGTTCCGTTTTCAGTCCCTTCAAAAAGGTTTTCCTCTAGTTGCAATTTCTTTTCCTCTGTATCTCCCCCCCCTCAGTTTGGTCATAAGGGAGTTCGGAATTGCGTGACGGTAGCCGTGATCGTAGTTGATCTATGTGGCACTTCCAAAGTCTATCGTCAGGGAACTGAACAAGGTATGATCTTGGGCCGGTTACGCGGACTACGGTCGCTTCTACCCACAGCGGATCACCCGATAGGTTTTTTAGCAAATACTAAATCGCCTACCTGGAAGGTACGGCATCGGCCGCTGGATCCAAGTGGCTTTTCTGGTTTGTAGCCTGGCTGTAACCGATCGAGGTGGGAGTGGAGCTTTCGTCCCATTAGCAGCTCGGCGGGAGTTTTGTTGGTGACGCTGTGAGGTGTGATGTGCTGTAGGAAAAGGATTCGGTTGATTTTCTCGTGGATGTTGTCGTAGTCTATCTTTTGTAGAGTCCTTTTGATGAATTTTACCATGCGCTCAGCCCTACCGTTGGCCACAGGGTGCGCAGGCAAAGTAAGTGCATGTTGGATAACATGGTCAGCCAGGTACTGTTCAAAAGACAGCACGGTAAATTGGGGCCCGTTGTCGGATACCAAAATGTCTGGTAATCCGTGAGTTGCAAACAGTTTTTCCAGTCTTTTGATGACCGCTTTGGTGGTCGTATGCCTCATTCGGTGAATCTCGAGCCAATTTGAGTAGGCGCCAACGCCTTTGGTCGACCCAGCAAAGTCCAGATGGATGCGGGACCAGGGTCCCCGAGGCATCTCCCATTCGGTTGGGGTTGTCTTTAGTGGAGTGTTGCTTACTTCTTGGCATCTCCTGCAAGTTTTAACCCACGATTCGATTTGTCTGTCGATGCCTGGCCACCATGCGTAGCTTCGTGCAAGGACCTTCATGCGCACGATGCCAGGGTGGCCATTGTGTAAGGTTCTTAGCAGTGCCTGTTGGAGTCGTTCTGGGATAACGACTCTATCGCCCCAGATGATGCAGCCCTTCTGCAAGAACAACTCAGTTTGATGGCTTTTGAATGGTGCAAAGTCGTCTGGTACTTGGTCCAATGGCCATCCGCGTTCCAGCCATGTGAGGACTCGTGCTAAGATGGGGTCGCATTTTGTTTCTTTCGCAATGTCACGGGCAGTTAATGGCAGCGTATGGAGTGTCTCAATCTGCAACGTTGTCATCGTTGGTGCAGGATCGTTGATGGTTTCAGGGAGCGGTGCACAGCTCAACGCGTCGGCATAGGGAATGGCTTTACCGGGACGATATTGTAGCTGATAATTGTAGGCAGCCAAGAATTCTGACCAGCGGGTCATCCTGGGTGAAAGTATGTAGGGAGTTGGCTTGTCCCCAGTGATGATCCCCAGCAATGGTTTGTGGTCAGTTACAATGGTAAAAGCCTGGCCGTACATGTACTCATGGAATCTTTTAACAGCTGATACAATTGCCAGGGCCTCTTTATTGATCTGGCTGTAATTTTGCTCGGTTTTCGAGAGTGTTTTTGAAAAGTAAGCAACAGGGGCTTCGCTACCATTAGGTAATACATGGCTCAAAATGGCGCCCACTCCAAAAGGCGATGCATCACATGTGATATTTAACGGCAAGTTCTCATTGTACTGCATTAGTACGGCGTCAGAAGTCAGTAGTTGTTTTACATTGTGAAACGCCTGCTCTTCTCTATGACCCCATACCCAAATTGCTTTTTTATCTAGTAGGTGATGTAAAGGTTCAGTGACAGTTGCCTTGTGTGGCAAGAATACATTATAGAAATTGATGAGGCCTAAGAACGCCTGGAGATTGGCTTTGTTCCGGGGTCTGGGAGCGTTTTTTATTGCACTTAATTTGCTATCGGTAGAGTGAATACCCTGACTGTCAATTAAGTACCCTAAGAATTCAACACGATCTGTACACAGTTTGCACTTATTTTTTTTCATTTTCAGGCCTGCTTCTTGGAATTTTTGCAAAACCAGTCTTAAATGATCCCGTAAAATTTTTGGAGTGGGGGCAGCAATGAGCACATCGTCAAAATAGGGGACAACGCCTTTGATCCCCTGTAATAGTCTCTCCATTAGGCTGTGAAAGATCCCTGGGGCTACACTGACTCTGAATTGAAGCCGCGTACACTTAAAGGCACCTTGGTGTGTTACGATAGTCTGTGCCTGTGCCGTTTTTTCATCAACCGGCAGTTGCTGATAAGCCTGAGCTAAGTCTAGTTTAGCGAAGACTTTTCTGCCCCCCCAGGAATGGAGGAGGTGTTGCACCATCGGCACTGGATATGGATTTTGTTGCAGGGCGTGGTTTAGGGTGGCTCGATAGTACCCACAAATTCTAATGGAGCCGTCCGGCTTAATTGGGGTCACGATTGGTGTTTCCCATGGGGAGTGGTCGGTTGGCTTTAAAACTCCCTGGGCTATCAACTTATCAAGCTGTTCGTCGATTTTTGGCTTTAGAGTGAACAGGACTCGATGAGGCTTAAGGCGGATCAGAGCTATCTTTGGATTAAGGCTAAAGGATATCGGGGTCCCCTTGTACTCGCCTAGCTTTTCCGCGAAGACATCCCTGAATTCGTGGGCGAGGTCTTCTTCCCAGTCACTGCCACTGATTTGGTTAATGCCTGCCACTTCAATGCCAAGTGGTGCAAACCATTGCAGGCCTAACAGGCTAGGCCAGTCCTTGTCGATCAGCGTCAGGGGTAAGTATGCTGTGTGGTTCTTGAATGCAACCCGGACTCTACTGGATCCTACGACTAGAATCCGGTTCCCCTGGTAGTCCTTTAACATGAGCCGTTGGAATTGAAGGTCTTGGCACTGGATAGTGGGGATGAGTTGCTTGAGGGTCTTCCAGGAGACCATTGACAGAGACGACCCCGAGTCAACTTCCATTTGGCAAGGTTGATTTTCGATGTCCACTTTGACCCGAATTTTCTTAGCATCTAGTGAAGAGGCGTGGCCGATAGTGAGTGTTTGGTGGGCCTCTTCCCGTCTCGTTAGGCGATTCACGGGTCGGTTTCTGTAGGAGTGGTTTGCTGGTTCTCACCTTACAGGGCAATTCCCTGTTGATTGGTGGAGATTGGTACCCTTCGTGGTCTGGCTGGGTCTGAGGAGACTTCTGCAGACCCATCCGATGTGGCCTCATTTCCCGCACTCATGGCAGAGCACGTCGTGGAATTTGCAATTGGAGCGGTAATGGTTGGTGCCGCAGCCAGTGCACGGTTGCTGGGACTTCGGGTAACAGTCCCAATCGGACTGCAGGCGATGGACCTCTTCTTCATCGCTGTCTGACGACAAAGAGAGGTCCTCATGGTGGGTCGTCTGCAGCTGCCCTTCTGCCTTAGGTGAAACTTCGCTGGCTGGTTGGTGTGCTGGAGCGCGATTTCGGCATAGTTGGGCAGCTGACTTCTTGGTTGCCTCCACTGCTGTAGCTTCAGCTATGGCGTCTTTAAGGGTGATGTCGCCCTTTGCCATTATTTTGCTCTGTACATTTAGAGCGTCTAACCCGGTGAAATCGCAAAGGCCTCCCAAGTTCCGGAGGTCTGCAATGAAATCGGCAACGCTTTCTCCTTTCCGCTGGTTTCTTTGATAGAACTCGTGTCGTCTTACGAGCGTTGGAACGGTCGGTGCATAGTGGGCCCTTAGTAGCGGTTCGAGGAAGTCCCAGTCCATGGCCTTCACTTCAGCCAGTTTCGCTTATGCCTTAGCCATTTTGAATACCGTTGGGCTGCAGTGCGTTAGGAATACCACCCGTTTCTTCCCGGGTGTGGCATCCTTCAGATTATTTGTTACCAAAAACATTTGGAAACGGTCCATGTTGGACTCCCAGTCCTCTTGAGCTGGATCGAACGGAGCGGGTAGTACTGCGCCGCCGGACATGGTTCCGCCATTGTGCGCTTCAGCCACGTGCTTAGTTGTCTTCGTCGTTGGCTCTGATGTCATCCAATCCCACCCTCGTCGCCAGTGTTAAGTCTGGAGCATGGGTGCGAATAATGGAGACGAGCCGGTAGAAACAGTGAACTTCAAACTCTTTATTTACATGGTGTAACAGCTCAAACTGGAGGGCTGCTATAGCCTTCCTTATATAGGCAACTTATTTACTATTCAACCAATAGCAATCCTGGAGCGCTAGCTTTGTTAACCAATGAGAATGGCCTGTTAATGGCCAATCAGATGCTCCTGAATGGACCAATCCGATCCTGCCATTAACAGCTAATCAGAAGTGCAGGGCCAGAACCCTGTACTTGACTTCAAGCTCAAGATAACTTTACTTGGCATTATTCATTCACAACAGTTGGTTTTATGTTAATCTTGGTGTTAATCTCTGTTGATGGATTCTACTCCATCAATTCCCCACTATAGTATCTCCAAAGAATCAAAAATGTGGTCATAGATAAAGAATGAAATCATAGTTCCATCTGATGTCACAGCACTTTTCACAAAATTAGCCAAAGAAACCATGATTGCATTACTACACAGCACCCAGTTTAACTTACTAAACCAATAAATTTTCAATTCATCCCCTTTTCATGCTTTCCAGAACTACATCTTTTTAAAAATTGCTTTTCATTTCACGTGGTCTGCTGTTGGTAATTTCTCCTTTCAAGCACTGTTCAACAGAATCACTATATTCTATCATAGCTGCATCATAAATAATTATAAGTACCGGTCAGTGATGGAATTCAAAATAAATTACTATCAGTTCTAGGGCCATGGCTTGGTGGGCATGGCAGGGGAAGGATATTGTAAAATCTCCAGTCAGAAGTGGTATTTGCTGGTTCTCCAAACTACTCAAAATTTCTGCTACCGGTTCTCCAGAACTGGTCAGAACCTGCTGAATACCACCACTGGTACCAGTACAATTTTAATCTGGCCTCCTATCTTTGGTTTGATGCTTTATCACACTTTCAAGGATAATTTCTTATGCAATTAAAATTATATGATACAATCAGAAGAAGGAAGTATCAGAAGGCTTGACAAAATCTATTGCCTAAAAAAAAAAAGAAACACATCCTTCTACAACTCCAAGTCAAAGAAGGTAGGCTAATTACTTAGAGAAAGCTGACTATTAACAGGAAAAAGATAATCAAAATTTAGAAAGAGGAAGATAGGAAACATTAATTTTACTATAGAAAACAATAGTATTATAGTACACATTTCATTATGCTCAATTTGTTATAAAATTATTATAAAAACTCAAGACAATTTTTCTTTATTTAGTACAAGAGTTACATATAAGGGGTTTTTTTTGTCTTCAATTAAATTGTGCCAAATTCTCAGAGAGTGCTTGGGCAATTCCTTCAGTTTTCTTGGCAAGGTTTTTCAGAAGTGACATTGCTTGCTTCCTAAGACTCAGAGAAAGTGACTGGCCCAACATGACCCTAGGCTTTGGAATGGGACAACTCACCACAGCCAGCTGATTGCAACTGCCTCACCCAAGCCAGCTCACCATGGGACAATTTGCCATGGGCAACTCACCATGTGAGAATGCTGGAGGCACTTCCTCTTCCTCCTCCTCCTCCTCCTCCTCCCATATCCCTTGAACTCTGTGGCAGAAACTCCTGCGCACTGAAAAATGTGTGACTCTCTCCAAGTGATCTTTTATCTGGTCAGGGGAGGAAGTCCTTCTCCCTCACCCCATTTCATCCTTCCCATTTTTTCTCCAGTCCAAACTATAGACAAGGAGGAGATTTCCCTTGCCTCTGGCATTCTCCTGCAGTCGTACAGCAAGTTGCCCATGGCAAGTTGTCCTAAGGTGAATTGGCCATGGTGAGGCAGCTGGGGTGAGATGACTGGAATAAGATGGCTGGGGCAAGGCAGCAGCAGCAAGATGGTGGTAATAAGCCAGCAATGGGTTGTCCTAGACCCATTGGCTTTGTTCCTAAGGCCAGACAGTCTAACCACTACACCAAACTAGCTTTACATATAGGTAGATATAGTTTAAAATATAGATTTCCCCAAATATGTTATAGTATAGCTATTCTATGAACAAATACAGAAATGTATTTAAGTAGGCAAAATTTACAATTAAACTTACTACATAAACTTGTTTAAATTTGATTGATTAGTGTGACACATTTTCAAATCCATAATACTTTTATGAGAAGTATATAAACTGGAACAAAATACTAGGCACATGAGAATAGCACAGAGGATGTTTCAAAACTGTGATGCAAAATAAGGTATGCAAAGGTGTACCCTAAAGATAAGTCAATATTTTTCATTTAATTAAACTATTCAGCTCCTGCCACAATCTAGTTGAATTAGATTACCGAAAGCCTATGCTTTCATCTTCACAAATTCCCTGAAGTGCCTGATTCAATCTGCTCTTTGCCTCATCCTCTAAAAACTAAAGGATTGAAAAGAATGCTTGAGGGCTAAAAGAACCCACGCTGAACAGATAAGTTTTGAACTCATTTTAAAGATACGTTCCTGTGTTCTTTGTGATTTGCTTTACTGATATGGAAAATGGTTTGTGTAAGAAATGCAAACAGTTTTGCTTCCTTTGGTTTGATAAATTTGTTTGAGAAAATACTATTCTATACATAACCCTTGTTCTTCAAAGAAACTAACATATCTGAGAATTATAAACAAACATGAAGGGGAAAAATTTTGATCATACATATAAAATTCAAAATCAGTTACTAAGCAGAAAGTGAAAGACAACTTGCTTATGAATCACAACATATAATTTCATATGCCTCCCTCATGGTTTGCCCTCTGAGACAATGTTTGTGGATAACAAAAAGTTCAATAATTGAATATTTTAACTTCAAAAGTTGGGTAATAATGAGGCAAGATGGGGTTATAGAAAACATTCATTTCAATTGACAAGATTTGCAGGCTCACTTGCCCGGACAGAAATTAAACTACTTCAGTGATAATGGATGAGTCCCTGTCAAGAAAATGAATTCTTAATTACTTATCAAGCTTTCTTTAATTCACAATTATGATAGGGGAACAAGGGCATTTAGTTCTTATGCTTGAGCTTTGCAATTTCAGATTTTTCCACAAGGGATCAAAGGATATATGCTATTTTATGATGATTGTGAAACCTGGAATCCCATGGGAATCTAAGGAAGCTCCACACAAATTAACAACGTCTGCTACCTAGCAACCAGTAACATTGTCTGCTATCTAGCAACCATAAAGAGTGGTGAAAAATACAATTAAAAGTCAATGTTAAAGATTTTAAAGCATTATAAGAATGACAGGAACATGAGATCTGGGCAGCAAAAATCTGGAATGACCAAAAAGGAACAGCAAGCACAAAATGGATTTATGTGTTTTGTCACTATCCTCTTTTGGCAGCCCAGCTATAGAAGAGGAGCTAAAAACAGTATCTTCTTTTCCAAGGAGAATAAACATTCAAATGACTTAACATATTTCAAAACAGCATTATTCATCACAAAAATGCTGATAGATATCTCTTCCAATTAGAGTAAGGAGTAAATGTTGTGGGAATTAAAAACCCAATATGTTGTGACCTCCCATAGCTGAAATTTATTTATTTATTTGATGAGAATCACAAGATTTTGTATATTAAATAACATAGGATTAGAGAAAATATTTGATTATGAGTGGATGAATGGATATGTTAAAAGAAAATTACCTGGAATCCAGAAAATGTTTCTGATTCTTAAAGGAACTTGATCCCAATATCTAGATTAAAGGAGCTATGTGCAAAAAGCATATTTTATAAAATGATCCTTACACCATCCTATTTTATAACTGTTGGGAAATAACATATAAAATAAACTTCAGATATTCAAAAGAATCGGTAGAAAAAGGGCTCCTTTTATTTCACTGGGGATCCTTTGCTTTCTCTGTTCTTCCCTCAAACTTCTCATGACTTTTTGGTAGTTTACTGTATAGAGTTGTGATGGTGAACCTATGCCATGCATGCTGGAAGTGGCATGCAGAACCATCTCTCCAGGCATGCCAGCCATCGCCTGTTGCTTTTCTGAGTTCCAGTGCATGCATGCACAGTGGCCAGCTGGTCTTTGCGCATACAGGAGCACTGGAAACTGGAAGACCAGGTGGCTGGTGTGCATGCACACACCAGAAACTGGAAGCTCAAGTTCTTGGCATGCGCGTGCGTGCCAGGGAACTGCTCATTCCAATGCTATCCCCACCTGCGCGTGCATTCCTGTTTCAGCACTTGACGCCGAAAAGGCTCACCAACTTTGGTATAGGGAATCAAAATCCTCTTTGAATTTGAAATTTAGGATAGAAAGTTAGCATTATTTGCTTTAGGACTGTGATCCATTTCTTGTACACTTCAGCAAAATAGCTTTGTTTCATCACACATATTTCTAAAATATTTTTTATATACTTCTTTTAAGGTAGGTAATGACAATGGATGAGGAAATCATTGTGGAATGAGAATGCCACCCAACATTCTTTTGATATTCCTTGTTATATTAAAACTTCCAGATTTTTTTTAAAAGATCATAAAGATAAAAGAGTATACTATTCCTCTGATCACTTGCTTTACTGGGCAGGCATGACAACAGGTCAGTCTTGTTTTAGAATAACCCTTTGACTACTTGCTTGACATGCTTTCTTTAAGGTTGGCAAGCATGAGTCCTTGTAAAAATGAGACAGAACGAAACATAGTGAAAGTCTCAGTGTGATGCAAACTTACAGAGCTCTTTGTTGTTAATAATACTCTATATTTGCCAAGTTACTGCAGAAAAGTGTGAGAATTGCTCAAAGGCTAGCTGGCATAGGTTTCTTATTGATGAAGACTCTGAGTTTTGCAGCTGCACAAGGCAACATAATCATAGACAGACAGGCTAGTTTGCAGACAGGTGTGTATTAGATGAGAATATAGATGAGAAAAGACTTTGAGCCTGGTTGTTAGGCCTACTTCCATTGTCACATAACCTCTTACAACTAAGCAATTCCTTGAGCTAGAGAAATGAAGCTTTATCAGTAGATAATATATAGAAAGAAAGTGCATGGTTATGCCAGTCACTGATGTGAATATTCCACCACACTGCTTCTCTTCCAGCAACTTATCACTTTTCATGGTAAATATGTTTCAGTCTCCACTGCTTCCCAGTAGTTTTTTTTTTTGCCCCTTGGCACATCAGATGAGCTATGGTAACAGCCCAACAACTCATGCCCATAAAATGGAGGTTGCATATCATGTTCATCAAACTGGCATCACTGCTGAATACCATAAATTTGAACAAATTGTCCTGTCCTAGAAGCCAACTCTTCCCTATGCAATTTATGGCATGCATCATCTCATATTCAGTATAGCTTCTGAATATATCATCCATTTTTTTCTGAGTTGAAATGTATCTCAAATGATATTTGAACATTTTCTCACCTAATCTGTAATGGAAAAGTAGTATGAATTCTTGTTCCATTGTTTCATCATTTCTGTTATCTCTTTCATGAAAAAAGTACAGGATTAATTTTGGAAAATATGAAGTAGGTTTGTCCATTTAGTGGCTCTTATTGTAGTCCATGGTCATTATTTTAAAAATGAACCATATCTCAAACTGATGATATAAATCATTAATAGGTGGTAATTAAGTATTAGTATTAGTATTTTATGTCCAACCTTTACTTATGCATAATAAGAATAATGGAGAATAATTGTCTCTAAATTACTCAAGTAATGCACTATTTCCACTTAAACATTTAGATATGATATTCACTGAAAGTTAATTAGAAGTTATCTAATTAACTTCTTCTGTACAGTAGAAACTCTTAAAGAATGGCTTCAAGTTTAAATTTTTTTTTTATTTTTTTATTTTTTTTTATGTCATGTGTAATGTCTTATCTGTTTTTTGTCTGTTGTTAAAATCAATAAAACTTTTACAAAAAAAAAAAGAATGGCTTCAAGTTCATGTTGTTAGGGAAGTACATTCTTTTTTAAAGAATATCTTGTGATATGATTTAATTATTTTTTTGTCTTTAAATAGAAACTCATTTTTCATCTGAATATGGAATATCAGTTACTGTTGATCAGGTTTTTTACTAGAAAGATTACACAAGAAATATTTCATTTGCAATGAATTCATTTATCAGTTAATATATTAATTAATGTTCTGAATCATTTTGTGATACATATTTTAGATATTCAGCACAGTGTAAAATCAATAATAATTCATTGCATTAAAATGAATCATATTTATTTTATGAAATGATTGGAATTATATTTCTGAATATAACTGACATGTTATAACCCTAAGTTGTTTAGAAGTATTTATTCAATAAGTCAATTTCTCTAGATAGAAGGCTTGCTTCTAAAAGTATTTGCAAGGTGTGACAAATTAATATTTAGTTGGTCTGTTAAAATTGAAACTGCATTTATAACTGTTTTGGTTAACTGAAATTTGATAGGCTATTTTAAAAATTATTTGTAGCCATATCTTTATTAGGGAAATACTTCTTATACTATATATTACATTATTTCCTAGATCATTTACATCAAAATAATCTCCTTAGGGATGGAACATCACAATAATTATTTATGTTATCAATTGCAATAGTTCTAGAGGACCATTGCTTTCTAGGATTTATACATAATATAGAAGAGAGGTAAATTTTGACTAAGTTTGTGAATAACCCTGACATTTTAATAATGCTTGAATTCAAAACATCACTTTCACCAAACTGATAAGCGTAGTATCTTAGAAATATATCAGTATTCATTCTATTTTAGATCTCAATTAACAAGAGATGTGGGTCCATATGTAAGCCCTCCATTAGGAATGTGATATTGTGATGATCACCCAGAGCATTTCTCGGGCCTATTTTAATACAGAGTGATATCCTGCCAAATCTCATCCTTTTTGCTTTTTAAATTGTTCAACTATTATCTTTCCTTCAATATTATGTCAGCAGGTAAACTATTTTCCAATTTTATTGCTTATCTATCTAGGCTGTTTTCCTTAGATCACCCTTTTTATTTCATTAATTAGCCAGGCTGTATTTCTACCCCACAGTTCTCTAACTCCATGTATTTCTGGTTTAACCATAGGTTGCGATACTTTCTAAATGGTAAAGTTTTGTGAAAATTTCATTACTTAGACAAAAACTCATATATTTTGAGCTTTTTTATTTCCTCATTGATCCCTCTGGGTCTAACAGAAACTTCTTATTGTTTGTTCTGATCTCTGTGTTTGTTCTTGAAGAGTCCTACCTTTGATTCTTTAACAGCGGCACTGACTTTTCACTTCTTGTTTCATATACAATATGTTAAGTACTTGGACATGGGTTGGAGTAAATGGAAACAGTCTTTGAAAGTGAACTTTCAGCTCTTTATTGCATAGTGACTTCTCAAAACAATAACGGTGAACTTTGCCTTATATAGGCAACCTTTATGAGAATTGTCCAATAGCGAGCTATGAACGCTAGCTCTTTAAACCAATAATAATCCTCTGTTAAGGGCCAATCGGATTCCTAAGAACTAACCAATCCGATCTGGCCGCCTAACAGCCAATCAGAAGTGCAGGGCCAGAAGCCTGCACTTTACCTCAAGCTCATACTTTATTAACTATGATACATACACAATACCCCTTCCCCCTGGCTTCTTAATTACGGTGTAGTTATATAGTCCTTTAAATAGGACGGTTGTCTTTTAAGTCTTTCAGATTTTCGTTGGACTGGTTGATTGCAATCCTGTTGAGGTAGATTGTAGATTGGCAATGTCTCTGCTTCTTGCTCCAGTGCAATTTCTTGCGGTGCAAACAATTCTCCTTCCTGCTCCATTTCCTGAGTCTCACTTGATTCGTTGCTCTCTTCGAGCAGGTTCCCTGGATCGTCATCTTCTTCTGTACCTCCCCCCCCCTCGGTTTGGTCATGGGGGAGTTGTTGACTGGCTGTTGTGAGTCGTGACCGTAATTGGTCAATATGCCGTTTCCACAGTCTATTGTCACAGCATTTCACTACGTAGGATTTGGGGCCGGTCACTCGCACTACCGTTGCCTCTATCCATAACGGATCACCTGATAAGTTTCGTGCATAAACGCAGTCTCCTACCTGGAAAGTGCGATAGCGGCCACTGGATCCTATTGGCTTTTCCAGTTCATAAGCAGGGTGCAACTGGTCGAGGTGGGAATGGAGTCTTCGTCCCATCAGTAGTTCCGCGGGAGTTCTGCCGGTGATGCTATGTGGAGTTATGTGTTGCAAAAAGAGAATTTGGTTGACTTTGTCATCGATATTGTCATAGTCCATTTTTTGCAAAGTCTTTTTTAACAAATTGGACCATGCGTTCCGCTCGGCCATTGGTTGCAGGGTGCGCCGGCGAGGTGAGCGCATGGCGGATGCCGCGGTCAGCGAGGTACTGCTCAAACATTAATGCCGTGAACTGTGGCCCGTTATCGGACACCAGGACGTCAGGCAATCCATGGGTTGCAAAGAGTCTATTTCGGATCTTAATCACTCCCTCGGAAGTTGTGGCCATCATACGATGAATTTCAAACCAATTGGAGTATGTGTCGACTGTCAGCAGGAAGGTATATCCTTTGGTTGGCCCCACGAAATCCAGGTGGATTCTGGACCAGGGTCCGCATGGCGTCTCCCATTCAGTAGGCATGGCTTTTGGTGGGGCGTTGCTGGCTTGTTGGCAATTGGTACACGCTTTGACCCACTGCTCGATTTGCCGGTCCATGCCCGGCCACCATGCATAGCTTCGTGCAAGCGCTTTCATCCGCACGATGCCGGGGTGACCCTCGTGCAGAATTTGTAGCAGCGTCTTCCGGAGTCATTCTGGGACAATGACTCTATCGCCCCAGATGACACAGCCTTTTTGGGAAAAAAGTTCAGTCTGTCTTGCTTTAAATGGCGCAAAGTCATCTGGGACTTGATCCAATGGCCATCTGCGTTCTACCCAGCCTAGGACTCGAGCTAGGGTGTGGTCTTGTTTGGTTTCTCTCGCAATGTCTCGGGCAGTCATAGGCGGCAAGTTGAGTGTTTCAATCTGCAACGTGGTTGCCGTTGGTGCCGGATCGTTGAGAGTCTCTGGAAGCAGTGCTTGGCTTAATGCGTTGGCGTGGGGAATGGCTTTCCCCGGGCAATATTGTAGGCAATAATTATAAGCAGCTAGGAATTCTGACCATCGGGTCATTCTCAGGGATAATATGTAGGGGGTTGGCTTGTCCCCGGCTATTATCCCTAGCAACGGTTTGTGGTCAGTTATAATGGTGAATGTCCTTCCATATACATATTCATGAAATTTCTTTACAGCTGAAACGATTGCGAGAGCTTCTTTATCAATTTGTCCATAGTTCCACTCTGTATGTGAGAGAGTCTTCGAAAAGTATGCAACAGGGGCTTCTTTCCCATTAGGATTAGGTCCCCATTAGGTCCCCATGAGTACATGACTCAAAATGGCGCCCACCCTGAAGGGCGAGGTATCCCAGGTTATAACTAATGGTAAAGTCTCGTTATACTGCATAAGTATAGAGTCAGATGTGAGCAATTTTTTAACATTCCGGAATGCTTGTTCTTCCCGGTAACCCCAGACCCACAATGCTTTTTTATCTCATAACCAGTGTAACGGTTTGGCAACTGTCGCCTTGTGTAGTAAAAATACATTATAGAAATTAATGAGGCCTAAGAATGCCTGGAGATCGGCCTTGTTACATGGCCTGGGAGCATTTTTTATCGCCTTTAATTTACTTTCGGTAGGGTGAATGCCCTGGCTATCAATCCGATACCCTAGAAACTCAACATTGTCAGTATATAGGTGACATTTTTTTTTTCACCTTAAGTCCTGCCTCTTGGAATTTTTTAAGAACACATTTCAAACGATCCTGCAATATTTTTTTTGGTAGGGGCTGCAATTAATACGTCATCAAAATACGGAACCACGCCCTTGATTCCCTGTAGCAACCTTTCCATGAGGCTTTGGAATATCCCCAGGGCTACACTAACCCCAAATTGCAATCGAGTACATTTAAAACCACCTCTGTGCGTTACAATTGTTTGGGCTTGGGCCGTCTTTTCATCCACTAGTAGTTGTTGATAAGCTTGAGCTAAATCTAATTTCGCGAAAACCTTTCCGCCACCCAAGGAATGGAGGAGGTGCTGCACCACCGGAACTGGATACGCATTCGGCTGTAGGGCATGGTTTAAAGTTGCCCGGTAGTCCCCACAAATTTGGATTGACCCGTCTGGCTTAATGGGTGTTACAATAGGGGTTTCCCATGGAGAGTGATCGATGGGCTTCAACAACCCTTGAGCAATTAGCTTGTCGAGTTGTTCATCGATCTTAGCTTTAAGAGCGAATGGAACTCGACGGGGCTTCAAGCGAATTGGGGCTACTTTTGGATCTAGACTAAATGAGATTGGGGTCCCCTTATACTCGCCTAAATGGTCCGTGAATATGTCGCTGAACTCAGAAATAAGGTCTGCCTCCCACTAACAACAATCGACTCGGTTCACGCCGGCCACTTCGATGCCGAGTGGCGCGAACCATTGGAGGCCTAACAGACTAGGCCTATCTCTATCAATGATCGTTAGAGGTAAGTACGCTGTATGGTTTTTGAAGGAGACTCGGACTCGGCAGGACCCGACCACGGGGATTCGATTTCCTTGGTAGTCCTTGAGGATGAGGCATTGAAATTGGAGGTCTTGGCATTGGATTGTGGGGATAAGTTGCTTGAGTGTCTTCTAAGACACCATTGAGAGGGACGATCCCGAGTCGACCTCCATGTGGCAAGGCTGGTTCTCGATGGCTACCGTGACTCGAATTTTCTTAGTGTCCAAAACTGAGGCGTGACCTATAGTGATAGTATGATGAGCCTCTTCTTTTTGCAAAGCTCGATTTCTGTAGGAGTGGTTTACTGGTTCTCGCCTTACAGGACGGTTTCCTGTCGATTGGCGATAGTTGGCCCCTTTTGAGGCCTGGCTGGGTCCTGGTAAGCTGCGGCAGACCCGGCTGATGTGGCCTCGTTTCCCGCACTCATGGCAGAGTGCATCGCGGAATTTGAATTTGGCCCTGGCATGGTTTGCTCCACAGCCAGCGCAAGGGCGTAAGGGCTTAGGGCGAGGGTCCCGGTCGGATCGCAGTCGATGGACCCCTTCTTCATCACTGTCTGATGACAAAGAGAGGTCCTCGTGGTGCGTCATTAGTAGCTGCCCTTCTGACTTGGGTGAGATTTTGCTGGTCGGTTGTGTTGCCAGAGTGCGGCTTCACCGTAATTGTGCAGCTGACTTTTTGGCCACCTCCGCAGCCGTGGCTTCGGCGATGGTGTCAGCAAGGTTGATGTCACCTTTCGCCATCAGCTTGCTTTGCACGCCTAGTGCATCTAATCCCAGAATTACTTGATCTCTTAGTGCTTCTTCTAAATCGGCGAATCCGCAGAGGCCCCCTAAATTCCGGAGGTCCGCTACGAAATCGGCCACGCTCTCTCCTTTTCGCTGGTTTCTCTGATAAAACTCGTGGTGTCTCATGAGTGTAGGCACGGTTGGCGCGTCATGGTCTCTCAGGATGGGTTCGAGGTCGTCCCAGCTCATGGCTTTCACTTCTCAAGGTTTGGCGAGTGCTTTAGCCATTTTAAATACAGCTGGGCCGCAGTGCGTCAGGAACAGTGCCCGCTTTTTTGCTGGTGTGGCGTCCTTCAAATTATTCGTCTCAAGAAACATTTGGAAGTGATCCATATAGGATTCCCAATCCTCTTGGTTTGGATCGAACGGAGCGGGTGGTACGATGCCGCTGGACATGGTTCCATTGTTGGCGTCGTCTTTCACGTGCTCGGTATTGCTTCCTGGCTTCTTAGGTTCAGACGTCTCCAAATCCCACCTTTGTTGCCAGTAGGGTTGGACATGGGTTGGAGTAAATGGAGACAGTCTTTGAATGTGAACTTTCAGCTCTTTATTGCATAGTGACTTCTCAAAACAATAACAGTGAACTCTGCCTTATATAGGCAACCTTTATGAGAATTGTCCAATAGCGAGCTATGAACGCTAGCTCTTTAAACCAATAATAATCCTCTGTTAAGGGCCAATCGGATTTCTAAGAACGAACCAATCTGATCTGGCCGCCTAACAGCCAATCAGAAGTGCAGGGCCAGAACCCTGCACTTTACCTCAAGCTCATATTTTATTAACTATGGTACATACACAACACAATACCTTTACATTAAGATTTTATTCTGTTGCATCCTTCTGGCAAATTTCTAGTAGTTTGCATAAAAGTTTAATTACTCTCAAATTCTGTTGCAACCACTGAGCTGCAATTAAAGCAAAACAGAATTTCCTGCTTCTCATTTCCTCTTCCATGGGAATAGACCAGCATTTATGGTGTAGCATAAACAGCAGTTGTTCAAGCTATGTAATTGCAAGAATAACTGATTACTGGTGCCAAGCACCAAAGGTTAAGAGCCCTTTGAGAGGATCATTTTCCCTAGTGGGATTATCCATGATTAAAGATATTTGGTATAAATTGTGAGTGGATGATCAAAACTAGCACATATTAAACAATTAGTTATTTTCTTACCTTGCATCTAATGAATCCTGAGACCAATAGAGAGATATACTTTATCTGAATTCTGTCTGTAATTACTGGAGCTGGCTCAGAATGCACCAATGGCCTTAGGGTAAAGTAAATTGATTTAATTCCACATGGACCTTTCAAAGAATACTACTTAGCCTTGAGCTGTTTGCATCATAAGTTCTTTTAAGCAAAAGATAAATTCCAGATGTATGTATTTTGTTGTAAAGTCAAATATCGAGACAGATCTAAGCTGGAAAATCTGAAGTCAACTAGTAAAAAGCAAGTCCTGCCTTAGGCATAAAATCACTTGGGTAACTATGAGCCAATCACTGCCTATCAGCCCAAAAAAACTCACAAGGTTTCTGTTGTGTGGAAAATAGGAGGAGCAAGGTGCATTGGATATGTTCACTACCTCAAGTTATCTGTAAAAATAATAAAGATGGATAAATAAATAAATAACTTTTCTTGTATTTATCTAGTGGTCATCAACATTTTCAAAGCCCAGATATGTTAACTCTATGGTTTCTAAATGAAATGTTTCCGAATTAAATTTGCTAAATGGGAATATGTAATTTAAATAGTTTACACAGGAAACAATGTTCAAAACTATTTATAGGAGATAGGCCTTTTCCACATATCTTAAAATTCAGACACTTCCAGATCTTGTTCACCACTATCCAGGGATAATGGAGATTCTTCATTATCTGCTGTTGATTATTACCATATTTTAAAGGCCTTTTCAAAATTTCACAAAACTAAAGTGGAATAGATATATAGTGGGGTAATACATGTCATTGCATATTAATTGTTAATTAAATAATTTAATGGCTTTGTCTCGTTTTCTTTTCTTTTTCTTTTTTGGTTTCCTAATAACAAGTTCATTCTTTTCCTGGAGGGTTTTAGTGGTTTACAATTTTACATGCAGCATAATGATCATATATAATGAATAAACATTTATTAACATGCAGATCACACTTATAGCCCACTATTACACAAAAGAGTGTACACTAATAGCACAATAAGTATTTCAGAACTTTTCTTAGTTGCAAATAAGCAAATTTAAGATTGAGAACTTGTCACAAAATGACTTCATTTATAAGAAATCTAATGGGTTAGTAGTTTGGAGTCACAATGACTGGCAGCATCCTACACAAACCCATTTCTTTATACAACACAGTTTAACTTTTGTTTTATTTCTGACTATATGGATGTACTTGAAATCTTCATTTTTTTTCTCTTCTAAGTCAAACACTATAAAGACTGATATTTATTGAGATCAGCATAAATGGGACTGATTGGGTTAGGTAGTTGGAGTGATACTGAAACATAATTTTATTTTATTTTATTTATCTATACATTAAATTAGTGTATGTTATCCCAATTTCATTTTAAACTGTATTTTATTCCAATTCCATTTTAAATTGTAGTTTATCCAATTCTATTTTAAATTGTTTTTTTAATCAGATTTTAGTAATTATTTATGTCTGGAACTCTGCCTTTGATATGGCCCAAGGGATAATCAATAAACTAAAGTGATATTTTTCTTTATAGCATACTATTTATTTATTTTTGGTTTTCAGTTAAGAAGATTGTTTCAATTAAAAAATTAGGGGGAAATTTAGCAAGAACTAAGAGATGCCATTGGACATACTGATGTTGCTGGATGATTGGTTCTGACTTTGTTCTACAGAAGAATGCATCTAGCAATGTGAATCATGGATAATTTTCTTAGTTATAACTGTTAGCTCCCAATATTCTTCAGATTGATTATTTTTTCAACTGGAAAATATTTTTATCAGTTTATACACAGAGGGATAAATATTATATTTTTCTAAAATTTCTTATTACAACAGTAAAAAAGATGGCCTATTATGTAAGGTCTTCTCAAATTTGCAATACTCAGTGTTTTGAGGGGAAAATAATAAATTGGGAAAAATATACAAATAATATATTTTATGTGACTTATCTTCCTTATCCTTGAGATATCTCATAAATATTTTTTGAAGAAAGTGCACACACACACACACACACACACACACACACACACATATATGTGTGTGTGTGTGTGTGTGTGTGTGTGTGGATCTTTGGTTATTCGGGTTTTCTCCGGCGTAAGATTGGAAATATCTAGGCAATGTGAAACCACTGTAAAAGTCTGACTCACAGAGGAACACTATACAGAAGTCTGATGATGGCAGATGAGATTCTGCTGAAACGTTGCTACAACTTTAAAAGCACAACTATTATGACGTGAAAATGCCCGAACTAAGCTGAATGCCATATATATATATATATATATATATATATATATATATATATATATATATATATATATATACATACATACATACATATATACATACATACATACATACAGCACAAGATCCAGGATATCCCCACAACAAAACTCACAAGCCCATCACACAGCCCATTATACCAACATCAACTCCATCAACCAATCAAGAGGCAGCAGCGCAGCCAACCAGCCCAGCACACCAGCGCCCCCCCCCCAGTATTTATAGAGAGACAGCAGCTCCGATCACACACTGCTTGTACTGGCACGAAGCCAAAAGCACCAGCCTGAGGATGGCAAGTGGGACCTCGCCAAAACATCACCAAGATACTCTTAATCTTACATGGAAAAAGACCCGAACACACCTAGACATATGTATGTATGTATGTATGTTATTCAGCTTTGTTCAGGTATTTTCCCATGGCATTATAGTTGTGCTTTTAAAGTTGTAGCAACGTTTTGGCAGAATCTCATCTGCCATCATCAGGCTTCTGTATTGTGTTCGTCATGGAAGTACCCGCGAAAACTTAAGAAAATATATGAACACTATTTTAAGAATGAAAGAGTATAATTACCCAAATTACTGGCTTCCACACCAAAGGGGAGGGGGGAAAGAACCTGGATTTCTCTATTCTTAATCCACCATCTGAACTATTGTGCCTGATGATGGCAGATGAGATTCTGCTGAAATGTTGCTACAACTTTAAAAGGCATTCAGCTTTGTTCGGGTATTTCCCCATGTCATTGTAGTTGTGCTTTTAAAGTTGCAACAGTGTTTCGGCAGAATCCCAAAACCCTAGCCACTATAGAAAACCCCAGCCACAGAATCATCAGAGAAGCCATAGAGATTGAAAAAAAGACCAGAAAGCATGAATAGATGATTCCACCAGACTGTCAATCATTTGGAAGCCTGCACTCACAAACAAAAAAATCTCCACACCACAAGCCAGGCAAACACCTGGGCACAAACTGATCCCCCCTGATACTTCCAGCTCAAACACACCCCAACCAGGCACCCAGATGAAACCTAGCTTCCTAACTAATGATAGCCATCCATTTTCCCAGAGCCAAGCTGCATTAAAGGCCTCCAATAAAGTAATACAATGTTGCCAGCCAATCAAGATACAAAAAGAGCCAAAAAACAGACAGAAGATATTAGAAACACCAATCAAGCAGAACAGAGCAAACTCCAAGACCAATAAACACAGACTAAGACTCCCAACCAATCAGGATGAAGAAAAAACCATTCTGGCACAGCAATAGGCTGCCCCAAATTCAAATCTGAAACCACTATAAAAATCTGACTCACTCACAGATTAACACTATACAGAAGCTTTGTTCGGTTATTTTCCCACGTCATAATAGTGGTGCTTTTAAAGTTGTAGCAATGTTTCAGCAGAATCTCATCTGCCATCATCAGGCTTCTGCATGGTGTTTGTCTGTGAGTCAGACTTTTACAGTGGTTTCAGATTTAAATTTGGGGCAGCCTATTACTGTGTCAGAATGGTTTTTTCTTCCTCCTGATTGGTTGAGAGTCTTGGTCTGTGTTTATTGGTCTTGGAGTTTGCTGTGTTCTGCTACTAATATCTTCTGTTTGTTTGTTTTTTGGGGGGGGGGCTCTTTTTGTATCTTGATTGGCTGGCAACATTGTGTTACTTTATTGGAGGCCTTTAGTGCAGCTTGGCTTCGGGTAAATGGACGGCTATCATTAGTTATAGAAGCTGGGTTTCATCTGGGTGCCTGGTTGGGGTGTGTTTGAGCTGGAGGTATCAGGGGGGATCTGTTTGTGCCCAGGTGTTTGCCTGGCTTGTGGTGTGGAGATTTTTTTGTTTGTGAGTGGAGGCTTCCAAATTGACAGCCTGGTGGAATCATCTCTTCTGTTCATGCTTTCTGGTCTTTTTTCAATCTCTATGGCTTCTCTGATGATTCTGTGGCTGGGATTTTCTATAGTGGCTAAGGTTTTGGTGCCATTGAAGTTGATGTTATGACCTGTGGCTTCCATGTGTTGGACTAGTGAGGAAGTGTGCTCCAGCTTTTTGACCACATTTTTGTGTTCATCCAGGTGGGTGCTTATTCTTCTATTGGTCTGTCCAATGTATGTGGCTGGGCATGATGCACAGGGGACTTCATATATGCCTTGGTTTTCCAGGTCAATTTTGTCTTTGGGGTTCCTGAGGATGGCTGCTATTTTTCTGTCTGTTTTGAAGGCAGTCTTGATGTGGTGTCTGTATAGAATCTTACTAATTTTGTCTGTAGTGCCTCTTATGTAGGGCAGGACAGCTGTTCCATGGGTCTGTTCATCTTCTGGGTCTCTATTATGTCTCAGTGTGTTTTTGTGGATCAAGTTGGTGATTTTGCTTTTGTGGAAGCCGTTGGCTGTCAATATTTTAGTCAGGGTGCATAGTTCAGTCTTAATGTGTGTCTTGTCTGCCAGGCGTTTGGTTCTAGTAATTAGTGTTTTAGCCACGGAGTTTATCTGTGCTGGGTGGTGGTGGGATTGGGCGTTGAGGTAGCGGTTGGTGTGTGTTTTTTTCTGGTATATGGTGTGTCCTAGTGTGCCATCTGTTTTTTTGTAGATTAGTACATCTAGGAATGGTAGTTGTTTGTTTGTTTCTGTTTCCATGGTGAACTTGATTTTGGGGTGTGCACTGTTTAGGTGTGTTAGGAAATTGTTTAGGTTTTCTTGTCCATGGGGCCAAATCACGAATGTGTCATCGATATATCTTAACCATAGTTTGGGTTTGAGGATGGCATTGGCCAGGGCTCTGGATTCGAATTCTTCCATGAACAGGTTTGCAATGACAGGTGACAGTGGTGATCCCATGGGGGCTGCTTCAATTTGTTTGTATCTTTGTCCTTTGTATATGAAATATGTGTTGGTTAAGCAGTGTTCTGTTAGTTCCATGAGGTGTTTAGCTGGTTGGTATTTATTTTTGATGATTTCAAGGATCTCTTTTATCGGGACTTGAGTGAATAGTGAAACCACGTCAAAACTTACAAGCAGATCTTCTTGCTCCACGTGTAGATCTTTGATCTAAAACTCATACCACTTCTTGGAAATGATCAAAGATCTACATGAGGCACCCACACCCTCAAACAAATCTGAATTGCAGGCCTTTTTAGGGCTCTTGAATTTTTATGCAGCTTTCTTGCCTCACAAGGTCTCTGTAGCTGAACCTCTTCATAGGCTCTTAGATAAAAAGGCACCCTGGCACTGGGGACAGAGAGAAGCCAATGCTTTCCAAGCAGTTAAATCTCTTTGAATTTCAAATGCTGTGTTAATCCAATTTAACCCAAACATGCCCCTGGTGTTAGCCTTAGATGCCTCACCCTTTGGCATAGGAGCAGTTTTGAGTCATAGGCTCCCAAATGGATCTGAGGCACCCATTGCCTACTTTTCAAGAACCTTCTCTGCAGCAGAGAGGAACTATAGTCAAATCGATAAAGAAGCCCTAGCAGCTGTTGCTGCTGTAAAAAAATTCCATGAGTTTCTCTATGGCCATTGTTTTGAACTTGGCATTGTTTCACAAGCCACTTTTGGGACTTTTAGCTGGAGATAAGCAAACCCCACAGGTACTATCCCCATGAATGACACGATGGACACTGTTCCTGGCTGCCTACTCATACAAACTGGTACATCGCCCGGGGAAGAACCTGTGCCATGCAGATGCCCTCAGCAGATGCCCCCTGTCAACACCAGTCGAAGACTCCCATCCACGCAATCTTCGACTGCAATGTACTTGACCTACCAGTCTCAGCAGGGGATATTGCTGCCCACTCCAGAAGGGACCAAGTGATTTCCCAAGTCCTGGACTGGGTGGGGAGGGGGTGGCCTAATATTCAGTATGCCCCTGAATTCATGCCATTTAAGACCCACAGGCAAGAGTTGTCTTCACTCCAGGGCTGTCTATTATGGGGTGCAAGGGTGGTCATTCCACCCACCTTGCAAGATCAAGTTTTAAAGGCACTGCATGAGGGTCACCCTGGCATCGTGAGGATGAAGGCCTTGGCCCGCAGCTACATATGGTGGCCAGGATTGGATGCCCGAATTGCCAACTGGGTTAGCACGTGCCAGCCCTGCCAGGCGACTAGAGCAGCCCCACCAACAGCTGCCCCAGCCAGATGGGAAGATGCCGGGGCTCCATGGTCCAGGCTGCATATTGACCTGGCTGGCCCTGTGCAGGGGAAGACCTTTTTTGGTTGTAGTAGACTCGTTCTCTAAATGGACTGATGTGGCTTTGCTCCCCTCCACCACTACACTGGCTGTCACAAGGGCCTTGACCAGACTGTTTGTTACACCTGGACTCCCTAACACCTTGGTTTCAGATAATGGCCCCCAATTTAGTTCCAATGAGTTCGCAGTCTTTGCAGCCAACCTGGGCATCAGACATGCCCTCACAGCCCCTTTTCACCCTACAAGCAATGGGATGGCTGAGAGGGCTGTTAGGTCTATGAAGGAAGTTTTGGCCAGGCTTGGCCAAGCAGACTGGCACTCCAAGCTGTCCACTTACTTGCTCACGCAGCACGCCACTCCATGCCCCACTACTAACAAGACCTCATCAGAACTTTTGATGGGCAGAGGCCTCAGGACCACCCTGGACAGGTTGCACCTCCACTATGCTCCTAGTATACCACTGGCTTCTGACAGCCATGCCAGGGAGTTTGCCCTGCAAGACCTGGTTTATGCCAGGAACTATGCACGGCACCCCTTATGGCTGCCAGGGCAAATAGTCTCTATTACAGGCCCCAAGTCCTACAAGGTCCTCTTGGAGGATGGTCGAGTTTGGAGAAGACACATAGATCAACTAAGGAGATGCTGGAGGAAGACTACCACCGAAATCCCGGTCTACCAGCTGCCAGACAACCCGGTCTACCAGCCACCTGCCACAGCCAACCCGCTAGAGGCCCCGGTCTACCAGCCGCCCAACAACCCAACCTACCAGCCGCCACGATCCAATCGATCAGCAGCCGGACACCAGGACTCGGACATCTGATGACCCTCTGCGAGCTCCAGACAGCGCCCAGGGAGAGCAGGACTCGATGGCAGCAGGCAGACCTCAGGAACTGTGAAGATCAAGCCACGAGCGAAAACAGTCAGCCCGGCTGCAGGACTACGCATGCTCATGGCCAGGGGAAAGGACTGCTGTGTTCAGAGACTAACGGCAGTCCTCCCTCTGGTCCGCTGCATGCGCGGGAGCGCCAATCGCTCCCATTGGTCAATGCCGTTTGACAGCCAGCTATAAAAGGGAGCTGTCAAATGGCATCAGCTGTCAGCACCAGCTGGCTGTCAGTTAGCCCCAGCAGCCAAGGCGACCCTTTATTCAATGGAATAAAGTCTGTTAGCTTTTAACCTGGCTCCGTCTCACTAGGTAACTGCCGCTCTACAACACAATATTTAATTGATTTATCTTTAAACATTTTTGCTAATTTTCCTGGTGCTAAATGCTATCTATAAAACATCTTGTACCAATTCTCTTTATATGCTGTCGATTTTGTCAGTTTATAGCTCTTATTCCATAGTTTCTGCCTCTTATCCAATTCTATAGCATATCCAAAAAAAATTTGCCCATGCTATCATTATTTCTTTGACTTGTTCTTCTTCCAGCTTTACATCTAATAAATAACAATATAATCTTTTAATTAGTTTATCCTCTATTCCTGTTAGTATTTTATCCAATTCTGTCAACTCTTTATTAACCCCTTCACCTTTAATGTCTTTTTCATACCTTGCTTGTATCTGCATGTACGAATACCATTGTATCTCTAATCCTTGTTCATTCAATTCCTGTTTTGTTTTGAACTCACCCTTTTCATTTAAAATGTCTTTATATATAGTAATATTTCCCATTTTACAAACATTTGGATATTCACGTGCTTCTATTGTTGATAACCAGACTGGTACCTTCATATAGTGCTGTTCCCTAGTTTTTCCCCATATACGTACGTAATAGTGCATCTCTGACCATATGTCTTTGAAAGTACCCATGTATTTTCTCTTTCCTATACCATAGAAACACATGGCAACCCATTTGTAAATCATGTCCTTCCAACATTAATAACCTTTTATTCCTCTTTCATCCACGTTAAGGCAGTGGCCTGATAATAAATCTCCCAATTGGGTAAACCAAATCCTCCTCTGGTTCTAGCATCCTGTAACATTTTAATATTAATCCGTGCTTTCTTCCCTTGCCATATATATTTCAACACCATTTTATTAATATCTTCAAAAAAAAAATTTTCTCCAGCTTTATCAGAATTGTCTGAAACAGATACAGAATTTTGAGCAATATATTCATTTTAATCTCCACCACTCTTCCAGTTAATGAAAATAGCATATTGTCCCATTTTTCTAACTCTGTTTTGATCTGCTGTTTCAGTTTATAATAAGTATTCTCTTTAATTGTTCCACATCTCACTGTCAGTTGTATTCCAAAACATTTAACTTTTTTAACAATCTGAATATCTGTATCCTTTATCAATTCCTTTTTTTCCTTTTTCTCTGTCATATTTTTCACCAATGTCTTTGTTTTCCCTTTATTTATTTTTAATCTTGCCATTTTCCCATATTCCTCTGTTCTATTTATCAACTTCGGTCCTGTTCAATTTTCATAGTTTTCATTTTCCACTTTTCTTGTATAATGTGTAAAGGTCATTTTCAGAAATTCTTTTTATACCCTAAAAAAAGTTTTGGAAGTAGAACTTAGTGGAACTGGAATAAACATCAGTTTAATAGTTATCTGCATAATTGTTACATATGTTTAAAACTCATGATAACAAATTACCACTAGAAAGAAAGCCAATATGAAGCCATTTAGCTGTTTAGTAAGTAATTGTCTTTCACATTTTAGTATATGATGCAAAAATTCTCATTTTCCCACCAGATATGGTAAGTTCTGAGCTGTTGGTACTTCTCCAACAGTGGTTCATAGATTTACTCTTTTACTGCTTTTCTCAGTTTCCCCATGCCCATAAATTTGCTAAGAGAAATTGTTGTTTTCCTTTGTCTACCAATTGTGCAACCATGGCGGTATCCTACATCACAGCATGCTGAGAAAATAAAAGTTCAGTATTTCTTCTTTAAATGTTAAAAAGAAGCGGATTCTTTGTCCAGGAAGCGCAAAATAATATTTAAAATTAGACATCTTGTTTGATTTGTGTTTAAAGTCTTTTAGTAAGCATATAAATAACTTAAGTATGAATGCAATCTTTTAATTGATAGTCTTACTCTGTAAGAATGTTACCAACATGATTTTTTTTAAAAAAAAGTTACACCTATATTTGACTTTGCTTATAATTTATTGACTGAGCTACTTTGAACAACTTTTGGAAAGAAGAAAAAAAAGGAAGCATGGTTTGGAATAGTTATTAATCTGGAATACAGAAAAGAAAAATAATAGATTTATGTTTATTCATTGTTTTGACATTTCAGTACTATACTGTTGTGATATTTAAAAAGATTACCCTAAGTGAAGAAAACAAGGTAGCAATTTGCTTTCCATTTAAATCATTCTATTAAATAATATATTCTTAAGGTTTGCTTTATTGATGTGCCATTCTTCTGACTCACTGGTTCATAGAGCTCAGACAATGAATTCTTTGGCAGTTTTCTTTTCTGACACTGCTAGGATAAAATTACATCAATCTATAAGTAACTCTTGGGGAAAAGTGCACTATAATATTTCTGTACAGCAAGTAGAGATATTTCTTTATCTTTTGTTCATCTCTTGTTAAGATGTTATATATTGCAAATCTAGGGACTTTCCTGAATCTGCTGCTGTCTTTTTATGCAGATTATTTTAACTAAATAAAGATTTATTCTTCAACAAGAAGTTTTCTATTACAAACAGTAGTAAAAGGACAGCAGTATGCTTAAGCCATGTGTCAGATCTGGGGTGGATCGGTTCGAAGGAGACACGAGACCATCTAGTGAGTTCAGCTCTTTATTTTAGATAAGAATAGTCTGAAGAATGCGAATTGTGGCAGCCCATGGCAGCGCTTTGAATCTCCCACAATCGGCACAGCCAATCGCGGTAGGTTCCTAACGCTCCAATCACTGCCGAGCCTTCGACCAATCAGGTTGCTCTCCATCCGGACCAATCAGTTAAGAGGGTTTGGAGTATGCTAATATTGTACACCCCTCCCCTCTTGGTTTCGTCTGTCGGTGCGTCATGACATAGTCACGGAGGTAGGCGGGGCTTCGTACCTGCCTACTTGACTTGCGCGGTTCAGTTCTGGCATGGTCGTTGACCGGTTCGGATGCCTTCTCTGTTGCTCTGGTTCCTTGGGATGGAACCGCCTGGAACATTGAGTTGGGCCTTTCTTGGTAGCTCCCTCCCAGTCTACCTGGGCTGGTTGAGCTGCCATTTCTATTGTTCCCGCCGGAACTTTCCAGACTGGTTGAACTGGTTTGGCTGCTCCTCCCAGGTGAAGATTCCGGGGTTTTGTGTTCCATGGATTCTACGTCTACAGGTGAGTAGCATCGGTTTATTTGTGGTTTATTTATGCTAGGTGGGGGTTGTTCTGTTTGTGTTAGTTGGTTCCCTTCGGTTCTTTCTTTCTCACTTGCTGATTCCCCCCCCCCCCTTTCTAGCTTCTTGCTCTGGTGTTTGGTTGTTGGTGACAGCTATCCTTGATCTTAGCTGGTTGATGTGTCATTTCCAGCTTTTTCTGGCGCTTGTCTCTAATCGGTATGATAAGGGGCTATTTGGGTGATTGTTGCTGGTACCCAGAGTGGTTCTCCTGACAGGTTTTTTGCGTATACTGTGTCTCCTATTTTAAATGTTCTGTGCTTCCTTGAGGAACCCAGAGGTTTGTCCGGGTTATATGTTGGATGCATTCTATCTAGGGTTGACCGCAGTTTCCTACCCATCATCAGTTCTTCTGGGCTTCTATTTGTGGTTGCGCTAGGTGTGATATGTTGAATGAGGAGCATTTCATTAATTTTGTCCTGTATATTGGTTGCTTCTATTTTTTGGATGGCCTTCTTTGTATATTGGACCATGCGTTCTGCTCATCCATTCGCCGCTGGATTTGCTGGTGCGGTTAATGCATGGCGTATTCCTTGGCCTGCCAGAAATTGCTCGAATGCTAGGGCGGTAAATTGGGGCCTGTTGTCCTATACTATTACATCTGGCAGGCCATGCGTGGCAAACAATTTGCTCAGTTTTTTGATTACAGCCTCTGTTATGGTGGATTTCATGGTGCTTACCTCCAGCCAGTTGGAGTAAGCATCCACTGTGATAAGGTACATGTGTCCCTTGGTTGGCCCCGTGAAGTCTATGTGAATCCTAGACCACAGGTCTCTGGGTGTTTCCCATTCTTGGGTTGGGGCTGCGGGAGGGTTAGGTCTGGATTCTTGGCATTGCTTGCATTTGGCCACCCAGGTTTTGATCTGTTTGTCCATTCCTGGCCACCATGTGTAGCTTCTGGGTAGGCTTTTCATTTTGACCATCCCTGGATGCCCCTCATGCAACATCCCCAATACCCTTTCCTGTAATGTTTCCGGAATTACCACTGCCCCCCCAAAGTATGTAGCCCTTCTTGGTAAAGAGTTCAGTTTGTCTGTTTCGGAAGGGTCTGAATAGTTTGTCCTTGTCCCCTTCCGGCCATCCTTTTCCAACCCAGCTCAAGACTCGCACCAACCTCTTGTCTTTATTTGTTTCTCTGGCAATGTCTGGCGCGGTCACGAGTGGGTTGGATATTGTCTCTATTTGGAGTACATCTGTTGTGGGTGCTGGGTTGTCTTCCCGGTCAGGTAGGGGTGAGCAGCTCAGGGTGTCTGTGTGTGTAATGTCCTTGCTGGGTTGGTGTATCAGCTGGTAATTGTATGCTGCTAGAAATTCGGACCACCTTGTCATTCTTGGCGATAGAATGTTCGGTGTGGCCCCTGTTTCCTGCCAGGATTCCTAGCAGTGGTTTGTGATCCGTGATGATTGTAAAAGTCCTACCGTAAAAGTATTCGTGAAATTTTTTGACTCCGGCGACGACTGCTAAGGCCTCTTTGTCGAGTTGGCTGTAGTTCCGTTCTGGCTTTGAAAGTGTCCTTGACGAAAAAGCGATGGGTGCTTCCCTCCCGTCTGGTAGCTGGTGGCTGAGGATGGCACCGATCCCAAATGGCGCCGCACCGCAAGTTACCGTTAATGGCAAGGTCTCGCTGTATTGGATTAGTACTGCATCGGATGTTAGCAGGTTCTTTGTGTTGGTGAAGGCTCTCTCCTCCCGTGCTCCCCAGGTCCAAGTGGCTGTTTTATCTAACAGCCTATGCAGCGGTTCTGCCACGGTCGCCTTTTGAGGTAGGAAGATATTGTAAAAGTTTAACAGTCCCAAGAAAGCCTGTAATTCCGTTTTGTTTTTGGGTCAAGGTGCTTCCCTTATGGCTTTCAGTTTCTTTTCTGTGGGGTGGATCCCTTGTTTGTCTAGGAGGTACCCTAGAAATTCGACCCTCTCAGCCCGTAGTTGGCACTTCCCTTTCTTGACTTTAAGTCTCGAGTCTCTGAATTTCTGCAGTACCTCCCTCAACCTGGCTTCTAGTTGTTTTTCATTTTTTGCAGCCACCAAGACATCGTCAAAGTAGGGCACAACCCCTTCTATGCCCTGGAGGAGTCTTTCCATAAGACTTTGGAAGACCCCGGGTGCCACGCTGACTTCAAATTGGAGCCAGTTGCAGCAGAAAGCCCCTCGGTGCGTCACGATGGTTTGGGCTTCTGCTGTTGTGGCATCAACCGGTAGCTGCTGATAGGCTTGTGCCAGGTCGAGTTTTGTGAAAATTCGGCCTCCCCCCAGTGAATGCAGAAGATGCTGGACTACTGGGACGGGGTATGCGCTTTGTTGGAGCGCATTGTTTAGGGTGGCCTTGTAGTCACCACAAATTCTCACAGACCCATCTGGCTTGATGGGGGTGACAATTGGGGTCTCCCACCAGGCATGATCGATCGGTTCCAGCACCCCTTGCGTGATGAGCTTATCAAGCTGCTCATCGATCTTGGGCTTGAGTGCAAACAGCACTCGCCTGGGTTTAAGGCGGATTGGCGCGATGCTCGGGTCTATGTTAAAGGAGATAGGGGACCCCCGGTACTTGCCTAGGCTGTCATCGAAGACTTCCCAGAAGTCCCTCACGAGTGCCGCTTCTCAGTCCGCCTCTCCGATCTGGTGTATGCCAGTTACTTCGATGCCCAGGAGTGCGAACCACTGTAGTCCCAATAGGCTCGGTCGATCTCGGTCGGTGATCATCAGGGGCAGCACTTCTGTGTGGTCCTTGAAGATGACCTAAAAGTGGCCTCTGCTGATTACGGAGATTCAGTTCCCCTGATAGTCTTTGAGGGTTAGTGTTTGGCCCTCCAGTTCATGGCGGTGGATGGTGGGAACCAGGCGCTTGAGTGTGCGCCAGGAGACCATTGAGAGGAAGGACCAGGAGTCCACCTCCATGTCGCATGGCTGATCTTCTATCCCCACCATCACATATACCTTTTTGGCATCGCTAGTGGAGGAGTGGCCAATGATGACGGTCTGGTGTGTTTCCTCCCTTTGTCTCATCTCCTGGAGTCGCCTGTTCCGACCTTCTCAGCTCCAGCGATTCTCTGTCCAGTGATTGCGGTTTCTACTGGGGGTGCTTTCTCATCATCGGGGGTTGCCATCTCGTCGTCGTGGGCTGTCATGTTTTTTATTCCGGCATAACCTGGCGATGTGCCCCCGTTTCTCGCAATGCCTGCAAATGGCATTGAGAAAACGGCAGTCCGCTCGGGGGTGATCGCCGCTGAGAGCTGGCACACTGGAACCTTGACTTACGACCTCGTGGTTCCCGCCGCTACTGCACTGATTGTAGGCGGTGGATCTCCTCCTCCTCCTCCTCGGTTTCCAAGAAGGAGCTGATGTCGCCATGCTGTGTGGTTGTGTGGTCTGTCTCTGGTTGCCTCTCGGGTGTCGACGTTGTCTCTCTGGCCGCTAGTCATGGCATGATGCTCGATTGTCACATTTGAGCTGCTGATTTCTTGGCCGCTTCAGCTGCAGCAGCCTCAGTGAGGGCATCAGTGAGAGAGATGTCCCCTTTTGCCATGATGTGGCTCTGGAGGACGGGGTCTCGGAGTCCTAGGACGACGCAGTCTCGCAGGGCCTCGTCCAGGTCAGCGAACTCGCACAGACTGCCCAGGTCCCATAGCGCCACCATGAAGTCGCCCAGCCCCTCGCCCTCGCATTGATCCTACCTGTAGAAGTTGTGCCACCGGATAAGGATGGGCACGACGGGGGCGTAGTGGCTTCGCAGTCAGGGCTCAAGGTTGTCCCACTCCATCTCCTTGACGTCCTCCAGTTTGGCCAAGGCTTTGGCCATCTGAAATACTGCGGGCCTGCAGTGTGTGAGGAACACAGCTCATTTCTTGTGGCCATTGGCGTCCTTGAGGTTGCTATTCTCAAGGAACATTTGGAACCTATCGGTATAGGATTCCCAGTCCTCGGTAGCAGGGTTGAAGGGTGCGGGTGGCGAGTTGTTGCCATGCTGCCTGTTCAGCGTGTTGCTTCGCCACGTGCTGGGGTCTCCTTGTTCATGATCCCACCTTCGTCGCCAGTGTTAGATCTGGGGTGGATCAGTTCGAAGGAGACACGAGACCATCTAGTGAGTTCAGCTCTTTATTTTAGATAAGAATAGTCTGAAGAATGCAAGCCACGGCAGGCCTTCATATAGGGCTGGCTCTCCGCTTGGCAGCCAATGGCAGCGCTTTGAATCTTCCGTGATCAGCACAGCCAATCGTGGTAGATTCCTAATGCTCCATTCACTACCGAGCCTTCGACCAATCAGGTCGCTCTCCGTCCGGACCAATCAGTTAAGAGGGTTTGGAGTATGCTAATATCGTACACCATGTTTAATAATTCTGTATTTGCATCAGAAACATGAAGCATTCATTGTTTAAAAGCTGTGTATGTTCTTTTGTGTTCCAGTATTCCTTTTGGAGCAGAATGGAAGATTCTATAACTCACTTTCTTTTAAAAAAAATAATAATAAAAATTGAATGTTGCTATTCAGATCATTAAAGAATATTTAGTTACTGATGATAAGTGGACATTATTGAGATGCTAGCCTATTAGTTCTAAGGAACTAGATATAATCCTTGAAAGGCTAAAATTCTCTCTCCTATGTTCTTATCTAGGCTCGTTCTGGCTTGCTAGGAATTATTTGTAGTTGTATCCGGGTAGTGGTGAATGTTTTTCTGAGGGGTGCAATGGTTTTAACTACTTTGAAATAAATAATTGCCAGGATGGGATTTGATGGTTCTCCAAACCAACCATAACGTTAGCTATGAGTTCTCCTGAACCCAGGCAAACCGTAGCAGCCAACCCTGATTCAGCTGTATATTTCTGTCCTAACCTATCCAAATTATGCTGTCAGAGTTCTTTCAGGAAGCTAAGGATGAAGAAGAATAGGCTTTAAATTAACTTTAACACCACTGTGTTGCAGGCTGTACTACTTCCCAGTTGGTTTCTGAATCAGGCAGTTTTAATTGCAAGTGTGGGCCATTTACAGAAAAAAGTTGAAATTGTATGAATTCATGAATAAGTGGAAACCTTATTCAAGAGCATATTATTTCAAATAACAAATTATTTTAGTAAATAATTGAAGGCACACCTAATCTATCCAAACTAATTTAATTTCATTTCAGTTTAAAACCAAATCTGATTTCCACTGAACATAGGCAATTTCTACAGATAGTGGCAGCAGTGTTGAAAGTTGATCTACTTTATACATTTACATTACAAAGAATTCTAAAGCATTTCAGAAGATTGGCTCTTTGGCTAACTTTTCTTCTGCGATGAGAAGAATGCAACCTGCCTATCAAAATCCTGAGGGAGAGGAAGCATTTGTTAAGTATAATATAGGGAGAATAGAACTGGTAATTGTTAACTTTCATAGAATATTTTAATAAAAAAATCTTCACTATCTTATTTAATGTCAAATACATAAAATCAGGGATTCTAGAAAAATTCATATCACTGAATAGATTTCTTTTTATTGAAATAAAGAAAGTTGATTTTACTAGAAACTTATACATTTGACAAGTGTACTTGTATAATTTGAGATCTATTATTTCTATAGTAAGGGAAAAGTAAATCTCTAGTTATTTGTCTGACATATAGGCACTTTTAATCAGTGGTTGGGTTCAATGTTTTTTACTACTGGTTCTGTGGGCCATGGCTTGGTGGGCATCGCAGGGGAAGGAGACTGCAAAATCTCCAGTCAAAGATGCTATTTGCCGGTTCTCCAAACTACTCAAAATTTCTGCTACTGGTTCTCCAGAACTGGTCAGAAACTGCTGACAACCACCTCTGCTTTTAATGTTCAAATAGAAATTAGTATGTGGAGTCCTAATAGGAATGCTTTATATTGTTGCCTTTCTTAACCAGGTTAGTTATTGGCATAATATTTGACATTATTTCAAAGTGAAAAAAATAAATCAGTAAATGGTATGATAAGAAATAAAGACAGAAAATCAGGGTTTGTATCGACTAGCCAGAGCAACTGCATGCCAAAAGGAGAATGCCTTTCAAAGGATAATGTTGGATGCAACTGGAATTAAAACTGATGGAATAACAAATCACAGCCTTTGGAATGCTGCATGTAAAGATCATGAGTAGCAGCACACTGGATGTGCTAAAGGAGACATAGAGGCCAATTTATTGATAGCTCTAAGGAGGAAGTCTAACAAAACAACTCTTTGGATATGGTTTGGATTACTTAATACTCTGGATATGTGTATATATGCTTGATATATAGAAAGTAAATGTTTTTGGGATAATTTCTCATATATTTACCCATGACGCTTATTCCCATATAATGTCAAATGCTAGGGAAATAAGGAGATCTTAGCAGTTCAAATGGATATAAAGATTTATTGTAAGAAGCTTTGTGCAAGAATCTGAACTACTAAACGTCAAAGCAATTTGGCAGTAGATATGGTGGGATGGACTTAGATCACCTGTAGGCACAAAGGGATTCATGACTGATGACACATTTCACACACATACACACACTCAACTTGTCATCTCCTACATGTAAGTGGGTAAATAATTTCAGTTTTAAATCTACAAATAGTTCAATTGCTAAAAATTAAAATGGAGTTGTTGCTTCATTTCTAAAAGGTAAAATGATAGAATAAATGCAGGTGTTTGATAAATGGAAATGGAAGATAGCAATGTAATGCATTTATTTGCTCTTTAAAAACATTGATGGCTTCCTAATATCCAGGATTCTTTGTCGACATGTGATTTCCTATTGACATCTGAGGTGGGGGGAGAGTGAAAATAAAAAAGCTATTGCAATTTTTGCAAGAGGCATATACTTCAGAAAAAAAGAATTTGTGTATTTATTTATTTGCCATATTTTTAATTTGTCTAATAACAAAAGTCTGGAAGCTTATATAAAGCAATATTTATTTTATTATTCACAGGAACAGATCCTTGATCTAGGTCACTGTATGATTTTTCCCAATATGGGGTTTGGAAAGAGATTCATACTAATCATTGTTAATATTAAGAGAAATATCTTTCAGAAAAGGCAGGGGTAGAAAATATATAGAAATGGAATGAGAGGAAGGAATGATAAGTTGTATCCTTATTTTGTAGATTTATTCCTAGATGATATTTGCTATTATTATTATTATTATTATTATTATTATTATTATTATTATTATTATTATTATGTTTTATAAATAATTTGAAGTCATATTTTAATTTCATACATTGAAAGAGTGGATTAACATTTTATATATCTCATACCTCTAATGAACTTGTTATGCCCTATTTATTTAAGCAATCAATATATTGAGAGAATTGTCTTTATATTCACTTTATTGTCCAGTAAATAGTAGTAAAAATCTTAAAATATAAATATAAATAAATCAAATGGGCATAATGTAAGCTGATCTGATTCTGATCTGATTCTGTGAGAAATAATGCTATCACTGTTGGAAACATGCAGCACTTGAAATTCAGAACGAAACTTAATTTTGCATCTCATGAAAATAACCATGCACTTTACATTGTTGTTCTTTGTGTAATTCTGCAAAAAAGGCACCACTAAAGTCACAAACAGGTGATCCTGATATATACAGGCATTGGGGAGCATCTTTTTTGGAACCAGATATGAAGTGTTGCATAGTTTTAATAGCACTGATTTCAATGAACATTTCATTTACTGGGATATATTTCACTTTATTTATCTGAGACCAGAAGTGCTTCAGATTTTGCTAAAGTTAAAATAATGCAAATACATATACAGCCTTCATATAGATGTTAGTTTCTTAGCAACAAATGCATGATCACAGTTTTTTTTTTTTAAATGAATTTAGATGTGAAACAAATTATCACAAAATATTGAAAATGTAATATTTACCCATTATAGCTGGAAAAAGCAAGATGTCTCCTTTTTAATTATTTTATTCAATTATTTTCCTATTTGATTGTTGTGTGTGTGTGTTTGTGTGTATAATGTTCTGAAAGCATTACAAACAACAGACATTTTGTAATTAATTAGCGTCGCATTTTCATTTTTCACTTGTCACTTGTTGATTATAAAATGTCACCTTTTAAAATCAGTGTTCAGATTTTCAAAATGTATTCTTTCATCAAGTGATGCAGAGATTACTTCAGCTATACTGACACCAGAAGGATAGGTTTCCTAACTACCAATTACTAGGAGTGTGTATAAGTTATAAAATTTGGCTTAGTGCCCAGTGATTCAGAAAACATTTCAATTTGGTTTAGATTAAATCAAGACTATTTGATTAGTCTTAAAGCCAAACACAAGACTAGATTCAAGAATATAACCTTTATGTCTATCTTTGAAAAGAACAATAGAAAAATTCCTATATTTTTTTAAATTTAATTTTTGCCAGAATAAGTGTATGTGTGCAGTCAGAACAATTCCAACAGGCTATCTATGTAAATACACTCAACAAGAATTCATACACCAAAACAGAAATACTAACAATAATAACTTTCTGCTAATGCATTATGCACAAATAAACTGAAATACTAATATGAAAAATAAGGTTTCAATTCAAAGAAAAAACCAAATAGTAAGGGTCTTTGGGTATTATTATGACTTTATAACTATCAGTTAAACTACTTCCTCTTGTTCAAAACTCTGGTGGCAGAGAAGGCAGCAGAGTAAATGTGCAATTTTAGTGAGTATCCTGCTGGCTAGCTGAGAAATTAGTCTCACAATAGTCCAAAGAGACAAGGAAAGATTACGTTGAAATGGCAGAGAAGGAAGTTCCCTGTGATTGTTAGATAGGGACAGGAAGCCCAGTAAAAGAAAGCTACAATGTAATTTCATACTGCATAGGAAAAGGCAATGGTGAATTAAATTATGCCTGTATTTTATCAAATAAACATAAACAGATAAGAAGTCATGGTAATAAAGAATCTGACAATGGGCCCTCTATGTTGGATGGCATAAAACATGCTATTAAGTAGAAGAGTAATAATGACTATAACTTTTATGACATAGATGAATTAAAGGTTTAAAATCCAAGAGTTCACAAACTGCTTGTGACAAGTTTCAAATCGTTAAAGAAGTAGAACAAAGCCAATGAGTTTCTATGAAATGATCTTAAGGAAAGCCATCATTTTCAAGGAGAATAACAGGAATCACTTCAAAATCTGGAATTTCATGGATAGGGAAACAAAGGACTCTTCCTTGAATGAAATCAAAGAAGTTGTTAAAGATATATCTGAAGAGAAACTGGATGCCAGTCACAGCCTGCAGGGAAGCTTGTAAATCCTGCACCGGTAGTTAACCCTGTCATATCCCACCCCTGCATCAACTATTATTATTTGTTACATGCAAATCATAGCATCATGCTTGTTTTGACCTAGAAATACTCTCATATACATGCAACCTGTAGTTTACCAAACAAACATTTTCTTGGTTCAGAATATAAGTTTACATTAGCTTTTGTTCTTTTTAACCAGTTTTAAGTGTATTAAAGTGGTAAACTTAAGACAGTTCTTGGTTAGTTGAGGGTAGACTTAAATTCCCAGGTCCAGTTCAACCCATAACGAGTATGCCCCACTAACATGTTACTATGTTTCCTTTAAGATAATTAAAACTTAATTTTGACTAGTCAACTTGTTCAAATCTAAAAAAAAAGTTAGTTCTACTTTCCCCCCCAAAAGTATTCTTTATATATGTGTGTGTGTGTGTGTGTGTGTGTGTGTGTGTGTAGACACACACATACACATACAATGTTTTTTCTATTATTAAGAAAATTATAAAATATCTGGATTTCCTTCGAAGGAGAATAAATCTTCCATGGTCTTTCACAACAATTCTGGAAAAACCTGCTTTGTTAGATCTTAGAAACTGTGGGAACAATTTTTATTTAGCTATATATTTAACTTAAAATAGACACACTCTACTATCTTATTAATAGAAAGATAGTATGGTAAACATAGTGTGTTGAGCAAAAAAAATTGTCTTACATGTAAACAGGCTGTTCTGACCTCATTGGAAATGTTCTGCTTTTTTTTAACCATTGAAAAATGCTTTAACTTTAAAACCACTCCACCTTGAGTTTGAAACAGGTTTTTGACCTTTGAAACACTTCCTGAATGATCAAAATAGCATCAGAAATCTACTACTAAGTTCAAAATGTAGGCATTTGAAATTTAAATGCTTACTATTATCCTTAGCATCCATGAAGTAATTTAAAAAAATGCACTTCTTTCAGAATTGGATAATAAAAAAAACCTATAAGATGAATAAGCATAGGAAATGACTCTACAAATTGATACAGGGCATTCAAGCATTATACTTTGATCCTGATATATAATATCAGATAAACTTAACATAGTAATTATCTCTGATCCACTGAAGCACTTGCGAGACTGTTAATTTAACATCAAAGATTATGCTGAATTCAAAGTAAGACACATTGTCATCCCCCACCCCCACCCCATGATTATGGTTTAAGGCACTATCCATCAGAAAAAAGCTGACTCAATAAAAGAAAAGATCAAATGCTGAGTACAATTACTCCTGTTCTCGTACATAATAGAGTCTACGTTTTATTGCTTGGTTCAGTTTAAAGTGATCTGACCTTTTTCTTCTTTTTCCTACTTAAACACACATACATTCAGATACACTTAAAAGTTTCAAAAGAATAGCTCAGTGTTAAGTTAAAATAGATAATGGAATCAAGTTCCCATGTGTAAAGTTTTCCAGAACTTTGTTTAGTCAGAAAGCAACAGTGAGATTTGCCACTGATTAATGGGAAAAAAGCAAGGGTGGGATTCAACTGGTTCTATCCACTTCTATAGAACCGGTTGCTTTGAAGAGCAGCAAATAGAGAGCATACATAGAACCGGTTCTATATTTGCTGCTGTTTTGGCCCACTCGCCCGCCCAGGCTCTTACCTGACCTTTATTTCCTGCAATTTCAACTGCAGTGCTGCTCAGCTGTCTGGGAAACTCAGCAGGTTGTAAACTGCACTTGCGCGACTTGTGCACACAAAGCGCACCCAGCACACAACACAGAGCAACAGAACCGGTAGTTATACAGGTCAGATCCCATCCCTGGAAAAAAAAGTGTATTATAATATAAAAACATTTGCAATAAATCGTAAATACATTATGAGTCTTATTCTTGTATTAGAAAGATTAAAATGATTGAACGGGGCTGTGTATTTTGATAAAATAAAAGCAAGTCCTCCTATCACTTGTTAGCTCTATACACTCAGAGGATGGAGATGGCAATGCAATAAAGAAGGATATTGTTTACCTTTGGCGGTCTCTTTAATTTCAACTAATTTCAGTGCAAGTACAAAGAATAGAAAGCTTTGGCCAAGCATATAAAATCATGGCACCTAAATATTAAACACATAAAATCCAAAGGGGGGGGAGCAACCTTATTGAAATTAGTTTAATTCTTGGATGAATAGCATCAGAATCAATTGGAAATAGTCCTCAGGAATCTATTATCCTATAAAAATATTAATAAGGTGCAATATACAATGACCAAATTTCACCGAATGTTTTCTCAATGTAGCATTTTAAAGTTTTTTAACCAAAGGAATTTTCCACATTTAAATATTACTGAACTAAAAAGATCATGCACACACACTTGTGTCTTTCTGTGTGTGTCTTCCAATATTTTGCTGTTGCCAATCCTAATAGCTAACAATAAAAAAATATAAATGCCATTACATCAGTGTAAGATTAGATTTATATTATTACAGTATTGCAAGTCTTCTTGATTGTATTAATATGGTTCAAAGCAGACTTCCAGGCATAGCTATGGCAGACTAAAGATCATTCACTGTAATGAGTGCAGTGAAAAAAGAAACCTGTGAATGGATCCACTCTTCAGAACAAGGTAAAGGAGAGATCAAGGATCGCTCACAGATTTGTTCCATACAGAATCTTCCTGTGAAGAGATAATAAAATTGTGGTCTTCAGTGGGTTTGAGAGCTCTGAGAGAGATGGGGGAGGGAGAGAAGAAATCATTTTGAAATTAATTGTAAGAAATCTTTGTGTGAAAAGACCATGAGGAGCTTGATAGGAAGGCAGAAGATTTAGGAATAAAGGTGGTATTTTTATCTGAACTTCCAATGTATGGTTAATATTCAATGAGGAAATGGAGGTTAGGAGAAAAGTTAAATAAATATGAAATAAGAAGTGTACAAAGCCAGCTGGATTATAAAGAAATCAGAAAAAATTAAGAGAGCAATTGTCATATCTATCTTCAGAAAAAAAGAAGGGAGATCTAGAAAATAAAAGATCTTTCAGTTTGAAGCCTGCATTAGAGGAGGTCTGTGAATAGATTTTCAAACAGTCACATTTATGACTGCTTGGTTATGTATGTTACAATGTTAACAAGACAGCATGGATACTTCTAACATAATAATTGTTTTAGTATGTATATGCGAGTGTGTTTTTGTTAGGAATGTAAATCACCTAACAGTTGGGTTAGAAAATATATAAACCAGGATAGACATTGTTAGGGATAACATTGGTTTACCCTAACTGGTTTAGGTAAATAATAATAAGTAATCATAGTTTGTATGTTAAAGTGTCTGCAACTTTAACTGTGGGATAGTAATTAAGGGAGTGGTTGTGAAAGCACTTTAAAAGACGCAAGACGACAGCTTGCTCTCTCTCTGGCTTTGATGATCCCTGATTACTGCAAGGAAACAAGTCTGCATTGCTCGAACGGGAGAGAAAACAAAGGACTGACTTGTAAGTGAATTGACATAGGATATTTCTACATGGACTTTGCTAACTGAATATCCCTGAATGGACTGACTAAATGATACATGAATATTGGACTGTTATTTTGACTATGCTATGAACTCATAATGGAATAAACTATATATTTGATAGCACAAGCGTATCTGTCATTTTTACTGTATGTTAATAAACATACAAGCTTAGCTCACTCATTTATCTGTGTGCCTATCTGACTAAGCTGCACATTCTGTTTAGCTTGTCTCCCTAACCCTGGTTGGGGAAACCAGGCTTAACACTGGTTATGGGCCCAGAGGCTGCAAAGTCAGTTTAACTAGGATAAAACAGATTTATGTAAAAGTGAGAGTTTGTGTTGTTATACATTACAGTAAACAGACAGCTGTGTTTTATTAATTATATTTTTATATCCATATAAGAAAACATGGCACAAGTCAATCTACAAAGTTTGTCCCTTATATCCAAGCTGGATGGAACAAACTATGTATCATGGTCTATGAAATGTAGTCTGCTTCTACGAAGAGAAGGTTTGTGGAACAAAATTGAAAATCCACCAAACGTAGAAGAATGGGATCCAGAGGATGATGAAGATAAACTAAAGATAGAAGAATTTATGCATAAAAATCAACAAGCTATTTGCATTATTGCTTTAACCTTAACTGATATGCAACTTGTTTATATCCACGGAGAGAAATCAGCTGTTGGGTGTTGGCAGAAGCTGAAGAGGATTTATGTTCGAGATAATGTTGGTGCTCACATAAATCTAACACGGAAACTTTTCAGTACACATCTCCATAAGAATGGTGATATGCTGAGTCATTTGAAAACTATGCAAAGCATTTTTCAAGAACTGCACGAGAAAGAGCTTATTTTCTCTGAACTACATCAAGTCTACATAATTCTATCTTCACTTGATGAAAGCTATGATAACTACGTAACTTCACTTGAAATATTGCCAAAGGAAAGCCTAACTTTAACTGATATAACTGGCAGATTGATTGAAGAGGCCAGAAGAAGGCTTGAAAGAGACGAGTTAAGGAGGCAGCAACCTCAAAAAGAAGATAATGAATCTCTTACTGCATACGCAATTAAAAAGTGCTTTAATTGTGGAGGAAGAGGACATTTGGCAAGATTTTGTAAAAAGGCAAAACGCCAGAACGCTGGCCAGAATACTAAAAGTCATCAAAAGATAAATAAAAATTTAGAGTTAGCCATGTATACTAACGAAGCTGTAAAAAATAATTTATGGGTGGTTGACAGTGGAGCATCTCATTGTATAACTAATGATAACAAACATTTTATTAAAATGTCCAAGTGTACACAGCAGATATCGTTAGCCAATGGCTGGAAACTGAAAGCTAAAGGTCAAGGTATAGCATATTGTTCTTTTATAAAAGAGAATGTAAAAATGTTATATGTACCACAACTTAAGTTTAATTTAATTTCAGTAAGAATTTTGGTTAAACTAGGATATGTAGTTACTTTTAAAGGAGATAACTGCATAATTGAGAAAGAAGATAAGAAAATTACTGCATCTTTAAGAGGTGAATTATATGTGTTAAATGATAATGGTTTAAAGGTGGCTAACATGGTTTTTGAAAATAAGAAACCTCATGATGAATGTATTCACTTGTTACATCGAAGGCTACGGCATTTAAATTTTAAAATGCTTAAGAAAACTGTTGAATTATCTAAGGGAATAAGTTTAAAACCTTGTAATAAGTATTTGCAATGTAATGCCTGTAATCAAAGCAAAGCAAGGGTAATACCGGCTAATAGAGTTGATGGATTTACTACCAAAGAACCTTTAGAAGTAGTATTTGCAGATTTAATAGGTCCTAAAAAACCAAGTGTAGGAGGAGCTCGTTACATATTGAGTATAATGGACCATTATTCTAGATATGGGTTTTGCTATTTAATGAAGAGCAAAACTGAAACGTATCAAAATCTCTTTAATTGGATAAAATTTGCAGAAAGGAAAACTAAAAAGAAATTAGTAACTCTTATAACAGATAATGGTACAGAATTTACAAATAATAAATTCCAGAACAGACTAAGAATGTTAGGTATTCAACATAAAAAGTTTGCACCATATAGGCCACAACGTAATGCCTTTATAGAGAGAAGAGGCCAAACATTACAATCAATGGCACAAACTATGATGTCTGATTCAGGATTACCTGACAATTTGTGGGGAGAAGCAATAATGTGTGGTAATCATATATTAAATAATGTTGTTAATTCAACAACAAGTGAATTACCATTCACACTGTGGCATGGTACAAAACCTGATTTAAGTTACATGCACACATTTGGAGCACCAGCATGGGTGCATATCCCTACACAACTTAGACACAAAGGACAGCATAGAGCTAAAAGATTATATTTTGTAGGATATACATCTAATCATAGATCTTATAGATTCTGGGAACCAGGTACATCTAGAGTTTACACAAGTGCTAGTGCAAAATTCCTAGAACATGTAGGATGGAATAGATTAGAGCAAGATTTAAATAATGAAGTAATTATTGAACCCTACAAAAGGCAGAAAGATCAGACTAGTTATAAGAAGAGTCCAATTAAAGAAGAAGTCCATGAAAAGCAAATAGGACCAGAACAAGAGGAAACAGTTGATCAGGAAGAGTTAGATAATCAAGAAGAGTTAATTAATGAAAGTCCACCTGTAAGTCCTGTAATACCTAGACGTACTACACATGTAACTAGACCACCTGATAGGTATCAAGCAAGTATAGTTTGCCAAGTAACTAAAGTTCCAACTAGTGTAGATGAACTTAGGATGTATCCTGCTAAGGATCAGGAGAATTGGCAAAAGGCAATGGAAAAGGAACTAAATTCATTAAAGGTAATGAAAGTTTATGAAGATGCTAAATTACCTCCAGGAGAAAAATCCATTGGGTGCAAATGGATATTTAAAGTAAAAACAGGAAATGATGGGACTGTTACCCATAAAGCTAGGTTAGTAGCTCAAGGATTTAATCAAACTGCATCTGATTACAATGAAGTTTTTGCACCAAGTCTTAAAGCAACATCTTTAAGAGCAGCTTTAGTGTGGGCAGCTAAGAAAAACTATGTCATTAACCTTTTAGATGTAGAAACTGCTTATCTACATGCACCATTGCAGCACACTATATATTTAAGAAAACCAGTAGGTATAAAAGACAATAAAGTAAATAGTAATGATTGTTGGAAACTCAAAAAGAGTCTTTACGGGTTAAAACAATCTGGGTTTGAGTGGAACCAATATATTGTGAAAGAGTTAAACAATATAGGTTTTAAATCTGGTTTAGCAGATCCATGTGTGTTTAAAAGAGAAAATAATGGAACGGTGTCATTATTGTTATTATTTACAGATGATATTGCTTTGATAACTAAGACTAATAATGAAGCTAATGAAATTATATCATTATTAGCCAAAAAGATAAAATTAAAGCATTTAGGTGAAATTAAAAGGTATCTAGGATTAACAATTAACAAAACAAAAAATGGTTTTAAGATATCTCAAGAAGATAAAATTTGCCAATTAATTAAAACGTTTAAAATGGAACTTTGTAAACCGGCAAAGACTCCAATGAGTCAGGAAGTTTGCCAAACTGATGATCAAAGTCCCAAATTTGATAAGTCCATATATCAATCTTTGATTGGCAGCTTATCATATATAAGCAATTGGTCTAGGCCAGATATAGCTTATAGTGTAAATCAGCTGGCACGTTTTAATTCAGATCCACATCAATGTCATTGGCAATCATTAAAGAGAATTTTAAGATATCTTAAAGGAACAATGAACCATGCATTGTATATAGAACCAAAGGGTGATTTGAGTCTTAGTGCCTATGCAGATGCAAGTTTTGCAACTGATATAAACACTAAAAAATCAACATCTGGGATGGCTATATTATTTGGTAAAACATTAATAGGGTGGAGGTCAATCAGACAACAGCATATTAGCTTGTCAATGATGGAAGCGGAATTTTCATGTCTGTCATTATTATGCACTGACTTGATTTTGTACAAACAGTTATTATTAGACATGGGTATAACTCTAAAAAATTCCATTATTGTGTACAAAGATAACCAAGCAGCTATAAAATTAGCTACTAGTATTGCTGTAAAAACTAGATCAAAGCATACTGATTTAAGATACTTAAATGTTAGAGAATCTGTAAAGAATGGGCTAATTAAATTGGAATACTGCATAATGGAAGAAAACATTGCAGACCAATTTACAAAAGCTCAAGGAGTAATTAAGTTTAAAGAGAGTTGTAACAAATATGATTTAAAGATGTAAATAGTTATATTTATTATTATTTCCTAAAAGGGGAGAATGTTAGGGATAACATTGGTTTACCCTAACTGGTTTAGGTAAATAATAATAAGTAATCATAGTTTGTATGTTAAAGTGGCTGCAACTTTAACTGTGGGATAGTAATTAAGGGAGTGGTTGTGAAAGCACTTTAAAAGAAGCAAGACGACAGCTTGCTCTCTCTCTGGCTTTGATGATCCCTGATTACTGCAAGGAAACAAGTCTGCATTGCTCGAATGGGAGAGAAAACAAAGGACTGACTTGTAAGTGAATTGACATAGGATATTTCTACACGGACTTTGCTAACTGAATATCCCTGAATGGACTGACTAAATGATACATGACTATTGGACTGTTATTTTGACTATGCTATGAACTCATAATGGAATAAACTATATATTTGATAGCACAAGCGTATCTGTCATTTTTACTGTATGTTAATAAACATACAAGCTTAGCTCACTCATTTATCTGTGTGCCTACCTGACTAAGCTGCACATTCTGTTTAGCTTGTCTCCCTAACCTTGGTTGGGGAAACCAGGCTTAACAGACATTTTAATATTGTCTCTTTAAGGGAATGCTAAAATTATAATTGGGTGTGGTTCCTCAAATGGCCATAAGATGGAGCCAGAAACCTGGGTTGTTCTGTTCTGTTGTTGCTGAGAGTGTTGCCATTCCTGCATTTCCCTATTGACTGTTACTGATCATCGTTATTCTTAGATTTGATGTGAGTCTATTTTCTGAACTGTTTTTGATACTGGACTTTGATATTTGGATTATCCCTGGACTGAAAACTGACTGCTTTAACCATGAATGACTTGGACTGTTTGTTGGACTTTGCTTAACCGTTTACTGGAAGTAAAAACCTACATTTCACTATACAATGTATCTGTATGCTGGTTGTGTGTTATTCTTCACCACTGTCATATATGTCTCCCTGTGTGTGCTTATTCTCCTAACAGGGAATTACTTCAACACTGGTTATGGGCCCAGGTCATACCAGGCTCAGATAACTGAGAATTAGTGTGAATACACAGTACCTTGTACAGACAGCTGTTTACTGTTTAATTGTGGTTTACTGTCCTGGTAAAGATGGCACAAGACCCTTCAACAAATCTATCACTGATAACCCAGTTGGATGGAGCAAACTATATTTCCTGGTCTATGAAGTGCAGTCTACTTCTGCGTAGAGAGGGGTTATGGGTTGCAGTTCAAGATCCACTGGATGTAAATGCTTGGGATCCAAATAATGAGGATGATGCCAAGAAGTTAGCTGACTTTAAACAGAACAACAAAGAAGCTCTTTGTATAATTGGACTAACAATGAGTGACCAGCAGCTGGTCCATGTTCATGGAGAAGAGTCTGCTGGTAGGTGTTGGGAAAATTTGAAGAGGATTTATGTTCGTGACTGTGTAGGAGCACACATGCATCTTACACATAAACTGTTTAGAGCATGTCTTCTGAAAGGTGGAGATATGTTAGCTCATTTGAACTTCATGAAAAGAACATTTCAAGAGCTACATGAAAAGGAACTGATATTTTCAGAGCTGCATCAAGTTTACATCATTCTTTTCCCATTGGATGAATGTTATGATGATTACGTATCTTCACTGGAAGTCCTGACCAGAGATAAACTGACATTGACTGACATAAACAGAAAGTTGTTAGAAGAAGCAAGAAGATGGCTGGATAGGGACCAACTGAGGAAGGAATAACCACAAAAAGAGGATTTGTCTTCAAATGCCTTTACTGTTAGGAAATGTTTTCCTTGTGGGGCTAGGGGACATACAGCTAGATTCTGTAAGAAGGGGAAAAGACAGAATACTAGTAATCACCAGAAGGCTAAGAAGAATGTTAGTTTAGCTATGTCTAGCAATGCAACTGTAAACCATGATTTATGGCTTGTTGATAGTGGAGCATTGCAATGCATTGCTAAAAATAGAGAGATGTTTGTAATGATGTCTTCAAGTAAGCAACATATATCATTGGCAAATGGATCAAAGATGAAAGCATCTGGTGAAGATACTGCATATTTTTCATGTATAAATGAACATTTAACAATGTTATACATACTTAAACTGAAGTTTAATTTGTTATCATTAAGGTCTTTAATTAATATTGGTTATGTAGTAACCTTTAGGGGAGATAACTGTATAATAGAGAAAGAGGGTAAAAGTGTTACTGCTACTTTAGAGAATGATTTATATGTGATACATGATGCCCAGTTGAAGATGGCTAATTCGATTTATAACAAAGTTATGCCACATGATGAATGTATACATCTACTTCATAGATATCTAAACCAGGATAAATATCTAAATATCTAAACCAGGATAGACATTTTAATACTGTCTCTTTAAGGGAATGCTAAAATGGTAATTGGGTGTGGTTCCTCAAATGGCCATAAGATGAAGCCAGAAACCTGGGTTGTTCTGCTCTGTTGTTGCTGAGAGTGTTGCCATTCCTGCATTTCCCTATTGACTGTTGCTGATCATTGTTATACTTGGATTTGGTGTGAGTCTATTTACTGAACTGTTTTTGATACTGGACTTTGATATTTGGATTATCCCTGGACTGAAAACTGACTGCTTTAACCATGAATGACTTGGACTGTTTGTTGGACTTTGCTTAACTATTTACTGGAAGTAAAAACCTACATTTTACTATACAGTGTATCTGTGTGCTGGTTGTGTGTTATTCTCTCACTACGTCTCCCTGTGTGCACTCATTCTCCTAACAGGGAATTACCTCAATAGTTTTCATTCATTCACTTATTCATTCTTCCATGCTTAACCTATGAAATACATTTTATAACACTGGATTAAGTGAAATGACCATATTAAAGACAAAAAGTAACTTTTTCCCATATGTTCCTGAAGATGAATGTTTAATCCCTGCCATAGTTATAATCTGAAAAGCCAGGTGAGAATATTAAATTCTCCATTATGATCTTTCTATGGCAACAACCTGAACAGTTTCTATTATCATAAATATTCCATCCAGCAGTATAAAACAATCAAATATAGTTGCTCTTTTGACTGTTTTATCATGAAAGGTGTTTGTATTTTCTCTATAGCATATCACATTTATTTTGGGATATTCTTAGACAGATGAATTTTGTAATCAGAAGATCTCTCTTCAAAATACTCAAGGTAAGATATTCTATGTCTAAATCAATGTTGAAATCAATCATGTTTATAGCACCTTGCTTTCCTGACAACTATCTTTTAAAAGCATCCAGAACATGATGACATTTTCATTGCACTTGAAGAAATGTATAAATACAGATAAATCACAGCCAAATATTCTATAAATTTCTATATACAATTATTTTAAGATAGGTGATATTCTGTGCATTTGAGCTTCAGTGTAAGTAGAATTGTTAGCATATCAGATTTGCTTAAATTGATACTTCTGCTTCTAATTAGATATAACTCTGCTTCTTACTCCTCAAACCGACAAGGATATCACGAAAGATGGCATTCTGGATGCTGGGGACAAAGCCAAAATATGTACATTTATAAAGGTGACCCATTTCCATTTGTTCCTTGCACCTTTATTTATCAAGATACAAGTTGTTTAAAAAAAGACTCAGAGCTTCTTAGCATATAAGCCTAGTATCCTGAAATTATCATTAAGTAATAAACCCATAGTTTGATTATTATCTTCTATGAATCTTTGTATATTCTATTGTTCTCATCTGTCTACATATTTTCTGTTTTCAATTGTTCATTTTTCAATTTGTGTGCACTAAAGCATTTTCATTTTTATCAGCCAGTATGGGTGTCTGTGTATTCTTTGGGTGTTGGTGTAGGTGTGCTTTAAAAAATGATCAGAAAAAAATACATTATTCTGTCAGATATTCTGTTAGACTTGGTAGCTGGATATGAAACTGCCAGCAATTCCGAGAAGAAGATAATGGCAAAATACTTCTGTATTTTATTAAAGTAGATTACAAGTAGTTGTGTTTATGGAATCACCCAAAAATCAGGGTTACCCTAGTGTGGTGTCTACAACTGTTCTTTAATGGCATCTGAGGAAAATAACAGAAACTGGAAGATTTCTCTAAATAGGCGGCACAAATTATATATGTTGGTTTTTTCATACATATTCTTTTCTAGAAGTTATGTAACTAAATTTTTTACAGTAATATTTGTACATGTTATTTTGAATAATACCATATTGCTTTTTAAGTATGATTAAATAATTATATTAAATGCATCTGTTTACTGTCTGTTGGAGAGTTTCTTATTTCTGCAAGAGAAAAAAGCTTTTAAAACATTACATTTACTTTAAAGAAGGGGTAGCTATACCTTAATACATTTCCCTGGAATTATTCAAATGTGTTCTTTTTTTTCAGGAAAAAAATATATCATAATATAGAATACATGACTAATGTTTCCCAGAAATCATTGTAACTGAAAAACAAAACTACCTCACCAATGTCCAAGAAAATGGCATTCTTGGTTTAGGGCTAAGTGTGCCTGTTTGTCTGTTGTCTCCTTCCCCAAGTCTTTCTCATAGTGTGGCAGAGGAAATGTTTTCCTGCACTAAAGTATATAAGAAATTATCAGGGGCTGTTAAGTAGGTGTGAATAAGATGCTTGTGATAGTTTCATGTTATGCTACAGTGACTGGAATAGCTTTGGGGAAAATATGCATTGTTCTAAATCTAAATAAATATGATTTAGGGTAAACAGGTATGCTGCTAGTGACATGAATGGAAATGTGCCAACGAAAAAAATAGAAAAAGTGGTTGGGCCATTTAAAGACCCAAGAAGGAATAAGAATTATCACAAAGAAAGCAAAACAATATTTAACTCTAAAGGAAAAGATAGTTAAAATAATAAAATACAAACTAAGAAGGGAAAAATGAAAACTTATATTTTATATTTATCAATAGTCACTGGTTTATCAATGCATTTACTTATCTAATATGAATAATATATTTTATAAGATATTACAAAATCTCTGCTATGATAAAATATAGTGCTGCATTCTTTGTTGGTAAAAAAGATGATCTTTTCCAAAACAAATAAATGACATATTTCTGATAACCATTTCTTCACAATGATTGAAATCTATTTAGAAAAGGATCTCTTTATTTCAAATGTAAAGTCTAAATGTAAGTATATTCATATGTACATATGATAAAGCATATATATACATCTGCAAGTATGATTTTTTAAAATAATGCAAACCAGGAAAACTCATATGACCTGAGAGTTTCTGAATATGGTATTGGCCATTTTTTTTCAAGACCGAAAATAATTTTTAAAAATGACATGAAAGATTAAGAAAGAAGTGAAAGAACCAAGAATGATAGTGCAATCATAATAAGAGAAAATATATATCTTGATATAAAAAGTATAAAAGATAAATTAATTTATCAATAAATTGTTGGAAAAGATAATACAGAACCAGTCCAATCCAGTATAAACTAATTATTTTATAGTACATAATGATGGTGAGTAAATAGAAAAAATAGTGTTAAGTGAAAAATGAAATGAAAGAGACTGTGGAGGAGTAAAAACATACAGAAGAGGATGATTAATAGAAAAAGGATAAAAGTTATCAAGAAAAATATAATTGCCATAAAGTGTGATATGACTTTATGTATATACATATTTTTGTTCTTCAGATAATCACTGAAAAATGTACAAGTGAGAGATAAAATGTATAATTGATTTGTTAATTTAGAAATAAATTATAGCTTTGAATTAGGAGTTTTTATGTCAATTGATTTGAATTTTAGTAGTTTAATGAAGCTAGAAAAATATATGTTGAAAGTAAAGTACATATGACAATAAATTGAACTCTTGTAACTACTTTAAAACTTACTATTAGTTAAACTTTAAAGAACTAATGCATAAAGAATGCATAGAGTGAATTCAGAGGTGTTTTTTGAGTTTGTCAAAGTGTATGTATTTTCTAATGCATTGTTGTTAACTGAGAAACTGGTGATTTGCAATAATTGCTAGTTAGTGACATGATGCAATAAGAAGCATGGATCTTAAAATTAATATATCAAAATCCAAAATAATTGTGTTTGACAGGAAAAGTGATGTGAGTAATTCAAATTATTTATTACTAGCAAAAGACCAAAAAAAGTGGATATAACTGAGTCCTAACAATGGGAAAATAGGAAAAGAAATACTAAAAGCCAAATAGTATTTCTTTAAAGGTAGATAATATGTGATCTGCTGAAAGTCAATATTTACATGGAGACTATATTGCATACATAAAAGCCAACTTGGTGTAGTGGTTAAGGTGAATTTGGACCAGTCACTCTCTCTCCAATATGGAAGGAGGCAACAGTAAATCACTGTGGATGGAGATGGAAGTGGAGCTTTTAATGAAATCCTATTTTATGTGGACTGTCTATGATTTTGTCTCTGTCTTAGAAATGCTTGCATGTAATGATTTGGCAAGAATTCACAAAATAAAGTTGGCAACAAGAAACCGAATTTGGGGTGAAATTAGATTCCTCTTTATTGAGCATGGAATGAAAACAGGGCAATTGTATATTCAATAAATTTGACCATATAGAAAGAGAGGCAAGAGATCATCATTCTTAGAAGCCTGTATCTGAGTTCCATACAAACTCTTTGATAAACATAGTAAAAGCTAATACAAACTAAACTAAAAGAAAAAAGAAATGTTAAGAAAAAAGAAAAGGAAACAAGCAGCGGAAGATAAAAGAAAATAGCAACAAAGAAATGGTTTCCAACCTTCATCACACTGAGCATAAGCTAATAAAGTAATTTTCACCCTCTTCCATCCTACAAGTTACAGACAAAAATAAATTCTTCTCCACATAGCTTAATTTTTATCCATGTAATCCAGAAATCAACTTTTTGTTCTTGGTAAAAGTCCAGCAAAGAAATATCAAACAAACATTATAGTCCAAGTTCCTTCTTTTTTATTCTGTACAATGTTTACCTCTAAATCAGAGGTCTTAAACTGGATTTCTTCAAGGACCAGATCAACATTGTAGTTCTTGGCTGGCTGGGGGGGAAGATTGGATGGACAAATGGGAGGTGGAGGGGCCATGGCAGAGTTCTGCAGGAGGCCATCTAGGCCAAAAATGTGCCCTATTTTTGTTAGCAGGTCCTTTGCTATTTCCAGGCTGGGCCTGTGGGCCAGATTTAAGCACTTAAGCTCAAGGGCCTTGAGTTTGAGATCCCTAAATCTGGTATCACAGAAGTTGATTTTTCATTCCCTTTGGCTTTTCTCTGATAACAGATAATCGGAGTTGGAAGGGACCTTGTAGATCATCTAGTCCAACCTGCCGCCTAAGTGGGAGACCCTATGCCATTTCTGACAGATGGCAGTCCAATCTCTTCTTGAAAGTCTCAACTGATGGTGCTCCCACAACTTCCAAGGGCACGGTGTTCCATTGGTTGATTGTTCTCACTGTCAGAAAGTTTTTCCTTATTTCCAGGTGAAATCTCTCCTTGTTCAGTTTCCATCCATTACTCCTTTTTCTTGCCTACAGTTGCTTTAGAAAATAGCTTGACCCCTTCCTCTCTGTGGCAGCCCCTCAAATATTGGAAGACTGCTATCATATCTCCCCTGGTCCTTCTCTTTATTAGACAAGCCAAGCCCAGTTCCTGTAACAGTTCTTCATGTTTTAGTCTCCAGGCCCCTAATCATCCTGGTTGCCCTTCTCTGCACCCTTTCTAGAGTCTCAACATCTTTTTTGTAATGTGGTGAACAGAACTGGATGCAGTACTCTAGGTGTGGTTTTACTAAGGCTTTGCAGAGTGGTATTAGTACTTCCCTTGATCTTGATTGTATCGCTCTGTTAATACAATTTAGGATTGCATTAACTTTTTTGGCTGCTGCTACACACTGCTGGCTCATATTTAGATGGTTGTCCACTAAGACTCCAAGATTCCTCTCACAGTTACTGCTATTGACCCTGGTTTCACCCAGTCTATATGTGTACTTTTGGTTTTTCTTGCCTATGTGTAGGACTTTACTTTTCTCTACATTGAATTTCATTTTGTTAGATAGGGCCCAGTGTTCTAGTCTGTCAAGATCCATCTGGATCTTGAGCCTATCTTCTTGGGTGTTAGCTATTCCTACCAGCTTAGTATCATCTGCAAATTTGGTATGTTCCCCTTCTATTCCCTTATCTAAATCGTTAATGAAAATATTGAAGAGTACTGGGCCTAAGAATGAACCTTGTGGAACCCCACTGCTTACTTCCCTCCATGTAGCCTTAGACCCATTAAGGACTACTCATTGAGTATGGTTTGTCAGCCAGTTGCAAATCCATCTGGTGATGGTGCTATCTATTCCACTTTTTTCTAGCTTACTAAGAAGTAGGTTGTGGTCTACTTTGTCAAATGCCTTGTTGAAACCTAAATATATTATGTCCACAGTATTTGGGTGGTCTACTAATTTAGTCACTATGTTGAAGAATGAAATAAGATTGGTTTTACATGACTTGTTCTTAACAAAGCCGTGCTGACTGCTAGATATTACTTTTAAAAGGAGTCTTAAAAGTTTTCATCAGGATTTCTTGTCACACCTGTTCCATGTCAAGATCTTTGATTTTTTTTATTGACTTTTGTATTCCCATTTTGCTAATCTTGATCTTGTTATCTTCCATGTCTCCAAACTGTATAATGTCTATCTCAGATTAAAAAAATTTTTAACCTTTTTCTCATCTTCTTGTACAAGTTTATCCATTGAAAACTGTATCCTTTCTGAAAGTTATTAATATTTCAGTCATTGTGTCAAAAAACTCTTTAACATAAAAAATTTAGAGCAAGCTTAGCCATTTTAACTCTTTTCTGCTTGCTTCAATAGCTCCGTAGTGTCCATTAGCCATGTTCATAAAGCGTCAGTTCTTAATATAAGTTTAGTTCCATTTCAATCATTTTCCATGAGTACACTATTTAATTATAAATTTATTTTACAAATGTTTCAGCAAAAATTATATAGAGAGATATACAGTTGTACTTCATACAGTTGTACTTTTAAAAAGATAAATAGTAGAAATTTTGTACAGAATTCTGTACATTAGGCAGCATTTAGTAAAAAAGTTTAGTAAAAATTATACATGACAATGTATCAGGATTTCTTAAAAAGAAATGACAGTCTGAATACAGATTGTCAACATGACATTATTATTCATATCTCCTTACATCTATATTTTTCCCCATGTGCTTGATTTTAGTTGTTGAATTTATATGCTGAAGAAAAATCCAATGAATGTGGAGAGAACAGAAATCTCCACATCTTATTAATATATCAGTTGGAGATTACTGGGAAATCCCAGGTCTGTAACCTAGAATTGGAAATAATAACAAAAAAGATAACGGCTAACCTGCCTAGTGTTGCAAAAATAAGCATAATATGAATGTTAGTGTCATAAACAAATACCATAAGACAGCTGGAGACAAGTACATGGAAATAGGATTTGTATCTCTGCACTTCAATATGTTGTAATATTTGCATTATCAGGACTTTCTGTTATCATCAGGATTCAAGATCTAACTTTACCTTTTTAAAAACCTGAGAAGGTTTCATCTTCCTTTTTTTTTTAGAAGAGTTCAGTTTTATCAGAGTGAATATTAGAGTAAGGATAGTATTACATTTAATGTATTTTGCCATGTTGGGCTTTTGTTTCTTTTTCCTGGGGCTTTAATTCATTTTAGATCAGAGTGTAATTTAAGGAGAGGTTTTGCTAGGTTATACTCAGCCTGACTAACATGTGAACACCTCAAAATGGTTTGCCAATGAATGTTAGTAAGATCATTTAAAAACTAGCAGAAGTGGGAGCAAACACACATAAATTCCATCCTTCTTTCCTTTGTAATTTTCTAATTTGGGATTGTGCCAAATGTCCTGTCAAAATAATAAGGAATATTATTTCTAAATAGAAAAATTGTCTCTAAGGCATGAAAGTTTCATTTATCCTGAATGAATCCTGTTAAGTTCTGCGCATGGGTGCAAGGAACCGAGACGAGGCAGTGAACAGTGAACTTCAACTCTTTATTAAACATTCTGAACAGAGCAAAAACCTAGGGCAGCAGCAGCCCTTTTATAGGGCAGGCTGCTGATCTAGTAACCAATGAGAAACGTGGAGTGTTAACCCCTTGAACCAATGAGAGTGGCTCATTAACAGCCAATCAGATTCTCCTGAATGGAACAATCCGATATCGCTATTATCGGCCAATCAGAAGTGCAGGATTAGAACCCTGCTTTTTCTAAAGGTTTGATAAAACTTTATTTTCGCGTTTTATTAGTTCATAACACCCCTTCCCCCCCGGGTTCCATTTAAGGGGTGCGGTGATGTAATCCCTGAGGTATGAAGATTGTTTTCACTGTCTATTAGATTTACGCTGTCCCACCGGTCTGTAATCCAGTTTCGGCAGGACGTTTTGGGGCAAGTCAGGTACCAGTGGTTCCGTATCCTCATTGGATGACTCGGTGCCGCTAATGTTCTCATTGTTGTCCTCCGATTTTTGCGGGCTTGCTTCTGTTGAGGTGTTCCTCTGTGGTGAGGACACTCCCCTCCCTGATTCTTCTTCATTTGTCACACCCGATTGCTGACTTTTTTCGCTCCTGCTTTCCACCATCTCGAATTTGGTTTCTTCGACATCCCCTCCCCCCTCAGTTTGGGAGTTACCAGAGTCACAGAAACTGGGTTGTAGCCTCGAGTGAAGCTGATCTATATGGCGTTTCCATATTTTTCCATCGCAGGTTTTCACACGGTATGACCTGGGTCTGGTGGCTTGAATTACAGTTGCCTCAACCCACAACGGTTCACCAGAAAGGTTTCTGGCAAAAACTAAGTCATCTATCTTGAACTCATGGCATTTTCCGCCAGATCCACAGGGTTTCTCTGGCTCGTAAGATGGGTGAAACCAGTCGAGGTGGGAATGGAGTTTGCATCCCATCAATAGTTCAGCTAGAGTCTTGTTGGTGATGCTGTGCAGAATGATGTGTTGGAGAAGGAGTATTCTGTTTATTTTATCTTCAATGTCCCCATAGTCCATTATGTAGAGGGTTTTTTTAACAAATTGTACCATGCGCTCAGCTCTTCCGTTAGCCGCAGGGTGCACTGGCGAAGTTAGAGCCTGGCGAAGTTAGCGCATGGCGAATACCCTGGTCAGCTAAGTATTGTTCAAAGGGTAGAGCAGTAAACTGGGGTCCGTTGTTGGAGACCAGAACGTCTGGCAGTCCATGCGTCCTGAATAGCCTATTCAATTTCCGGATGACGGACTCGGTTGTAGTACTTTTCATTTTTTGGATCTCGAGCCAGTTGGAATAGGCATCCACTGTTAGTAGGAACGTATGTCCCTTAGTAGGTCCCGTAAAGTCAATGTGGATGCGGGACCACGGTCCCCGGGGTGTTTCCCATTCTGTTGGGGTTGCTTTAGGTGGGGCACTGCTAACTTCTTGGCATTTATAACAAGTCTTTACCCAGGCTTCAATCTGTTTGTCGATGCCCGGCCACCACACGTAGCTTCGTGCGAGCGCTTTCATACGCACGATGCCCAGGTGACCCTCATGCAGTGTTTTTACTACTGCTTGTTGTAACCGTTCTGGGACAACGACTCTATCCCCCCATAGGATGCAGCCTTTTTGTGAAAAAAGTTCCGTTTGCTGGTTCTTGAAAGGGGTGAAGTCATCAGGGGTTTGTTCTATTGGCCATCCCCGTTTGACCCAGCTAAGAACTCGTGCTAAGACAGGATCGCATTTTGTTTCGATCGCAATGTCTCTAGCTGTTAGCGGCGGTGAATGTAGCATTTCAATCTGGAGTGTCTTAAGGGTTGGAGCTGGGTCGTCGATGGTTTCCGGAAGTGGTGCATGGCTCAGTGCATCAGCATGGAGAATGGCTTTCCCCAGGCGGTGCTGCAGTCTATAGTTGTACGCAGCCAAAAGCTCCGACCAGCGAGTCATTCTAGGTGATAATATATAGGGGGTTGGCTTGTCTCCCGCTATAATCCCCAGCAAAGGTTTGTGATCAGTAACAATAGTAAAAACTCATCCATATACATATTCATGAAACCATTTCACAGCAGATACAACAGCAAGAGCCTCTTTATCAGTTTGACTATAGTTATATTCAGCCTTTGATAGGGTCCTTGAAAATTAGGCAATAGGGGCCTCACTACTGTTTGGTAAGACATGGCTCAAAATGGCTCCTACTCCAAATGGTGATGCGTCACATGTAATTGTTAAAGGTAAAGTCTCGTTATACTGCATTAAAACAGCCTCTGAGGTTAATAAATTTTTCACTTGTCAGAATGCGTGCTCCTCTCGGTGCCCCCAGACCCAGGTTGCTTTTTTGTCGAGGAGTCTATGTAGGGGCTCAGCTACGGTCGCTTTATGGGGCAGGAAGATGTTGTAAAAATTAATGAGCCCCAGAAAAGCTTGGAGATCAGGCGTTCTTGATTGCTTTTAGCTTGCTATTGGTGGGGTGAATGCCTTGTTTATCGATTAGGTACCCCAGGAACTCAACTTTATCTGTACAAAGTTGACATTTATTTTTTTTAACCTTAAGGCCGGAGTCTTTAAATTTCTGGAGAACCAATTTAAGACGCTCTTCTAGTATTTCTCTATTTGGGGCAGCAATTAAAACGTCATCAAAGTATGGTATGACCCCTTTGATCCCCTGCAGGAGTCTCTCCATCAAAGTTTGAAAAATCCCTGGGGCTACGCTAACTCCGAATTGGAGTCGGTTGCACATAAAGGTGCCTCGGTGCATAACGATCGTTTGTGCCTCTGCTGTTTTTTTTTATCTATGGGCAGTTGTTGGTATGCCTGTGCTAAATCCAATTTAGTGAAGACTTTTCCTCCCCCCAGGGAATGGAGAAGGTGTTGTACCACCGGCACCGGGTAAGCGTTTTGTTGAAGGGCGTGATTCAGGCTGGCTCAGTAGTCCCCACAAATCCTTAACGATCCATCCAGTTTGATGGGTGTTACGATTGGGATTTCCCAACGAGCGTGGTCTGTTGGTTCTAAAACACCCTGGGCTATTAATTTATCAAACTGCTCGTCAATCTTTGGTTTAAGGGTAAAAGGTACCCGACTAGGCTTAAGGCGGATGGGGGCTACTTCAGGGTTAAGGTTAAATGATATTGGGATCCCCTTGTACTCGCCTAGTTGGTCTGCAAAGACGTCCTGGAATTCCTGGATGAGGGCCTCCTCCCAGTCGTCACTTCTGGTTTGGTAAATGCCGGCTACCTCAATCCTGAGTGGGGAAAACCATTGAAGGCCTCACAAACTAGGCTGATCACGGTCGATGACGGTCAATGGTAAAGATGCAGTATGATTTTTGAATGAGACCTGGACTAGGCTGGATCCAACGACTGGAATTCGGTTCCCTTGATAATCCTTGAGTATGATTCTTTGGGTTCTGAGGTCTTGCTGCCGGATGGCAGGGATTAATTGTTTAAGGGTCTTCCAGGAAACCATCAAGAGAGACGATCCTGAATTGACTTCCATCATGCAGGGATGGTTTTTGATGGCGACCTTCACTCGAATCTTCTTTGCATCTAGTGATGAGGCATGGACCAATTGTAATGGTTTGGTGTGGCTCTTCTCATTTCGTTGAATTGGCCAGTGGTTTATTTCTGTAGGAGTGGTTGTTCCATTGGTGGTTCAAATGTTCCCACCTCACAGGATGATTTCCTGTGGTTCGGCAGTAGTTGGTTTCCCTCTGAAGTGGGCTGGATCCTTGCTTGCTTCTACAGACCTTTCCGATGTGGCCTCTTTTCCCACAAAAGTTGCAGAGCGCGTCGAGGAATTTGCAGTCTGATCGCGGGTGGTTTACCCCGCAACCTGCACATTGGTGCTGTAGTCTTTGATTCCGCTGGTGGAGTTGGTCATGTTCAGACCGGAGCCGGTTTACCTCCTCCTCATCACGTTCTGATGACGATTCGGGTTCCTCATGATGGGTTGCTGTTGTGTGTCTTTCTAGGCGAGGTGAGGTTTCGCTGGCGAGTTGGTGGAGCGGTGCATTGGTGCGGTGCATTCGGGCAGCCGACTTCCTGGTTGCTTCTGCTGCAGTAGCATCAGTGATGGCATCTGCAAGGATGATGTCGCCTTTCGCCATCAGCTTACTTTGCACATGTTGTGCATCTAATCCCAGAATTATTTGGTCTCTCATTGCTTCTTTGAGGTCGGCAAACCCACAGAGGCCTCCCTGGTTCCGGAGATCTGCAATGAAATCTGCAACGCTCTCTCCTTTCCGCTGGTCTCTCTGGTAAAATTCATGTCTTCGGACAAGCACTGGTACGGTAGGTGCATCGTGGGCCCTTAGGAGGGGCTCGAGGACGTCCCAGTCCATGGATTTCACCTCAGCCGGTTTCGCTAGTGCCTTGGCCATCTTAAAGACGGCAGGCCCGCAATGGGTCAGGAACACTGCTCGCTTTTTCCCCGTAGTGGCATCCTTCAAGTTGTTGGTCTCCAGAAACATCTGGAACCGGTCCATGTACGAGTCCCAGTCTTCTTGTGCCAGGTCAAATGGAGTAGGTGGTATGGCGCCGCTGGACATGGTTTCCGCTGTCAATGTGCCTTTAGCCACGTGCTCTGTAGTGTTCAGTCAGCTCTGACGTTTCCACATTCCATCTTCGTCACCAGTATTAAGTTCTGTGCATGAGTGCAAGGAACGGAGACGAGGCAGTGAACAGTGAACTTCAACTCTTTATTAAACATTCTGAACAGAGCAAAAGCCTAGGGCAGCAGCAGCCCTTTTATAGGGCAGGCTGCTGATCTATTAACCAATGAGAAACGTGGAGTGTTAACCCCTTGAACCAATGAGAGTGGCTCGTTAACAGCCAATTAGATTCTCCTGAACGGACCAATCCGATATCGCTATTATCAGCCAATCAGAAGTGCAGGATTAGAACCCTGCTTTTTTAAAAGGTTTGATAAAACTTTATTTAAGCATTTTATTATGGGATGTTAATTATATATTTAAGTCTATAAAAAAAAAAACCAGAATCATGGAGGTATGAAGCCTTTCTCAATGTATTTAGATTTCTCTTAAAATTGGAGGGCAGTGACTATCAGAAGGGAAGCTGCATTCTGCCACAAGCCAAGGTAGCTGAATAAAACTAAACGGCTTTGCTGAAGAATTGAAGTGTAGCATTCAAAACAAATGATCCATAACAGATAATATGAAGCCAAAACATGGATGGAGGTTGTGTTAATTGCAGGTAAGTTGAGATCTCATGTCTTCCTACCTTCAAGAAATAGTGGCTGCTTCATGCTGGTGCTAGAAGCACAGATTTGCACAGAGACTGTGACATTAGTTATATTGTTTTACTTCTTGCTATATCAGCGTCTGTTTTTGTCACCATCCTATGGTTCTTCTACATATCTATTCACAGTGAATTTAAGTATTTCAAAAGTTTACTACATTTCTTTTATATTTGTTAGATTGCTTTCTATTTTAGAAATCCCCACTTAGTGTGCCTTTCAGTTTTGGAAGTCTTTCCCCTGCTTGAAATGCTATTAAATTATAATAACATCTTGAAAATCTGAATGCCTTTCCATTATCTCCTTTTATCTTTATGTCAACTAGGAAAGGGCTTGTCAGAAATGTTTGCCCAAGTTGTTTTCTTGGCCTAGGTTTAAGTCCTGCTTCTCTGTCCAGGGCCTTGGTAGTTCTTTTTCTCCCGCCCTTCAAAGCCATCTCTTTGTTCTTTACATGATGTGGTTCAACTGTCTGTCAACAGGTTCAGGGTGAAGCTGCCAGGCAAGACTCACTACTTCAGCAAAACACTGACTTCAAAGTGTTACAGGAAACAATTGAAACCTATTATTTCTGCCAAATAACATGTTACAGAAGTATTTCCTGAAAGGGTTCCAAAGTTCTGCACCTGTCACAATCACTACTCTCTTATTTTTTTATCTATAATCAACTGCATAAAAATCGTAAGTATGGATTCAATTTTGCCTAAAGGTGTGTTTATTTTTTCTACCATGTAGGTGTATTGTCAGCTTTATTCATTTTTGGGCTTATTGAAATATAATTTGACCAAGGACGCCTACATTTTTTCATGTAAGTATATACTATCACAATGGGCCTTTTCAAAATCCAGATAAGCCTGTCAGTTTCTGAATTTATATAGAAACTGAAATAATCATTGAGGGTTAAAATAGGGATTAAAGCTAGGAACCAAGTTAAGTTTCTTCTATATAGTTGCAGGTAACGAATGGCCAATGCCAGGGGGAAAAAAAGTGCATGTAATTTCCTCAAGTTCTGGATTTATGTTCATAAACTATTATATTTATAAATAAATAAATAAAATGTACTGTTACACTGGAGACCAAACAGAAAAAGAATATCTTATATATCATATATTACATTTTAATCATTTGTTTACTATACAAATACAGAAAAAGCATTTATTTTTTTCCAACAAATTTTTATTGTTTTCCACCAGTACAAATCTTAGTTAGATTTTCAACAGCTTTTGTATCAGCATATAATATTATCTTACATTTGCATCAGCTATTTTACAAAAAATAGCAGACTGTGCAGAAATAGTTATGCTCACACTAAAAATAAGAGAAAAAGAAGAATCTGATTACTATTCGTTTTGGCATAGATGGTACATGTGGCTAGAAAAGAAAGACAAGAATTAGAAAAGATGACTATATAAGAGAATTCTGAAGAGAGTGATACATAACATGTAAATAGATAGATAAAAGAGTTAAAGGTGGACAGAGAAACATTTATATTTGCATATAGGAACATTGGTACCTTTCAAATGAACAGATTCTTTTTGATTCATCCCAGTGACGGGATTCAATTTTGTTTACCACTGGTTCTGTGGGCGTGCTTTGCACATATGCACAGGTTTGATACTATCCTTCTTCTGCAATCCTGCACTCTCCCTGTGTCTTCAACAGCTGTGCCACAAAGTAGCTGAGCTTCAAAACAAGGAAGTAAAGATCAGTATAGAGCCAGGGCAAGTGGGAGGGCCCAACAGCTGATCATTGGAGCAAACTAGTTTGCTCACAGATGATCCTTGGAGCTACTGATTCAGCCAAACCGGGCCAAATGGGAGAATACCACCACTGCTATATACCCAATTTTCTCTGTGTTTTAGCAATCACAAAATGGGTTTTTGACAATCTAGCCTGCAAATCAATTGAAACTCTGGTTTATTTATTTATTTATTTTTCTTCTATTCAATCAAATCCAATTCTCAAGGGCTTCCTGGACATAGCCCTGAAGTTTTCTTGGCAAGTTTTTTGGTAAGCGGTAGTTTGCCATTGCTTCCTTCCTAGGGCTGAAAGAAAGTGACTGACCTGGGCCCTAGGTCATCCAGCTGCCATTGTTCCTAAGGTGGGCTTAAGACTTATTGTCTCCCAGTTTCTAGTCTTAACCATTACACAAAATGGAGTCTCAAACTTTATTTTCAATATGTAATAAATGTGGAGGCCAAACCAAAGATAAAATATTTATTTTCTCTTTTATGTTTACATGAGAACAGAAAATGAACTTTTCTGAATATGATTTCACATGTGAGCCTATTGCTGAGTAAACAGGAAGCTGTCACTGGGATTAAATGAAATCCTTAGCATTATATTTAATCATTCATTGCAAACAAGCCTTACCATATGAAGTTGTATTAGAGACAAGAATATATTTAATAAATTCTAATTGTTACTGAAGTTTGGCAATCTTAAATGACTATTCTAATATGGCCAATAATTTTGTCTTTTTTTCTAGTTTAGTTTAGTTGAAGACCCAAGGAGCAATTTCATGTATTACTGAATGCATTTTAATGTATTTTGTCAGTAGTATTGAATGCTGATTAATTTCTTCAATAATTTAAAAAACTTGGAATTAAAATTAGAGGTTCTTTTTATTTCTTGAAAAACATTTTTTTGGTCCCCTTTGCTTTCAGGTATGCTGAATAGATTCATTTAAAATTCAGTTACAATTACTCTAAATTTTATTATAGGTTTGTTAATAGAAATATGATAAGGGCCTACATATCAAAAGATTTATGAAACTTTCATGGCATTTTCTTCAAACTCCAAAGAGCTTTTGACCTAAAATTTATTATTTTGTAGCACAGGGATCTTCTAAAAAAAAATAAAAATACAAAAAAATGAACACATACATAGCGAATAATCATGTTTATTGTAAAAATGGCAAATGTCTGTCTGTCTGTTTAATATGGTAAAAAACTTTGGATATATATTTACTACTGTGAAATGTAGTTTCAGCCATGTATTAGGTATCTATAAAGTTATATGCATTTTGGATATAAAGTACATATAACCAAGGGGGCAATACTTTCCTTGAAAATCTGTAAAAGTATCAGCAGAAGTTTCTACAGTGTAAGAATTTTTACCCAGTATTTATGTGTAGAATATGACCTACAGGTGAGACACTCAGAAATGCTTTCTGATTAAAACCAACTCTTCAGATCCTAAATTACCTTAGATCAGGGGTCATCAACCTGCAGCTCTGGAGCTGCATGTGGCTCTTTCATCCCTCTGCTGCAACTCCCTGTCACTGGTCAGCACCACAATTTTTTAAAAAAATAAAATTTTATTTGTTTTTTCACAAAACAAGCGAACGATATGGTTCCAGGTTTTCACATCTCCATACAGATATAATCTCAGTTACATATTCATCTTTCACATTCAATTTCATATCTTATCACTACTTATATATTCTCTATTGATTTTTTTCTCCAATATTCTCTCAGGCTTATTTTATAGCTTACTCATTCATTTCTAAGTCTATTTTATTTCCCTTTCAAAATTTTCATATCTTCATTATAATTATACTTGTACTTATCTGTCCTGTTTACAATTTCATTACATATTCTTATTTCATCATTTCCCAAAAAATTCCTCATTTTAAACATTACAAAACAAGGTTTCCCCTACAATTGCCAATTAGAGTGTGTCACTTTCATATCTTATAATTAGTTCCCTTTCAAATCCCATTAAACATTCAACTTTTAAATTGTCCCCTTAAACAGTTATAACATTCAACTCCTAATAACTATATTATAACATATATCCCTTTTCAGTCAGATTCCGCATGGTACTTTCCCCTTAAGTTACCCCCAATACACTTTAAATTTCAAAAAGAAAACAAAAGAATTAATCTATTCAAATTCATCCTAGAAACTGATATTGATCTCATTACATTCTTATAATTCATTTCAATTATATTTTATGGGTCATTACGTATAATTAATATACATATTTTCATACCTCTCTTTTCACCTTATAATCTTCTTACAATAATCCTCATAATTCATTTCAGTTAGATTCCATATATTAATTAATATATTTCTCATATTTTTTCTTCTTTCATCTTTGTTCCATTTATCTCTATGTTTGATTTGACTGTTAGCAGACATTCCATTAATTAACAATACCAGTTTCATCTTCCACTTTAATAATATATATTTTCCTATTTTTTACATAGTTTATTATTTCTAATCTATTTACAGTATCCCTTGTCACCTTGCAGAATCCTCTTTCTTAATTTTTGTTTTAACCATTGTCTCTGTGTCTTTTAAACAAACTATTTCTTGTTATTCTTATTCGTTTCCCATGTTTCTTTATTTTCTGATTCTGTTTCTTGTAATTTCTTTTCCCTTTTATTTTTCCCCTCTTTTTCTCACTCCAATTTTTGTCCCCTTCCCTCTTTAATGCTTCCTTCTGTAATCTTCCTTTTATTTTGTTTGTTTTTCAAACTGTTCTCTTTTCTAATTACCTCCTCTAATCTCCAATTTTTAATTCCCTTTTTTCCCTCTTTTTGCTTCAACCCTCATTGCCTCATTTGTTTATTAACGATGGCCTCTTCTTTATTCAGCTCTTTTTCTCCCTTTGGAACTCCTTGTTCTTCATATTCTAAAACCACCATTTCTAGAAATTGTAGAGCAAAGCCAAACAATTCCCCATTCTCTTGCAGCTTTTCTTTCATATTTTTAAATTCCATTTTCAGTTCCAGGAAAAGTTCTGCCATCTTTAAACACTTCTAACCAATATTTTAAAGCAACCAAAGTCTAAAAATTACTTCCCACAGTAAATTTTAATTAGATCCTCTGTCAATCCAGTGTCCAAAATTTCCAAAATCACCAAATAATCCCAGAACAGTTCATTATTGCATCTTTCTTTATTCCAAAGTTCAATGCTACACTTTCACTTTCCGGGGGATCTATTTTATTGTAGCAAGATTTCACTTATTTTGTATTCTTTAAAGATCTTTGAAAATTCACAATTAATTCCTGAGAGGGAAACACAGCACACCAGGAGGAGATTCCATGGCAAGGGGCAGGTTTTCTAGTCAACTCCACAATTGATAGGACTTATAGGACAGGAATACAAAAAAGGACACTGTGGAGATAACTCTATGGTGTGGGAACCAGACTTCCAGTCATTCTAGAATTGAGCAGGAGGCTTCCAGTTAAGACCTTTGTGGCTCTCTGAGTGTTTAAGGTTGCCAACCCCTGCCTTACATAGAAGTGGCATTTTTTTGTGCATATGTATGTCTGAATGAGATGCAAACTTAAACTCAATATGTATTATATGGAAAGAAATACTTAAATATCCATGCCTGGCTTTATAACAAAATTCAGCTCAGATTTTTGCATTGATGTATCCAGGAAATTTAATCATAATACCTAGGTCTGGCTGTGTCTATTACTTAGTCAGTACATTATGGTTACTTTTTTCATCCAGTCTTTTTAATGATGTACAATGGAAAGAAATCAGTCATTCATTAGAGAATTCCTAGTATTTTGTGTACAAGTTCTTATGTATGCTTCCAGAACAAGTTTTTCACTATTTTAAGTGATACTAACAAGTCATATTTTTGACAGCTTTAAGAATATAATCCTTGTTTGATTGCTACAGTGACAAAATGGTTAAATTGAACAGTGGAGAAATATAACAAGTATCAGCTCAAGCAAGCTAGTATATTATATGCTAAGACATATCTCATCTCTCATCTTTCAGGATCACATACTTCTAATTTATTGTTATACATTCTGAGCAAAGATATTGAAAATCCACTCCAATTTAATATCAAGTTATACAGTTCAGACCAGTTTGATCTGATAATAGATATACACACAGTATGGGAATTTTTATACATGTAGTCTCCCTCCCCCCTCCCCCCCGCCCCCGTGTGATACTATTTGAGAAGAGGAATTATAATCAGACATATAGAGAGAAGTAGAGATAGCTGCTTGGTCTTCATTTTTAACTGAACAAAACTAATGTGCATATTAGACACATGTACAGTTTGGAATACTTTAGTTATTATATTTGCATATTTTCTGTCAATGGGGCTTCAATTCTTGGTGCAGCATTTGTTGGCTCAGCTACATCCCATGATTCTGTCTTCAAGGTAGTCAGATATATCACTTCAGATGACAAAGAAATACAGTATTTTATTCACAGATAGACAGTCAAGCAAACTTCCAGCAAAGAAATGGCAAATTAAAGGGATGACTGCTTAGGGTGGATCTGATGATCATGATGGAAAGCAGAGTAAACAAATGGATTAGCTCTTCAAGATCCATCCCCAGACAAAGAGGTGACTAGGAACTGCTGCATGTGTTCCAGACAGTGGCACTTCATGACAAAACTGACAGAAAGAAGTCTCTCATGGGTTTTAGAGCTCCATCTTTGTGCAAACCATGGTCAGCACTTTTTAAAGACACTGATTTCACATACTTCCTTTCTTAATTATTTTTGGAAATAGCCTTTTAATTGCTTTTTAGATATTGGGAATCTTTAGAATTGCATGTTTTACTACAATGGATGAGTGACCTTCAATCCTTATCAAAATAAATTTTAATTTGTTTTTTTTTAAAAAAAAAAAAAAACATGCATCCCTACTTCATAACCACACTTTTCAGTAAATGCATCCACAAAACACTAGCAGGTTTGGTGATGAATAGCTTCTTGATACCAACTCTGGAATTGATTTTACTATTTGTTGAAGGAGAACATTAGCCTTAAATCCCACATATAATTTAAGTAGCACTGTAGCATTCCAACCACAGTACTATCATGCACGGACTGTTTCCATCACTTGACCAGCAGATGTTACGAATATAATGCTGCCCCCCAAAATACTTATATCCTTTGGTCTACTGATGCTTTGTTGCAATGCTGCATGTGCTTTTGCAAAATTCTTTTTGCTTATTACACATTGTGCTGCTTTCCATTATGCCTGTTCGTTAGCATGCTATCTGTCATTCTGGAATCTTACTAGCTGCTGACTTATTTATTATTTTATTTTATTTTATTTTTTATTTTGTCAAACACTTAGACTATAATAGAAATAAGAACAAACATAAGTTTAAATACATGAAATATTAACTAATAATTGGGAACAATAGGACAGGGATGGTAGGCATGATTGTGCGCTTATGCATGCCCCTTACAGACCTCTTAGGAATGGAGTGAGGTCAATAGAAGTTAGTTTAACAATAAATGAATGGGTGTGTGAGCATATGACAACAGAATCAGGTAGTGAGTTCCAAACATTGACCACTCTGTTGCTGAAATCGTACTTCCTGCAATCAAGTTTGGAGTGGTTTACATTAAGTTTATATCTGTTGTGTGCTCTTGTGTTGTTGTTAAAGCTGAAATATTCATTAACTAGTAAGATGTTGTAACATATGATTTTATGTACTATGCTTAAGTCCAATCTTAATCGGCATAGTTCAAGGTTGTCTTAAGCCTAGAATATCAAGTCTGGTGGTATAGGGTATTCTGTTGCTAACAGAAGAGTGTAGTACTCTCCTTGTAAAATACTTCTGGACTTGATCAATTGTATTAATGTCTGATATACAGTGTGGATTCCAGACAGTGGAGCTGTATTCAAGTATTGGTCTAGCAAAAATTATGTATGCCCTAATTTGCAAATCATTATTACCAGAGGAGGAGCTTTGTAAGATTAGATTTACAACTCTTAATGCCTTTTTGGCAATGCTATTGCAGTGAGCTCTGGTGCTTGTCATTCAATATGAGAACTCCAAGGCCCTTGACAGAGTGAGGGTTATCAATGAGGTCATATCTACCTCACTTGTATTTCGTGTATTGATTTTTTTTTACCAATGTGTAGGACAGAGCATTTGTTGGTCAAGACTTAGTCAGAATATCTTTAGATTTCTGTAGCCTATAAGACTATTCACAAGGAGTTTGCTTTGGGACAGAATAAATCAGAAAAAGTATGTATCTCACTTCCAAATGCAACCAAAATTGGTTTTGTTAATGATCTCTCTTTTGTTGTTGTTCAGTTGTTAAGTCATGTCTTACCCTTCATGATCCCAAGGACTACAGCAAGCCAGCCTCCTTCATCATGTCCCACAGTTTCCCCAAATCCATTTCATTATGTCTATGACTCTATCTAATAATTGCATCCTTTGCTATCCCTTCCTTCTCCTTTTGCCTTCAATCTTTCCCAACATCTGGGTTTTTTTTTTCAATGAGTCCTCTCTTCTCATTTGGTGACCAAAGTATTTGATCTTCAACTTCAGTATCTGTCCTTCCAAAGAACAGTCAGGGATGAATTCTTCTAGGATTGAGGAGATCTCTCATTTAGGGTGGTTGAATACTCTGTCTTTAAAAAAAAATGTTTTCCAGAGTCACATAACATACAAATCAAAATTCTTCTCACAGTTCTGGTAAAATGCATGTCTCAAAAGCAGTGTTTCTTCTAGTGGCAAAATATACAGGAAACCTTTCTGTTTTTATTTTCAGTTTTTGTTTATCTCTGTGAACTGAAATGTGTTGTTAATCCCCCATGCTTCTTTCTCTGAAAAACACAAAAAACTAAAACTCAATGAAACTATTCTTCTTTCTGGAGCAGTTAGCAATCAGATAAAATTGAACTACAGAAGTCAAATATGTCAATTCTCTATGGTATTTCCTGCTATTTCCAGAACACCAGAAGTTGAAAAAAAGACCATTTAGAATTCACTCATACTGACATCATGTAGCATCTGCTGGCCTGACATCACCACTAAATTCTATCTTAGGTCTAAGATCCACAGTTGAATCACTTCAGATGGCAAACAAGTCCTTCTTTATTTCTAGGAAGAAATCCATGCAGATAAAGCAAATGATATAAAATGACAATAGGTCCTACAGAAAAGGATATTGTTTGTCTGGCTGTCTATCTGGAGAGAGAGAGAGACAGAGGTGGGGGAGAGGGGGAGGGGGAGAGAGAGAGAGAGAGAGAAGACACATGAATTATGAAGCATTGTCTAACTGGTATTTGTTAATTCACTTTAGTAGTATTATGTCATTAAAAAGCACAAACAAATATGTAGCTTAAATAAAGTAGAAAGTGTTAGATCTGCGGTGGATCGGTTCAACAGAGATGCGAGACCATTCAAGTGATTTCAGCTCTTTATTAAGAATGAGGAATAGTCTGAAAATGTGAGCTGCGTCAGCCCTTCATATAGGGCTGGCTTGCAGCTCGGCAGCCAATGGCAGCACTTTGAATCTCCCGCGATCAGCACAGCCAATCGCAGCAGATTCCTAGTGCTCCAATCACGGCCAAGTCTCCGACCAATCAGGTCTTTGCCTGTCCGGACCAATCGGTTGCGAGGGTTTCAGAGTATGCTAATATTGTACACCCCTCCCCTCTTGGTTTCGTCTGTCGGTGTGTCGTGATGTAGTCATGTAGGTAGGCGGGGCTTCGTACCTGCCTACTTGACCTGCACGATTCAGTTCTGGTGTGGTCATTGACTGGTTTGGATGCCTTCTCTGTCACTCCGGTTCCTTGGGATGGAACCACCTGGAACGTTGAGCTGGGCCTTTCTTGGTAGCTCCCTCCCAGTCTATCTAGGCTGGTTGAGCTGCTGCTTCCGCTCCCGTCAGGTTTTTCTGGGCTGGGTGCGCTGGTTTGGCTGCTCTTTCCAGGTGAAGATTCCGGGGTTTCGTGTTCCATTCGACCTGCGTCTTCAGGTGAGTAGCATAGGTTTATTGGTTTATCTATTCTAGGTGGGGGATGTTCTGCTTGCGTTAGTTGGTTCCCTTCGGTTCTTTCTCTATCGCTTGCCAATTCCCCCCCCCCTTCTAGTTTCTTGTTTGGGTGTCTGGCTGGTGGTGATGGCTATTCTTGACCTAAGTTGGTTTATGTGCCATTTCCAGTTTTTCCCATCGCTTGTTTCCAGTCGGTATGATATGGGGCCGGTTATCTGGGTGATTGTTGCTGGTACCCAGAGTGGTTCTCCTGACAGGTTTTTCGCGTATACCGTGTCCCCTATTTTAAATGTTCTGTGTTTGCTTGAGGACCCCGGGGGTTTGTCCGGGTTGTATGTTGGATGCATTCTATCTAGGGTTGACCGCAGTTTCCTACCCATCATCAGTTCTTCTGGGCTTCTATTTGTGGTTGTGCTAGGTGTGATATGTTGTATGAGGAGCATTTTACTAATTTTTTCCTGTATGTTGGCTGCTTGTATTTTTTGGATGGCCTTCTTTGTGTATTGGACCATGAGTTCTGCTCGTCCGTTTGCCACTGGATTTGCTGGTGCGGTTAGTGCATGGCGTATTCCTTGTCCTGCCAGAAATCACTCGAATGCTAAGGCAGTAAATTGGGGCCTGTTATCCGATACTATTACATCTGGCTGGCCGTGCGTGGCAAACAGTTTGCTCAGTTTTTTGATTACCGCCTCTATTGTGGTGGATTTCATGGTGCTTACCTCCAGCCAGTTGGAGTAAGCATCCACTGTGATAAGGTACATGTGTCCCTTGGTTGGCCTCATGAAGTCTATGTGAATCCTAGACCACGGGCCTCTGGATGTTTCCCATTCCTGGGTTGGGGCTGCGGGAGGGTTAGGTCTGGATTCTTGGCATTGCTTGCATTTGGCCACCCAGATTTTGATCTGTTTGTCCATTCCTGGCCACCATGCATAGCTTCTGGGCAGGCTTTTCATTTTCTGGGCAGGCTTTTCACCATCCCTGGGTGCCCCTCATGCAACATCCCCAATACCTTTTCCTGTAATGTTTCTAGAATTACCACTCGGTCCCCCCAAAGTATGAAGCCCTTCTCGGTAAAGAATTCAGTTTGTCTGTTTCGGAAGGGTCTGAATAGTTCGTCCTTGTCCCCTTCTGGCCACCCTTTTCCAACCCAGCTCAAGACTCGTGCCAGCCACTTGTCTTTATTTGTTTCTCTGGCGATGTCTGGTGTGGTCACGAGTGGGTTGGATATTGTCTCTATTTGGAGTACCTCTGTTGTGGGTGCTGGGTCGTCGATGATTGTAAAAGTCCTACCATAAAGGTACGACTGCTAGGGCCTCTTTGTCGAGCTGGCTGTAGTTCCGCTCTGGCTTTGAAAGTGTCCTTGATGAGAAAGCGATGGGTGCTTCCCTCCCATCTGGTAGCTGGTGGCTGAGGATGGCGCCAAATGGTGACACGTCGCAAGTTACCGTCAATGGCAGGGTCTCGCTGTATTGGATTAGTACCGCGTCGGATGTTAGCAGGTTTTTTGTGTTGTTGAAGGCGCTCTCTTCCCGTGCTCCCCAGGTCCAAGTGGCTGTTTTATCTAACAGCCTATGCAGCGGTTCCGCCACGGTCGCCTTTTGAGGTAGGAAGACATTGTAAAAGTTTAACAGTCCCAAGAAAGCCTGTAATTCCGTTTTGTTTTTTGGTTGCGGTGCTTCCCTTATGGCTCTCCGTTTTTTTTCTGTGGGGTGGATCCCTTGTTTGTCTAGGAGGTATCCTAGAAATTCGACCCTTTCGGCCTGTAGCTGGCACTTCCCTTTCTTGACTTTAAGTCCCGAGTCTCTAAATGTCTGCAGTACCTCCCTCAACCTGGCTTCTAGTTGTTTCTCATTTTTTGCAGCCACCAAGACATCGTCAAAGTAGGGCACAACCCCTTCTATGCCCTGGAGGAGTTTTTCCATAAGGCTTTGGAAGACCCCGGGTGCCACGCTGACTCCAAATTGGAGCCGGTTGCAACGGAAAGCCCCTCAGTGCGTTACGATGGTTTGGGCTTCTGCTGTTGTGGCGTCGACCAGCACTTGCTGATAGGCTTGTGCCAGGTCGAGCTTTGCGAAGTTCCGGCCTCCCCCCAGTGAGTGCAGAAGATGCTGGACTACTGGGACGGGGTATGCGCTTTGTTGGAGCGCATGGTTTAGAGTGGCCTTGTAGTCACCACAAATTCTCACTGACCCATCTGGCTTGATGGTGGTGACAATTGGGGTCTCCCACTGGGCATGATCGATCAGTTCCAGCATCCCTTGTGCGATGAGCTTATCAAGCTCTTCATCGATCTTGGGCTTGAGTGCAAATGGCACTCGCCTGGGCTTAAGGCAGACTGGCGCAATGCTTGGGTCTATATTGAATGAGATAGGGGACCCCGGTACTTGCCTAGGCTGTCGTCGAAAACTTCCCGGAAGTCCCTCATGAGCGCCGCTTCCCAGTCCGTCTCTCCGATGTGGTGTATGCCGGTTACTTCGATGCCCAGGGGTGCGAACCACTGTAGTCCCAATAGGCTCGGTCGGTCTCAGTCAACGATTGTCAGGGGCAGCACTTCTGTGTGGTCCTTGAAGGTGACTTTAAAGTGGCCTCTGCTGACTACAGGGATTTGGTTCCCTTGATAGTCTTTGAGGGTTAGAGTTTGTTCCTCCAGTTCATGGCGGTGGATGGCGGGAACCAGACGCTTGAGTGTGTGCCAGGAGACCATTGAGAGGTAGGACCCGGAATCCTCCTCCATGTTGCATTGCTGGCCTTCTATTCCCACCGTCACGTATACCTTCCTGGCGTTGCTTGTAGAGGAGTGGCCAATGACGACGGTTTGGTGTGTCTCCTCCCTTTGTCTTGTCTCCTGGAATTGCCTGTTCCGACCTTCTCGGCTCCATCGATCACGTTTTCTGGTGGGGGTGCTCTCTCTCTGTCGAGGGCTGCCTTCTCGTCATCGCGGGCTGTAGTGTCTTTTGTTCCTGCATACCTTGGCGAAGTGTCCCCATTTCTCGGAATGCCGGCAAATGGCATCGAGAAAACGGCAGTCCACCCGGGGGTGATCGCCACTGCAGCCGGCACACTGTAACCTCGACTTACGACCTCATGGCCCCCGCGGCTCCCGCGCTGATTGGAGTTGGTGGATTTCCTCCTCCTCGTCCTCGGTTTCCAAGAAGGAGTCGATGTCGCCGTGGTGCATGGTTGTGTCTCGATGGTCAGTTTCTGGTCGCTTCTGGGGGTTTGATGTTGTTTCTCCAGCTGTCGGTCATGGCATGATGCTCAATTGCCGCATCCGAGCCACTGATTTCTTGGCTGCCTCAGCTGCTGCGGCCTTGGTGAGGGCATCGGCGAGGGAGATGTTTCCCTTTGCCATGATGTGGCTCTGGAGGACGGGGTATCGGAGTCCCAGGACAACGCGGCCTTGCAGTGCCTCGTCCAGGTTAGTGAACTCACACAGACCGCCCAGGTCTCGTAGTGCCACTATGAAGTCGTCAAGCCCCTGGCCCTCACATTGATCCCACCTGTAGAACTCTACGGATAAGGATGGGCACGATGGGGGCGTAGTGGTTTCACAGCAGGGGCTCGAGATTGCCCCACTCCATCGTCTTGACGTCCTCTGGTTTGGCCGGGCTTTGGCCATTTTAAACACTGCGGGCCCACAGTGTGTGAGAAACATGGCTCGTTTCTTGTGGCCGTTGGCATTTTTAAGATTACTACTCTCAAGGAACATCATTTATTGTACAATAAATTTCTATATTTATCTGGAACCTATCGGTATAGGATTCCCAGTCCTTGGTAGCAGGGTTGAAGGGAGCAAGTGGTGAGTTGATTCCGGCCATTCTGCTTGCTGCTGCGTGCCGCCTTGCCATGTGCTGGATGGTCTCCTTGTCTCACGATCCCATCCTCGTCGCCAGTGTTAGATCTGCAATGGATTGGTTCGACAGAGATGTGAGACCATTCAAGTGATTTCAGCTCTTTATTAAGAATGAGGAATAGTCTGAAAATGCGAGCTGCGTCAGCCCTTCATATAGGGCTGGCTCGTGGCTTGGCGGCCAATAGCAGCACTTTGAATCTCCCGCACAGCCAATCGCGGCAGATTCCTAGTGCTCCAATCACAGCCGAGTCTCCGACCAATCAGGTCTTTGCCTGTCCGGACCAATTGGTTGCGATGGTTTCGGAGTATGCTAATATCGTACAGAAAGTATTTTAAAAATGAATTTTAAGACAAAAATCTGCAGTCAGATGAAAATGTCTAAGAAAATTTTGGCAAGGAAAGTTATAAAATACCATTATTTGATACATAAGTAGATTGACTTTGTACAATAAATTTCTATATTTATTAAATATAAGTTATATTTACTAAATAAATTTAAGTAATCGTTTTAAGAAAAACATAGGTTAATTGAACAAATCTAGTCATTAGAACTAGTATGAATTAGAATGTACTCTACTACTGACTAAAAGCTTTCCAATTTGTTGTGAAGCATGAAAAGAATTTTAACATTACAGCTTTGACTATACATTCTGAGACATTCAATTTCAGAGACTCTAAGAATCAAAAGACATGTTGGCTGAAACTTTGAAAGATTAAATCGCATTCTTTCCTTCCTTCCTTCCTTCCTTCCTTCCTTCCTTCCTTCCTTCCTTCCTTCCTTCCTTCCTTCCTTCCTTCCTTCCTTCCTTCCTTCCTTCCTTCCTTCCTTCCTTCCTTCCTCAAAACATAGATTGATAGTGCCCAGGAACTAAGAAGTATCAGATTCTATTAGATTGCCTTATCCTGATGTGTTTTCCACTAATAGTTCTCTGATGTTAAAAAAAGGATCAGTCTGAATTTTTGGGAGTAATAAAAAAAAGTTTATAGTTCAGAGTTCTTGACTCTCTCTGAACTTGGTTGTTTTTCTGCAGACGTTCCATTACCTGACTATGGTATGTAATATCTGTTAGAAGGGAGTAGGGTTTGCTCTCTGTTTATATACAGTAGCTTGCCCCTTCACATTTGGTAAGGTGTTGTTTTCTACTTGGTAGTTCCTTGATTAGGCTGTTGATTGCTGCTTGATTCTTTGTCTGAGTTGGTAGCACCTTGATTAGGGTATTGTTTACTGCTTGATTGTTTATTTGGTGTTGCTCCTGGTGTTAATCCCTACTTATTTGGGTGATGATTACTGGCAAGGAGGTGTTCTGGTTTTTTTGTTTCCTTTTTAGCTTTTTATTGTCTCTTTTGAATGATGTGTAAATGTTGTTTGCATACTGAAAACAGTTTCCAGTATAATGATCTCAGACTTTTACAAGGAATTATACTGTTCTAGGGACAGAAACAGATTCACTCTAAATTTAGTAACTGATGAAAAGATTCCACAAGGAGTAAAGCAAATGACAAAAACAGTGTTGTGCTGTTGTAAACCCATTGTAATATTATGTCCCTCTTGTTCACATATTGTGATGTTGCATATATGTATGAAGCAGATGCAGCATTGGCAATTGATGATAATTAATTAGATAGAGTCGATTTGGTGTAGAAGTTAAAGCATCAGGTAAAAATTGGGAATCTGTGAATTCTAGTCCTGCCTTGGGCACAAAGCCAGCTGGGTGATCATTGGCTAATTACTTTCTCTTTTTACTTGGAAGGAGGCAATGGTAAAACACTTCTGAAATGCCTTTCTAAGAAAACTGCAGTGTCTGAGAATCTGGTATCATTCAATGGAGGAAAAAACGTAGAAATTATAGATATTCTCCTGGAGCTCATTTGAATTGCATAAAGCTTAGTATTTTATTTTCTAGCCATATACTGAATTTTATGGTTCTTTCTTATTAATATTCATTAATGCTAGGAGCAACTTGTCTAACAACTTTACCGTGACTGATAAAAATATCCCATCTAAAGCATTAATTGTGACTTTCTTCCCAAAATGTAAACATAAAATACTCAAGGACATGTAAAGTACAATAATTGAAATAAATAACTTTCATTTCTCCTGTTTACCTATAACAATTTCACTGGACCTATGGTGTAATCCTAAATAGTCAATCGTTTAAATATATTTCTCCTTCTCTAAATGAGTAGAAAATATCATCTATCTAGATCTCTGTTTATCTACATTATATATTGTTTGTTTCTACATAATCTGTGCAGCTGAGATAAAATGGCATAATTATTATTCAAATAATTAAATATTAAAATGGCCCTAATTAAAACTGCAACACAATGCCCAATGAAATTATATCCTCATTGAATCCTTATTAAACAATTGAAACATATGAGCCATTTAGCTATTAAGAGGTAGAACATTCCAACATGTTGGAACTGTTACAGGAAAGATCTGTTAGTCCTGCATTTTTAACATCTTAAGATGTGGGGACATACAGCATTGCTTCACGTCAGGAAGGAAGATTTTATTTGGAAAAGATAGTCCACTAGGTGAGAGCTCTTCAAGCCATATTAATATGCAATTGTTATCGTTAGAATTTCAACTTGCAGGAGTAAAATTAACAATCGAGTTTTCTTCATGTTGAGAATTACTGATTATGTGGAAAATTACTGCTACTATTCTCCTGGGTGTCACTGTGAGTGACAAAAATGATTGCCACATTATCATTTTTGCACAGTTTTACCTGCATACATTATAATAAACTATTTTTTGTTGTGCTGGGGTAGTTTTCCCCCTTACTAGAATTCATTTTGTATTCATAATCAGCAATGATCTATTAATTTTCTTAAGCATTCTCCAGTTAGATGAGTTGCTTATAAAGCAAGTTTCTTAAAATACTTTATAGCACATAGTTCACTGAACTAGATCTTGGGTGCAGTGAAAGAGGCAAGGATCTAAACAACTCAATTGTCATACGGTTATATTTGAAAGCACACAGTTGTGATGCAATGTATTTGCAGAGGAACAGGAGAAAAAAGCCTTTTGAGAAAAAGCCATTTCCTAAAGAAAAATGCATTATGATACAGCAAATTCCAGGGAAGCATCCAGTGGAAAAATATGAACTGAACTATGGTAGGATGGTCATTTGTATTCTAACTAGTACCAAATTGTGATTTGCAGCGTGTTAAGTACTGAGCGTGGGCGCGAAGAATGGAGACAAGCCAGTAAAATAGTGAACTTCAAAACTCTTTATTAACATGGTGTGACAGCTCAGCTCAATGGCTGTAATGGGCCTCTTTATATAGGCAACTTATTAACTATTCAACCAATGAAAACTTGGGAGCGCTAGCTCTGTTAACCAATGGGAGAGGCTCGTTAATGGCCAATCAGATTCACCTGAACGGACCAATCTGATGTCACCATTAACGGCCAATCAGAAGTGCAGGGCCAGAACCCTGCACTTGACTTCAAGCTCTTGATAACTTTATTAACACATTTATTCATTCACAACACTCCTTCCCCCTGGGTTCCGTTTACGAGGTGCGGTTGCATAGTCCTTGAGGTAGGCCGGTTGTTTTGTTAGTATATTTGATTTTCTTATTGCACCCGGTATTTGGCTGCAATCTTATTGAGGTAGGGCGTTATCTGGCGAAAGGGGTGCCTCTAACTCTGAGTTCGAATTTTCGTTGTCCACAACATCTTCGGTATCACCATGAGGCAAACTCACTCCCATCCCCAATTCTTCTTCACGTGTTTCCGTTCCCCCATCGTTTCTATCATTAAAACTTTCTGCTATTCCAAGTTCATCTTCCTCCGTATCTCCTCCCCCCTCAGTTTGGATATCTGGGGACTCGGAGATTCCTGACTGTAGCCTTGATCGTAGCTGATCAATGTGGCACTTCCATAGTCTATTATCGTGATACTCCACGAGGTACGATCTGGGGCCGGTTACTCGGACCACAGTCACCTCGACCCACAACGGATCACCTGTCAAGTTCTTAGCAAATACTAAGTCGCCTACCTGGAAGGACGGCATCGCCCGCTGGATCCGTGTGGTTTCTCAGGTTTGTACGATGGGTGTAGTCGGTCGAGGTGGGAACAGAGCTTCCGCCCCATTAGCAATTTGGTGGGAATATTGTTGGTGACGCTGTGCGGAGTGATATGCTGCAGGAGGAGTATCCGGTTTATTTTTTCTTCGATATTGTCATAGTCCATTTTGTGTAGTGTTTTCTTGACGAATTGTACCATGCGCTCGGCCCTTCCATTGGCCACAGGATGCGCAGGCGAAGTCAGCGCATGGCGAATACCGCGGTCCGCCAGGTACTGCTCAAAGGACAGTGCAGTAAATTGGGATCCATTATCGGATACCAGAACGCCTGGTAATCCATGTGTTGTAAATAGTCTGTCGAGTTTCTTGATGACCGCTTCGGTTGTTGTGTTCCTCATTTCGCAGATTTCGAGCCAGTTCGAGTAGGCATTGTTAAGCCTGGTTTCCCCAACCAGGGTTAGGGAGAAAAGCTAAACAGAATGTGCAGCGTTAGTCAGATAGGCACACAGATAAATGAGTGAGCTAAGCTTGTATGTTTATTAACATACAGTAAAAATAACAGATACGCTTGTGCTATCAAAAATATAGTTTATTCCATTATGAGTTCATAGCATAGTCAAAATAACAGTCCAATAGTCATGTATCATTTAGTCAGTCCATTCAGGGATATTCAGTTAGCAAAGTCCATGCAGAAATATCCAATGTCAGTTCACTTACAAATCAGTCTTTTGTTTCTCTCCCGTTCGAGCAATGCAGTCTTGATTCCAAGCAGTAATCAGGGATCATCAAAGCCAGAGAGAGCAAGCTGTCATCTTGCTTCTTTTAAAGTGCTTTCACAACCACTCCCTTAATTACTTTCCCATATTTAAAGTTGCAGACACTTTAACATATAAACTATGATTACATATTTATTATTTTACCTAAACCAGTTAGGGTAAACAATGTTATCCCAAACATTCTCCCCTTTTAGGAAATAATGATAAATATAACTATTTACATCTTTAAATCATATTTGTTACAACTCTCTTTAAACTTGATTACTCCTTGAGCTTTTGTAAATTGGTCTGCAATGTTTTCTTCCGTTATGCAGTATTCCAATTTAATTAGCCCATTCTTTACAGATTCTCTAACATTTAAGTATCTTAAATCAGTATGTTTTGATCTAGTTTTTACAGCAATATTAGTAGCTAACTTTATGGCTGCCTGGTTGTCCTCGTACACAATAATGGAATCTTTAACAGTTATACCCATGTCTAATAATAACTGTTTGTACAGAATTAAGTCAGTGCATAGTAATGACAGACATGAAAATTCCGCTTCCATCGTGGACAAGCTGATATGCTGTTGTCTGATTGACCTCCACCCTATTAGTGTCTTACCAAATAATATAGCCATCCCAGATGTTGATTTTCTAGTGTTTATGTCAGTTGCAAAACTTGCATCTGCATAGGCACTAAGACTCAAATCACACTTTGGTTCTATATACAATGCATGGTTCATTGTTCCTTTAAGATATCTTAAAATTCTCTTTAATGATTGCCAATGACATTGATGTGGATCCGAATTAAAACGTGCCAGCTGATTAACACTATAAGCTATATCAGGCCTTGACCAATTGCTTATATATGATAAGCTACCAATCAAAGATTGATATATGGACTTATCAAATTTGGGACTTTGATCATTAGTTTGGCAAACTTCCTGACTCATTGGAGTCTTTGCCAGTTTACAAAGTTCCATTTTATACATTTTAATTAATTGGCAAATTTTATCTTCTTGAGATATCTTAAATCCATTTTTTGTTTTGTTAATTGTCAATCCTAGATACCTTTTAATTTCACCTAAATGCTTTAATTTTATCTTTTTAGCTAATAATGATATAATCTAATTAGCTTCATTATTAGTCTTAGTTATCAAAGCAATATCATCTGTAAATAATAACAATAATGACACCGTTCCATTATTTTCTCTTTTAAACACACATGGATCTGCTAAACCAGATTTAAAACCTATATTGTTTAACTCTTTCACAATATATTGGTTCCACTCAAACCCAGATTGTTTCAACCCATAAAGACTCTTTTTGAGTTTCCAACAATCATTACTATTTACTTTATTGTCTTTTATACCTACTGGTTTTCTTAAATATATAGTGTGCTGCAATGGTGCATGCAGGTAAGCAGTTTCTACATCTAAATGGTTAATGACATAGTTTTTCTTAGCTGCCCACACTAAAGCTGCTCTCAAAGATGTTGCTTTAAGACTTGGTGCAAAAACTTCATTGTAATCAGATGCAGTTTGATTAAATCCTTGAGCTACTAACCTAGCCTTATGGGTAACAGTCCCATCATTTCCAGTTTTTACTTTAAATATCCATTTGCACCCAATGGATTTTTCTCCTGGAGGTAATTTAGCATCTTCATATACTTTCATTACCTTTAATGAATTTAGTTCTTTTTCCATTGCTTTTTGCCAATTCTCCTGATCCTTAGCAGGATACATCCTAAGTTCATCTACACTAGTTGGAACTTTAGTTATTTGGCAAACTATACTTGCTTGATACCTATCAGGTGGTCTAGTTACACGTGTAGTACGTCCAGGTATTACAGGACTTACAGGTGGACTTTCATTTATTAACTCTTCTTGATTATCTAACTCTTCCTGATCAACTGTTTCCTCTTGTTCTGATCCTATTTGCTCTTTGTGGACTTCTTCTTTAATTGGACTCTTCTTATAACTATTCTGTTCTTTCTGCTTTGTGTAGGGTTCAATAATTACTTCATTATTTAAATCTTACTCTAATCTATTCCATCCTACATGTTCTAGGAATTTAGCACTAGCACTGGTGTAAACTCTAGATGTACCTGGTTCCCAGAATCTATAAGATCTATGATTAGAATTATATCCTACAAAAAATAATCTTTTAGCTCTATGCTGTCCTTTGTGTCTAAGTTGTGAAGGGATATGCACCCATGCTGGTGCTCCAAATGTGTGCATGTAACTTAAATCAGGCTTTGTACCATGCCACAGTGTGAATGGTAATTCACCTGTTGTTGAATTAACAACATTATTTAATATATGATTACCACACATTATTGCTTCTCCCCATAAATTGTCAGGTAAACCTGAATCAGACATCATAGTTCGTGCCATTGACTGTAGTGTTTGGCCTCGTCTCTCTATAAAAGCATTATGTTGTGGCCCATATGGTGCAGAATTTTTATGTTGAATACCTAACATTCTTAGTCTGTTCTGGAATTTATTATTTGTAAATTCTGTACCATTATCTGTTATAAGAGTTACTAATTTCTTTTTAGTTTTCCTTTCAGCAAATTTTATCCAATTAAAGAGATTTTGATACGTTTCAGTTTTGCTTTTCATAAAATAGCAAAACCCATATCTAGAATAGTGGTCCATTATACTTAGTATGTAACAAGCTCCTCCTACACTTGGTTTTTTCGGACCTATTAAATCAGCAAATACTACTTCTAAAGGCTCTTTGGTAGTAAATCCATCAACTCTATTAGTCGGTATGACCCTGGCTTTGCTTTGATTACAGGCATTACATTGCAAATACTTATTACAAGGTTTTAAACTTATTCCCTTAGATAATTCAATAGTTTTCTTAAGCATTTTAAAATTTAAATGCCCTAGCCTTCGGTGTAACAAGTGAATACATTCATCATGAGGTTTCTTATTTTCATAAACCGTGTTAGCCACCTTTAAACCATTATCATTTAACATGTATAATTCACATCTTAAAGATGCAGTAATTTTCTTATCTTCTTTCTCAACTATGCAGTTATCTCCTTTAAAAGTAACTACATATCCTAGTTTAACCAAAATTCTAACTGAAATTAAATTAAACTTAAGTTGTGGTACATATAACATTTTTACATTCTCTTTTATGAAAGTACAATATGCTATACCTTGACCTTTAGCTTTTAGTTTCCAGCCATTTGCTAACGATATCTGCTGTATACTCTTGGACATTTTAATAAAATTTCTGTTATCATTTGTTATACAGTGGGATGCTCCACTGTCAACCACCCATAAATTATTTTTTACAGCTCCCTTACTATACATGGCTAACTCTAAATTTTTATTTATCTTTTGATGACTTTTTGTATTCTGGCTAGCATTCTGGCGCTTTGCTTTTTTACAAAATCTTGCCAAATGTCCTCTTCCTCCACAATTAAAGCACTTTTTAATTGCGTATGCAGTAGGAGATTCATTATCTTCTTTTTGAGGTTGCTCCCTCCTTAACTGATCTCTTTCAAGCCTTCTTCTGGCCTCTTCAATCAATCTGCCAGTTATATCAGTTAAAGTTAGGCTTTCCTTTGGCAAAATTTCAAGGGAAGTTACGTAGTTATCAAAACTTTCATCAAGTGAAGATAGAATTATGTAGACTTGGTGTAGTTCAGAGAAAATAAGCTCTTTCTCGTGCAGTTCTTGAAAAATGCTTTGCATAGTTTTCAAATGAGTCAGCATATCACCATTCTTCTGGAGATGCGTACTGAAAAGCTTTCGTGTTAGATTTATGTGTGCACCAACGTTATCTCAAACATAAATCCTCTTCAGCTTCTGCCAACACCCAACAGCCGTTTTCTCTCCGTGGATATCAACAAGCTGTTGGTCAGTTAAGGTTAAAGCAATTATGCAAATAGTGTGTTCATTTTTATGCATAAATTCTTCTATCTTTAGTCTATCTTCATCATCCTCTGGATCCCATTCTTCTATGTTTGGTGGATTTTCAATTATGTTCCACAAACCTTCTCTTCGTAGAAGCAGACCATGATACATAGTTTGTTCCATCCAACTTGGATATAAGGGACAAACTTTGTAGATTGACTTGTGCCATGTTTTCTTATATGGATATAAAACTATAATTAATAAAACACAGCTGTCTGTTTACTGTAATGTATAACAACACAAACTCTCACTTTTTACATAAATCTGTTTTATCCTAGTTAAACTGACTTTGCAGCCTCTGGGCCCATAACCAGTGTTAAGACTGGGCCCATAACCAATGTTAAGCCTGGTTTCCCCAACCAGGGTTAGGGAGACAAGCTAAACAGAATGTGCAGCATTAGTCAGATAGGCACACAGATAAATGAGTGAGCTAAGCTTGTATGTTTATTAACATACAGTAAAAATAACAGATACGCTTGTGCTATCAAAAATATAGTTTATTCCATTATGAGTTCATAACATAGTCAAAATAACAGTCCAATAGTCATGTATCATTTAGTCAGTCCATTCAGGGATATTCAGTTAGCAAAGTCCGTGCAGAATATCCTATGTCAATTCACTTACAAATCAGTCCTTTGTTTCTCTCCCGTTCGAGCAATGCAGTCTTGATTCCAAGCAGTAATCAGGGATCATCAAAGCCAAAGAGAGCAAGCTGTCGTCTTGCTTCTTTTAAAGTGCTTTCACAACCACTCCCTTAATTACTTTCCCATATTTAAAGTTGCAGACACTTTAACATATAAACTATGATTACATATTTATTATTTTACCTAAACCAGTTAGGGTAAACAATGTTATCCCTAACTGGCATCTACTATTAGCAGGAATGTGTGGCCTTTGGTAGGTCCCGCAAAGTCCAGATGAATACGGGACCAGGGTCCCCGCGATGTTTCCCATTCGGTTGGGGTCGCTTTCGATGGGGCGTTGCTTACTTCCTGGCATTTTTGACAAGCTTTGACCCACGTCTCGATTTGCTTGTCGATGCCTGGCCATCATGCATAGCTGCACATGAGGGCTTTCATGCGCACGATGTTGGGGTGGCCATCGTGCAAGGTTCTTAGTACTGCTTGTTGTAGCCGCTCTTGGACAACGACTCTATCTCCCCAGATAATGCAGCCTTTCTGTGAGAACAATTCTATTTGTCGACTCTTGAATGGGGCGTAGTCATCAGGTATCTGGTCCAATGGCCATCCACACTCGACCCAACTGAGAACTTGTGCGAAGGTGGGGTTGCATTTCGTTTCCATCACAATATCTCGGGCTGTTAATGGTGGTGTCTGAAGTGTCTCAATCTTCAACATTGTCACCGTAGGCACGGGGTCATCCATGGTCTCTGGAAGCAGTGCTCGGCTCAATGCGTCGGCGTGGGGAATGGCCTTCCTCGGGCGGTGTTGCAGCCGATAATTATAGGCAGCCAAGAATTCTGACCAGCGAGTCATTCTTGGAGATAATATATAGGGGATTGGCTTATCTCCTGCTATTATTCCCAGAAAAGGTTTGTGGTCAGTCACTATAGTAAAGGCTCGGCCATACACATACTCATGAAATCTCTTGACATCAGACACAATGGCAAGGGCTTCTTTATCAATCTGACTATAATTGCATTCTGCTTTTGAAAGCGTCTTGGAAAAATAAGCAACAGGGGCTTCGCTACCGTTTGGCAAGACGTGGCTCAAAATGACGCCTACTCCGAAAGGCGATGCATCACATGCGATCATTAATGGCAAGGTCTCATTGTACTGCATAAGTACAGCGTCAGAAGTCAATAATTTTTTTACATTTCGAAATGCCTGCTCTTCTCTATGTCCCCATATCCAGATTGCTTTCTTGTCCAGTAAACGATGCAGGGGTTCGGCTACGGTTGCTTTGTGTGGCAGGAAAATGTTATAAAAATTGATAAGGTCTAGAAACACCTGGAGGTCGGCCATATTTCAGGGTCTTGGGGTGTTCTTGATTGCCCTCAATTTGCTATCGGTAGGGTGAATACCATTACTGTCAATCAAATATCCTAAGAATTCGACACGATCAGTGCATAGTTTACACTTGTTTTTCTTAACCTTAAGCCCTGCGTCTTTGAATCTCTGGAGAACCAATCTCAGGCACTCTCGTAAAATTTTCGGGGTAGTTGCAGCAATTAACACATCATCAAAGTATGGAACAACGCCTTTGATTCCTTGTACTAGTCTTTCCATCAAACTTTGAAAGATTCCCGGGGCTACGCTCACTTCGAATTGGAGCCGGGTACATTTAAAGGCAACTTGGTTCATAATGATTGTCTGTGGCTCTGCTGTTTTTTTGTCTACAGGCAGTTGTTAGTAGGCCTGGGCTAAGTCTAGTTTAGCGAAGACTTTTCCGCCCCCCAGGGAATGGAGGAGGTGCTGCACCACCGGTACCAGATATGCGTTTTGTTGAAGGGCGTGGTTCAGGGTGGCTCAGTAGTCCCCACAAATTCTTATCGAACCATCCGGCTTAATGGGTGTTACGATTGGGGTTTCCTAGGGAGAGTGATCGGTTGGCTCTAACACACCCTGGGCTATCAATTTATCAAGCTGCTCATCGATCTTTGGTTTATGGGCAAATGGAACTTGATGAGGCTTAAAATGGATGGGAGCTATTTTGGGATCAAGGTTAAATGATATCGGGGTCCCCTTGTACTCACCTAGTTTTCCTGCAAAGACGTCCTTGAATTCTTGGACGAGGTCCTCTTCCCAGTTACTGCTACCGATTCAGTGAATGCCTGCCACCTCAATTCCAAGCGGAGCGAACCATTGGAGGCCTAGCAGACTAGGCCAGTCCTTGTCAATCACAGTCAGGGGTAGGAATGCTGTATGGTTC